>JAJSSI010000010.1:565000-1165000 GCA_031841125.1 Acanthococcus lagerstroemiae | reverse complement strand
GTCGGAAAGAATTCCAATAATATCTACTTAATTGTATATGTTTTCGTGGGGAGATTTTGTGTGTGTCTACCCTGTATATGGCAGGGGGACACCAATCAACATATTCTGCAGTACCTCATGATGAGTATTGTGCTTTCGACTTAAGGATCGTCTCGACTGACGTATTTTTAATTACGTTTTTCTCATAACGAACTGCTTCGAAATATCAACTGAGAGACCATCTTTAATGCGATTCTACAAAAGAATAATTACGTTATTAAACATAGAATTAGTGACGCAAACTAATGGCAGGAAAGTAAATCAATGAAGATGTAATGTATATTATTGTTTCGTTCTTTACACTTCTACATTACAGATTTTTCTTATCGCTATCAGTATTATTCCTTTCGATTTCTGCATTAATCCTTGTATTAGTGTAATGCATGGCTAAAACTTCTGAAGCTATAGAATCACGAAAGAAATGTAGCGATGAACTAATAATTTCTTTACTGAAGCGTTTTTGAAAATACTTTCCTGGGATTTGGACTCCAAATGAAGAAATCAGCAAGGCAGTTTCCGTACAAAGCGTTTGAGTTTGTACCGGATGCTTTGCAATAAGTTTGAAAGTACCACTATTGTTTTCTTTTATGTATTTCAAACGGCTGAAATCGTCATTATCCAGTAGACGCAGAGGGCATTTCAAGATATTGTACGCTTCTGAAGCATTGTAAGTTTTCATATATTCCTCATTGTAAAAATGGGTGCATATATTATAAAAAGGAAATGTATATAGGTCCACTTCGCCAACCTCCCGAAGGTGGATATTCAAGGTGAAACTAGTGCCATAATTTTGTGCAATTTTGTGCACCCATTCGCGAATTTTGTGCCCACCCTCTTCCTCAGAAAAACGCTCATCAGTTTTGCGGGGCTAGAGTAATGCAGCCCCCAAGTTGGATTTTTCAGGTGAAAATAGTTTAATAATTATGTGTTTATTCAGTGCTATTTAGTGCACCCATCCCCGAATTTTGTGCCCACCCCTTCCTCAGACAAACGCTCATCAGTTTTTGGGGGAACGGCGAAATGTAGCCCCCAAGTTGGATTTTTCAGGTGAACATAGTGTATTCATTTTGTGCCTATTGTGTGCAATTTCGTGCTCACCCCCTTCTTCAGATAAATGCCAATCCGTTTTGGGGGGCCGGAGAAATGCAGCCCCCAATTTGAATTTTTCAGGTGAAAATAGTGTAATAATGTTGTGTCCATTGTGTGCAGTTTTGTACACCCCTTCCCGAATTTTGTGCTCACCCCCTTCTATTCTAGGGCTAGCGGAAGTTAAGCGCCTAAAGGAAAGTATAACCAAAACGAAAAAATAAAACGTATTCTTCCATACAGAATCAGACGGTTATAGAGGAGTGGGATTCTTAATAGGGGAATCCTTAACCAAATTCATAAAAAAATTAGGGGAATAAATAACAGGATCCCGATATTAGAATTAGAAATAAAAACTGAAGCGAAAGCAGTACCGACTTTTCGGTCGAAATGATTTAAGGCCGAAACGTTTTAAAAATCGCAACTCTCGACAAGGAATAATATTAATAAATAGAAAACTACCCGGCTATCGAAATTAGAGTTGGTATACATTAAATTCAAAAAGTAGGTACACGGCTAAAAGGAAAATAAATTTCCATGAAAATGTCAACCACTCAACTGAATTGGCACGAAGAGCTAAAGCATGCGGATTTGCTTCCCTGTTCATAAGTCGCCTCGCGCTTCTTGTTCTGACCTTAAACTGAGGAGACTCATGAACAACTCGACCGATTGTCATCAAACTTTCACCTGCACAACTTCGAGTACTTCTCCATGATATACCAAAATTTGGAATCAATTGATTCAATAGTTTCTGAGATTTTCCTGTCATAAAATTTGTCCGTACATATAGTAACGGATAGGCGTTTATCTCAAGAAGCGGGTGAGCACAAAATTCGAGAGTAGGTGTACAAAATTGCACACAATGGGTGCAACATTATTACACTATTCTCACCTGAAAAATCCAAGTTGGGGGCTGCATTTCGCCAGCCCCTCCCCAAAACTGATGAGCGTTTATCTGAGGAAGTGGGTGGGCACAAAATGCAATCATTTTTCTAATTTGTTTTTTTCCGTAGTTTGTTGCACAAAATTTTGTCATGATGTACGCCTATTCTTTATTCAGCATTATATTATTAACCAATATAAGTAAATTTAAACTAAGGATTATTTTCTCGATAAGGAAGTGAATTTAAGTCCGCAATGTGCTCTAAAGGGCATTAGCACCTTAGCAGCCTAGTTCATAGTCGCCTGGCCATTATGAATTAGGTGCACTTATGATTCCATGTGCTCCTATAATGAATTTCTAATCAAATGGGGCGGCAGATCTTATATTGCCTCGAGCAGCTTCTTTTCTTAATACGCTGCGGACCCTGAAGCGAAATAATGTTGTTCCCATAGAGTCAGGATCATTACCATCAATGAGTTTCAATATTTTGCAGTAACGCGTCCTCGCGATACCTTGCAGACCAGCTGCATAAGGACTGAGTTGATGTAATGGAATTATCACATGGAAGCCCGAAAATGTATATCTAAATTTAAACAGAATCATTTCTCAGAATATTATTGAGAATGAGAAACTTGCGGTCTCGGTCTTCTATAATAAACACGGCTGAAAACCACAAACTGATAATATGGATAAAATGACCACGTGCGCGATAAGAAAAAACATAAACAAATCCGAAGTGTAAAAGCCTTATTGAGCTGGAAAAGAATATCTTTGCCGACGATTCCAGCTGTCCTTCCTGTGTAGTCGAGCACTGAGTCGAGCGATGAAGACTAATTTTTCGTTTTTCAAAGTTCTTCTATTTTCGTGTGTACTTTAAATAAGTTGATGTTACAATTTTCATATTTCGTGCTCTTCCCTTCATATATTTTGTGTCCACTGCAGCAACCTTTTTGTAATCAGCTGGCTTAAATAATTATGGATCAACAATATGGTAAGTACCCACTTCTTAAACTAACAGTAACATCTAGTACTAGAAACTTCAAGGACCACTATTTTCGTTTGGATATGTTCGTATTCCGGGTATTCCGGGCCTTATATACAGCGAAATTATGCCCCCCCCCCCAATTGAGTGAAGACATCATCTGTCATCTGTATTACCTTTTATATTGGCATGTGTACGTACGTGCAGCTACTGCTTCCATCTGTATGTTATCGCTTGTTTCAAAAAGCTCTTGGTATGTGCACCAAAACTGGAACCCAGTTCCCTCATCGGGTAGGCGAGCGAGCGAAAATGTTATGATTCATTCATCTTTTTTATCCTAAGCTTCAGCCAAAAGTTTTGTTTTTATACGCGTACATTCACTTCCTGAGCTACCAGTAAAAATTTGTGGATGTGCTTATAGTGAAATGATACCTCCATCCCCTTCACCAGCGAACTGAAAGCAGCATTTTATGTGTTTGGCTTGCTGATTCAGCCTGTCTGTGTGCCATCTCCCTTCGTCTTCCCGCTACAAAACTTGTGGGTCTTTTCTTTCCCCTTTCATACCACTCTCCTGGAAAGAACCTTCGGGTACTTTGAGACATTTAAATCTTTATGTAATTGTTTCGCGACAGCACGGTCAGCTGACGTACCATCTTACGCAAATGCTCACCGGGCATGGTTGCTTCCATGGTTATCTGAACCGTTGGAACAGGTACCTAGTCAGTGCTCGCATTGTCCAGCAGAGGTCGATGACGCGCAGGAGACCATCTTTTGCTCCCTGCGTGGAACGACGCTCGAGCAGCGCTCGAGGCGTCTGTCGGCAGCCACATCACTCCCGAGACGATGGTTGAAGTGATGCTGGCCATAGGAGGATGCCGAACGCATGAGACAGCGGACAGCATCCGTGCAGCTCACGCAATCCACGCAATCCACGCAGTAGGTCTTCCGCCACGAGGACTCCCCATTAGTAGGAAAGGCTCCCCCATCGGAGGGTCGGCTCTGCAGCCGAAGCCTGTCGCCGTGTCCGAGAAGAATATTGAAAGGTGATACCAGGACGCGGTGGCAATAAGGGCGAGGACGGACACGATAACGATAGTGGAACCGCGAATAGGGAAACGTGTGCTGTCCTTAGGGGTATTTAAAAATAAAATTAAAAAAAAGAGAGAGAAAGAGAGAGAGAGAGAGAGAGAGAGAGAGAGAGAGAGAGAGAGAGAGAGAGAGAGAGAGAGAGGAGAGGAAAGGAAGATGATTCAGTCTCAAGTCTGCTTCTGTTGCGGAACTACTCTGCCCAACTTGAACCCCTTCTTTCGAAAGTACCCTGATGTACCCGGTCATAATAACTGAACCTGACTTAGAAAAAATATTGGTACCATGTCCACGCCCACCCCCGCATTCGAATTTAGGCTTCAAACCATGTCAATCGTTTTTGCATCGTTTGTGCAAAAATGTGTAACACACCCCACCGTTTGTGCACACCCCCATGCACAGATAAAGGGGCATCTGTCTGGGAGGTGGGCTGTAGACATGATGCCCCCCATTCGAATTTAGGCTTGAAAATCATGTCAATCGTTTGTGTATCGTTTGTGCGGAAATGTGCAACACATCCCAGCGTTTGTGTACACCCCATACACAAATAAAGCGGCATCATCTGGGGGGTGGTACTTTAGACACGATGCCCCCCCAGTTCGAATTTAGGCTTAAAAACTATGTCAGTCGTTTGTGCACCGTTTGTGCAGAAATGTGCACCATACCCCACCATTTGTGCACACCTCCACCCCCTGTCAGAAGCAAAATAAAGTCAGCTTATTTGATTTATTGCATTACATTACTTTTGAGTTAAATCTTGAATAATATGTAGCAATTTTGTGCCTGAATGGGCTCCAATTATCAACTCTGTTGATGCTGCATACCCTGAAACAGTGACAAGTGGGGTCTATTTCGCTAAAACACCCCATCCCCTCCCCCACCCTCGCCAAAGTAAAATTGCGAAAGCAAAACATCTTATAATTTAGTGCAATTTCTTACCACCATTCTCGTGTATTGTATTCGCTTCCCTCGCTGTAATTAAAAAAAGGAACCAGTTTCGAGGCAGGGCAGGGAACCTAAGCATCCCCCCACCTCCTTCATGCAGGCATTTCGCATCAAGAATGGTACAAAAATTTTGTACCTATTTTTCTGAAACCATAAATCACGTATTTTGGGCCATCACCTCTTCAAAATATTGGCGAATAGAGTAGTAGCCCTACCATACCATCCTCCACCATTATTTGAGACATTTGGCATCCGGAAGGGTCCGGGACATTTTTACCTATGTAGTATTATTCTGAGCCTCCTTTCTTGAATTGTGTACTCTCGCCCTTGTGTTTGCTTTCCAATAGAAGCAGCATGCACTACATTCCATATGGAGTCATTTGATGCACTGAAGGTGCAGAAATTCTGTACTTAATTTCCACCCACTCGGTACCGCCAATTCTGAATTTTGTAACCACCTCCTCCTAACTTATTGGTGGCAGTTGTAGCTTCCACCACCGCCACCTTGTCCCGTCACAATGCATACGTCCAGCATTCACAGCTGTTCAGAAATTTATCTCTGTAGGTGTACTAACACATCCCAAGTCAGCAAGCAGTCACGGAGGGATGTTATACGACTGCAGTACCCTCGACCAAAAGAAACCTGTTATATTACAATTGTAGGGGGATGGCTAGTGAAGATAGACTTTACGAATTTGAACAGGCACTAAATAAAATGAAGTGAGATATAGTGGGCCTAGCGGAGATAAGCAAGGAAAGGGAGGAATTAATTAAGCGAAAAAACGGAAACTTCTGGTATTATTACAGGGGATTTAAAAGGTCTAGCGGGAGTAGGATTTTACATAAGGAAAACGATATGGAAAAAAGTAATAGAAGTAAAACCAATCAATGAAAGAACTTTCATGTTAAAATTAGAGCTAAATAGCAACACTAAACTAGCCGTATTTCAGATCTACACTCCGATATTAGACGCTAAAGAGGAGGAGATAAACCAATTCTACGAATCATTCGATATGGCGGTGAGAGCCCGAAAAGAACATTTTACGATAGTAATGGGAGACTTTAATGGGAAAATAGGGACGGGAATGAACAGAACTAAAATTTTGGTCCGTTTCCCCAGCAGCGCCCATTTCAGATCCGAAGGTCAAAATTTCAGGATCGTTAGTGCTACATTAGTGCTGGTTAGTGTCGTACAAATTTTCGTTAGTGCTGCCCCCATCCATTTTTTTTAAAATTTCGGCACTGCTGGGGAAACGGTGGCACCGCCCATGAGGCCTAGCTTACCCGAAATACTCAGAATCGTTAGTGCTACGTTAGTGCTGGTTAGTGCTGTACAAATTTTCGTTAGTGCTGCCCCCTTCCATTCTTTAAAAAAAAAAACTGCTGGGGAAACGGTGGCACCGCCCATGAGGCCTAGCTCACCCGAAACACTCAGAATCGTTAGTGCTACGTTAGTGCTGATTAGTGCTGTACAAATTTTCCTTAGTGCTGCCCACTTCCATACTTTTAAAAAAATGAATTTGAGAGTTACTGGAGAAAAGGTGGCACCGCTCATGAGGCCTAGCTCACCGGAAACACTCAGAATCGTTAGTGCTACGTTAGTGCTGGACCATGTTCCACATTTGTTTATTAGAGCTCTTTACTTTTTCACTGAGACGAGCTGACTGCAACTTAATTATGCTAATAGCTAATGGATCATAACCTTGTCACAATCAGCTTCCGACTTGAAACTTTACAGGGGAAGCAGAGCAGGTGACGTCTTTAGTGAAAAATCTCAATCCTTATCCGTGGAAGAATATGTGGAGAAATCGCATTGTCAACCTCATTTCATTCCCGTTGTCCTCCTGAAGAGATTTATCGTATTATTTCACTTAGTACAAGAATCATACACGGGAAAGAGAATCTCGTCTCTCTGTGTACTAACTCTATTTCCCATCGCACCCCATCCCTCTTCTTCCACTGTTCCACTGACTTCATTTCACTCCTACTCCTCGTTCTTCAAATGCCTGCTGAAAAGCAGAAAGGCTTTACAAGCCGGCTTGGAGTTCCAAGACTGAAATCAGACATATAAGGGTCATTCTCCCAATAACTCAATATTTAAGTAACCGTTTGGTATCTAAAAAAGTAAGAATGTTAGAACAATAATTTTTTTTTTTGTTAGATAAGTGTGAATCTCTTCTATCACGTCAATCTACCAAAGAGTTCAAAATACATAACCTAACATACCTAACATCCCCAAACTGTCAAATTATGGTCAAAATTCCATCGTCGTCTACGTAACCATTCACGGATTTTTCTTAAAAATCCGTCACGCAGACAGATATTGCTAATAAAAAAATGTATGTGGAATGTTTTTCTCAAAGAGATAATGTTGTCTGTTGTGCAAGTCATTTGAGGGCGCTGCCCAAAATTTTGACCGCTGAAGAAGGTCTACAGGCCACGTTGAAGTTGTGTAGGTAACCACTTGTATTCCTTCGTGGTTTGCACATTTTCGTAGTGCTTATTGTAGGTGACATTTGTTGCCGAAAAAAATAGAAACCCTGAATCTTTATAGTTAGAAGTATCGTCTACAAGATAATTTCCAATAATTCTGAAATTAATATGTTATGCATAATGCTTTTTAACTGAAAATCGACTTTCCGTACTTCAAATTTTCCTTCGTAGACTACACTCACAACTATTCAATAACCGAATAATTGTTGCAAGCCAACACTGTAGAATATACCAACGTGCTCATTATTAAATTTTTTCGCACTACTGGCTGCCTACAATCAATTTAAATACACAAAATAATTTTCCTTCGTCGTCTACAAGATTTCTTCCTTCGTCGTCTACCAGATTTTTTTCCTTCGTCACCTACAAGACCTTTTTTCTTCATCGTATTCGAGTTAGGGCTGTCCAGGGGCGGAAATAGAGGGGGCTAAATCTCCGGTTTCAAAATTAGCCCCCCTAAATGAAAAATGTGAAACTATATGAGTACCGCTACTATCGTTTTGTCTTTTTTTTCAAAGGAAGTATTACAGAGAAAAAATCTATTTTTTATACCTAGTTTATTTTATTTTTGGTGGGGAGGGGGGCCTACGATTTTTGGATTTTTATAAAGTTAAACTCGACCGTGGGCTTAAGTGAGTTGGTTTAAGTGAGTTCAATACTATCGCCCTCCAATTTCAGGAGATAGAGAGTGTAGACGAGCCTAATCATGACCCCACTCATAACGAAAAAGACCATGGTGGATGTGAGTGAGTACCCAAAGTAAGTAAAGTACAAAGTTCGCAGCTGTTTGAGAACATTTTTTCCAAAGCATTAGTCAAAAGAAAATACCTACGTAAATCCACATTTTGCTCCTTACATTCCACGTTATAATGACTATAGATTTTTCTACAAATTCAAAACAAAACCATAACATGTTGAGTATGATATATTAATGATCATAAGAAGGATATCTCCCTATCTTGTGCAAGTTCGTTCATTTCCAAATATCTCTTACATTATTTGATATCCTCGATTATCTGTTGAACATACAGGAATCTTTGCCAACTTACTCAATTCTTTCATTCCACCCTTCCTTCTAGCAGGAGTGATATTATTCCTGGGTGCCTCAAGTTATGCCCCATTAGTTTATCATGATTCCTCATCTTCAAACGACTCCAAATCAGCCCCATAGCCAGAGTATATGTGCGGGTGGGGCTCTATGAACCTTTTGGGGGGCCGAGGCCGACATTTTTTTTACAAGCGAAGAGAAAAGTGTACATGGGTTTCATGTTTTATTTCAATGGGTGACTCGCCTCATTGTCTAAACAGGCTGGGGTAATTTAGCGAAAGTGTACTGGGGCCATTACATACAAATCCCATTTCCAATCCAAGAGTCGTAAATTAGTTAACCAAGTATTTGTTCTAAATTTTTAAATGTTTCTGTGACATTAATTCTCTTCATCCCTTCTTTCATTCTCGTTCAGCGTAATGCTGATTTTTTAAATTGTAGTATTTTTTCCTAGGGGGGCTTAAAATACCTTTAGAGGGGGCTTAGTCCCAGCTTACCCTCCATGGCTACGGGACTGTTCGTAATATCTATTTTACCTGTTACTCTGTTAAATATTTCCTCATTTCTTACCTTATTCGTCCATTTGATATTAAGTATCCGCCTATAGCATCACATTTCATAAGCTTCGACCCTTCTCTTCTCTGGTTTTCCTATGGTGCAAATTTCACATCCGTACAACGCTACACCCCAAACATAAGTTTCCAAAAATAACTTTTTAGTTTCCAGATTTGTTTTTGATTTGAATAAATTACTTTTTCGATAAACTTCTAATGTAGCTTTGGGCTATTCTACTACTATCCCGTTTACACGTTACTCCTGATATAGCAAAATTCGCTAACTTCCTCTATTTTTCCCAGAACAATATTTATTTTAAGCTATCATGTTCACATCGATTACATACCTGCCATCAATTAGTTTAATTTTTTTAAATATTTTCATACTATATTCTAACTCAAAATCTCCTCTATTCTACTTGAAATATTTTCCAAATCAGTACTTCTTTCAGTTAATAGAACAATATCATCTGTAAGCCTAAGCCTCTTTACATCTTTACTCGCTCTCCATGTATGATTACACCTGCTTCAAATATTTCTTTTATTGAAAAGTTGGATAGATGAGATGCATATGTTTTGCATAAGAGATGCAGGTGTATGGCACGCAGAGTACACAGTGCAGAGCAAGTGTATTGTATAGGGTGAACCGTTGAGACTCCTATTTTTCCTAGGGGTGAAAAATAAATTTTTCCCATTTATACAGGAGCTATGGACAAAAAGTAACAAATACTGCGAGTAAATTGTTACTGAAGAGGAGCACCCCAGCAAGGGATGGATTAATAAGACGATGTACAATAGAAAATAGTCCGAAGTCAAAAGCTGTAGCGATTAGGCGAAGATAAATGAGGAGAGGCAGAAGCGGATGTATTTAAGTTGAAGATAATACAATGAGATTAAACAACAATAGAGATGGGCAAAAAATATGACGGAATGGACACCATGAGGAAATACAAGGACGAGAGGGAAACCTAGAACAAGGTGGAGGAATGAAATAAGAAATAGAGTGGGCACAAGTTGGTACAGGGAAACATAAGACATGGAGAAATGGGAGAATATTGGGGAGGCCTATGCCCGATTTTAACTGCCACCAATAAATCAGGAGGAGGTTGTTACAAAATTCAGAATTGGTAGTACCGAGTAGGTGCAAATTCAATACAGAATTCCTGCACCTTCAGCACATCAAACGACTCCATATGGAATGTAGTGCATGCTGCTTCTATTGCTAAGCAGACACGAGGGCGAGGGTACACAATTCAAGAAAGGTGGTTCAAAATGATACTACATAGATAAAAAGTTTCCGGACCATTCCGGAAGCCAAATGTCTCAAATAATAGTGGAGGATGGTATGGCAGGGGCTACTCCATTCGCCAATATTTTGAAGAGGTGATGGCCCAAAATTCGTGATTTAGGGTATTAGAAAAATAGGTATAAAATTTCTGTACCATTTTGGATGCAAAATGCTGCATGAAGGAGGGCGGGACGGTGATTAGGTTCCCTGCCCTGCCTCGAAACTGGTTTCTTTTTTTAATTACAGTGAATGAGGCGAATGCAATACTCGCGAATGGTGGTAAAAAATTGCACTAAATTATAAGATATTCTGATTTCGCAATTTTACTTTGGCGGGCGTGGGGGAAGGGATGGAGTGTTTCAGCGGAATGGACCCCACTTGTCACTGTTTCAGGGTATGCAGCATCAACAGAAAGGATAATTAGAGCTCATTTAGGCACAAAATTGCCAGTTTTTCACGTCTAACTCAAAAATTGCTATTATTCCAGGTTTAACTCAAAAGTAATGCAATAAATGAAATGAGCCGACTTTATTTTGCTTGGGACAGGGGTGGAGGAGTGCACAAATGGTGGGTATGGTGCACATTTCTGCACAAACGGTACACAAACGATTGACATGATTTTTAAGCCTAAATTCGAACTCTGGAGGGCATCGTGTCTACAGGACCCCCCACCTCGAATGATGCCCCTTTATTTGTCTATGGAGTTGTTCACGAACGATGGAATGTGTTGCATATTTCCGCACAAACGATGCACAAACGATTGACATGATTTTCAAGCCTAAATTCGAATTGGGGCATCATGTCCACAGCCCTCCTCCCAGACAGATTCGCTTTATCTGTGCACGGGGGTGTGCATAAAGGATGGGGTGTGTTGCACATTTCTGCACAAACGATTGACATGGTTTTCAAGCCTAAATTCGAATTGGGGCGGGGGTGTGCACATGGGACCAAAAATAATATTAATGTAGCAGGTCTAAATCTGAAGGGGTATATATTTCAATATCCTGTCCTCCCTATATCTCTTCCGATGTAGTCACGTTCCTTTCTCGCTCACTCCCAGCTTTCTATTTGATATCTCTTTATGTTCATCCCTTCACAGAGAATAGGGAGGGCAGTAAGGTTCAGTGCAGGTGAGGATGGGGCGAGGGATATAATTTTGGTCCTTTGATCAATACAACCCATTTCTCATACATTTCTTCTTCTTCTGAGTGAATCCGGGCTCCTTGAAACTTGCTACTCAACAAAGAGGGAAAACGTTTGTCAGTAGAAAGATGAGGGACTATAAAAAGGGAACAAAATCAATCTCCAAACTAGTCATGTTCACCTACTCCTGGATTTAGGGCACATCGAATTTCTCAAATTGATATTTAGCTAAACCCTCCGATCAAAGGGGTGGAGAACGGGTATCATCCCTGAACAGACACCAGCAAAAAATGAGAATTAATATTTTCTATACTATAATTTATTCCTTTTTAGTTCCCATTTTCTCCTTCGCATTCACACCTGAATCACTCAGTCAAGTGATTTTTCTGAAGACTGAAAGAGGGACAGATATCTCACCACAAAAATTTTATTCTGAATACGCAAGACAATAGATGCGTCCTAAAATTGGTGTATTCTACTTATTTGTCTTGTCATGATTATGCTATGAAAAATCTTCCAGTGAATCTCTTAACTAACAGAGTGGAAAGTAGGGAGTACCTGACTCCTAAACTGGAGGAAGGGGAAGGGGGTCTTGGTCTCCTTCCCAGTACGAATCATCTCCTTTCTGTTTTAGTTCCTACTTTTGAAGACGTGGGGAGACAGAGGGGGAAGTACTTGTAAGTAGTATCTTGGAAAAAGACGAGTATGACAGGGAAGAGGGTGTGGGAAGGAAACAAAGAAGATGGAGTTCGCTAGACACGAAACAGGAAGAAACAGCATCGTAGAAACAAAAGGAAAATTAGGTTCACATGCCGAGTAGTCCTTTTCCTCTCTCCCCGTCTTCTTTGCAGAGGATATGGGGTAATTGATGGAATGAACGATATGAGTTGCCGGAAGAAGATTAGGTGGAAGAAAGAGTGACTTCGGTACATCAAGCCCTGGAAGCTTCCTGCGGATTAGTCATTTCCTTGCCCTCAGGTCCGGTACGTGTTTCTCCTTTTCCTAGTCAATAGAAAGCTTAGATGTTTGATTTATGTCAGTCTGCTATATTAGTTTTCCTGGGAACAACTCATGTATAGGAATGCAAAGAGGATGCTACATTATGAAAGAGTTCTTCAGTCGAGAGGGACGGACGATAGGTGAAGTTAATGAAAATAGATCTTGTGTCTACATTTTTATGCACCTCGTATGTCTGTCCCCAGCTGGAGTATTACAAAAACTTAGCCTCTAGTCCTGAATCCCAGTTACTTCATTTTTCTATCCAATGTACTCGTATTGTTTTTACTGACTGCGAGTTTGTTTGTTTATTGCAGTTGAATCCGTCCACAGGGGCCGGAAGTCAGGACTGGATAAAAACCATTTTCAACATATTTTAGAAAATAAGAAGAATTTCATTATAAATCCGACAGCTGGGAAGTTGTATGGCCCTGCCCATGGATGCTGGGTAGAGATAGCTAATGAAGTCGGTAACATAACGCCAAACTACGCGTACACTCTAGTCTTGCTGAATCGCAACGATTGCTTCTCAAAACTAGGATTCCCATTTTCGAAGCAAGGTTTTCCTTCTGGTAGTGAGTCCACAAGTAGTACAGAGTCGGCGCTGCCAGAGACGCAATTTAACATAGTTTTACTTTTTGAAGAATACAGAAAATTAGAAGTACAGAAAGTATACGGCAAACGTACTATTACGAAATTGGCAGATCGAGAATGGACAAGTCTGATCCATAGTAAATTTTTCGAAGCAACAAAGTTACCTTGTAATATTTCGTACAAATCGGCGAGAATCATACCAGGGGGATACCATTATTTGTCCATTAATGGTTACTGTAGCTCTTGTGGCAGTATTGCAAATTTTTTTATGGAAGCAGCACCATCAGAGGGCGAGGAAACTGTTGTCATCAAATGCAAATACGTAGGCAGTTTTGCAACTTGCAGTACGCGTAAGAAGAGGAGAATTGTTGGTAGCAGTAGGGCAGACTACGTAGAGAAAATGGTAGAAAAAAATTATTCGGCGTCTCACCTTCGCAATATAGAAGCAGACAAACTGATGCAGTTCGGAGATAAGGAACCGAGTATTCTCCCCTCACACAACGCTTTACGACTTATGAAGTCCAGACATATCAAAGATAGGCAGATACATGAAAACCCTATTATCAGTATTGGAATCTTGAAAGAAGATTCTTCATATTCCACCATCATCAAGACTGTTGGATTAAATCCATTCTATGCCCATTACTGGTCCAAGACAGAATTAGACTGTTACCGCATTTTTAGTAGGCAAAACAAATATCCGGCAGTAAGCATTGATGCCACTGGTAGTGTTGTAAAGAAAATAAAAAGATTTAGTGGAACTGACTCCGCAGCTATTTTCCTATATGAGATAGTAGTCAATAACGAGAAGATGAACATGCACTATCCAGTGTGCCATATGCTATCTGAGGCCCACAATACAAATGCGATAACACACTGGTTGACCGAATGGGTACGCAGTGGAATCGACAAGACTCCCAGAATGTGCATTTCTGATTCGTCACTAGCGATTATGCATGCAGCATGCCGTACCTTCACGCAGTATACAACACTGTGGACTTATGTCAATGTTTGCAGTATGCTTTTCATGGAGAAGAGTAACATTAAGTCCTTTCTGCCGCACTGTTTCATAAGGAATGATATTAATCATACAATGCACACATTCAGCCAATGGCCCGAAATCAAAAACTCTGTTAAGCGAATCAAGGATTTGTACATGAGGACGTTAGGATTGATTGCGACCACACCTAACTTTGAGGAAGTGAAAGAACTAATTCGAAACTTCTTCACCATACTCGTGAATGAGGAAGATGGCTTCAAACCTAATGGGGACAAATGTGACTGTCAGGTAGCGAAGGAGTATCTCAGGAGACGTACTGCAGGTTTACTCGAATTTGAAGAGGTAGAACATGCTGCACCATTAGATTCGGATTCAGGAGATGATCTTGAAAGCAAAGAGGAAAACGGCGGTGACTTGGTGTTACAGTGTATTAAAAGAATGTACACTGCTTTGGTGACCACTAATATCAGTCAAGAAGGAGGAGACGATGATGAAGAAAAAGGAGACGGTGACAACATGCACTACAACCCACAATTAGCGACTCGATTCCTGAAACATTGTCGGTTAATACTGACGTGGTCAGCAATATTGGTGCCTGTTTTTGGTTTTGGGAAGAATTCTGAGTCCAGTGCAGCGTCAGAAGCCAGTTTTAACGATGTGAAGCATCGTGTATTCAGCCACAAGACATTACCCGTTCGTGCAGACGAATTCCTGTTAATCCACATAACAGCGATTCTAGGGAAGATGAAACTAGTCAAAGCCAACGAGACCTTGCCCCAAGAAATTGAAGAAAAGGTAAAACCAAGAAGTAGACCAGAACTTTTGACGCATAGTGCAGAAAACGATGACGAAGTTCAAAAAATTGAGAAGTCAGCAAAAACTGAGGATGAACTGAACATCATGGATGAGGCTTTTCAATTACCAATAGTTGACGAGGCCAACGTGAACACAGTAAGGGACACTAACGCTGATACTTCTGATGATGCAAATATAAGAACGGTGGTAGATAATATCGAGGAACGCTGGGGGAAAGAATTTAATCGACCCCTGAAGAAAAGGAAGTTCTTGTATTTAATTAAAAAGCCAGAACTAATTCACGTCAAAGACACGAGTAGTAAGGTCACAGTCATTGGAGTGCTCAAAAATGGATCACTGGACAGTCTGCGGAGCCTACAAATTCATGGAACATACTACAGTGTTACAAATACTTGTCCTCTCGATTGTATTTTCCAAGTGTTATGCGTCGCCTTTGCAGATAGCGTTGACTATGCTGATTTTTGCAACGCAAACAGGGATTATACAGTGTATGAGTTGGTGGCTAACGCAGTACATGATGGAATAACCGTACAGACCTATTATAAGAGGATACGCTTAACCTTAGAATTGAATATATTTAATTTGCACAGACTCCCTAATGACAATCATATGAACATTGATTGTGCGTCCACCGTGCATTACGTACTACAGCATTTGATGAAAAAACATCCCACATTGAAGGAGATCCAATACTGTGACTACTGCTTACACGAAACTGAGAGGGAGCTGGCCACTATCACTTTAACTTTACCTACCAGTGACTTACAGTCATTCTCTGATGTTCTCCAAGATCGCCTCCGGACTCACAGAAACATAAGATGCGACAAATGCTCAGAGTCCACCGCTTTTAGGACGAAACTAATTCAGAAACACTTGTTAGTGGAACTCAGTGTTCTGAAATTCATCGGAGATGACGCCAATACTACGGACATACCAACTACGCTTGGAGAAATACCGAAGGAAATAGTCATCCCAGAAGAAGATGTGACTTATTATGTACGGGGAGCAATCAACTTTATTCCAGGCGGCAGCACACAACATTCGGTAGGCCATTACAGAGCGTACTGTTACCGCCAATTACAACGAATTTGGGAACAGTATGATGATTTGACACCTACAGTTCGGATAATACGACCGAATTTCTACATTCAACAATGCCAGTATTTGGTGTACACTGTGTAATGGGAACCTGCGAATGAGAAACGATCAGAGTACAGGTTGGTATGACTTTTTCAGGTCAATTTCATCAGGCCTTAATGTGGACTTAAAAAGAACATCAGGGTGGGCAAAATCTTGTATATAATCTGTGTAATTTTGTATCAGTCCCAAAATTTGTGCACGCTTCGCTCCCTCGCATTACAACAAATCCCCCATATGACACTGGTTTATAGGAGGAAGATGGTAAGAAGTTGGGGTGTATAAATATAACAGAAAAGGAGATGTAGTTTAAGCCTACCGAATCATGATGTATGTAATTGATGTCAGTGTTAGATTTATGTAATTATTTCTTCTGACCATGCCTTCTTATTTTGGGTGAGTGAATGGGAATGTGGAATAGGGGTAGCTTAGTGAGTATGAAAAGTAAGTAATGGAGGAGAAGAAGGGGAAAAAAACGAAAACAACGGAATTAGACGGCATTTTTAAGGAAATTTTTTTGCAATAAATATTCAGCTTGATAGCCGGATATCCCGGATGCTACATTTCGGTGATTGAATATTAAATCCCTTCTTTTCTTTCAGGCTGGGTAGGATTTATGAAGGAGCCAAAAATCGAATTCATAAAAAATGAAATAACGACACTGAATACTTTCCTTCATTCTGCTTCTTCATTGACTGAGGTTTGCGATCTTCGACCATAGCTCAACTCGTGCGACAGCCGAATGGAACAGCTCCAGGGATGGGCAGTTTAACTAGCGCCGTAACTCTTTAATGGCTGACGAAAACCGAAAAAATGAATACTACTGAGTTTTCAATTTGACTAAGTATTCCCATATGCTCAGCAGCTATTATCAGTAGTGATGGGAATTTTAGGTCATCTAGTATGTCTAGTTCATTCGGTCTCGGTCTTCAGAATGTTTAGGTAAAATGTTTAGTTCATTTAGGTCATTTAGGTCATTTAGTTCAAACTGTCCGAAACGCACTGAATAATCTGTCAACACATTCACAAAGCAGTAGTAGTTACACCACACGGTGATTTAACCTGTTGTGTGCTGTCTTCCGCTTGGTAGAACTTTTTCAGTAGTAATCTTTTGCTCTTTTAATATTTCTTTTGTGTTTTGTTTGTTTAATATTGATTTACAGGTTTTATGATCATTATTTAAGTTATCTGTATTAAAATTACTTAAAATGGGTTTCGCGCCCTAGAAAAAGGACCCATACAACATGGAATTTAAATACTGTTCTACGTAAACATTTCTCCTGGAACGTGTGAATGGAGATGAAGGTAGAAAAATATAGGTATGCGCGAGAGTTGGCACGCACCCTTCATTATCCTATTTCAATCTCGGTAATCTGATCATTCTGATCACCGAACATCGATGTCGATCATACGGTCTTCTCCGCAGTTCATTTTACATTTCGGTTTCGTTCTCATTCGTTACTTTCTTCATTCAGTTTGTTTCGGTCAATTTCGGTAGTTCAGTTCATTCTGTGAACTAGGTACTTTAAACGTTTAGGTCTCGGTCATTTAGTTCAACGTGATGTTTAGTTCAAATGAACTAGTACATGAACTACCGACACATCACTAATTATCAGTATAACAGAGTGCGACAAAAATTGTCATACCTCTCCCTAACTGTTTTTCCCATCATTATTTTATAAGGTTTGCCCTATCCCTCTGAAAGGTTGACTAGATTTCTCCACATTTCTGTTCTGTGTTTGTCTATCGTATTTTTATAATATTTGCGAATTTGTTTTATTGTTTCTTTCATTACATTACATTATATTTATTTATTTCTTGTTTCGCTTTATATTATTTGTATTTTAGCCTTATCAGTTTTTTAATTACCCTTTTATATGTTTCCAGTTCATTATTCCACCTCAAATTTGTTTTTAATTGTTTTTTTTAACAGTACTTTTTTATTTTATTTAGTATTGTTCCTACCATTTTGTCAATGTTTTCCGTGTTTTGTGATTTTCGAATTGGATCAAGTTCCCGAGTAAAGCTTGTGTTTTCGAGCTCTTTTTCAAACGTACTATAGGTACTTAGTTGACTGTGTCAATTTCCTGTGGGATGTCGATTAGTTTCTCTGCATTTGTAATTGTTAATTTTATTGTTTTATGTTGTGATAAAGTACTGTCTTTTATTTTGATTCCTTGCAGCTTGTCTTTTATTTTATTGTTTCCTATTACTAAGTCAATTAGGTACACTAGATCTGTTCTTGTTCTCAAAAGTTTTTATATTGTATTCATTTTTAATTGTTAACTTGTTGCTAACCAGGAATTGCTCAAATTTTTCCGTTCTTTGTGTTATATACTCGTAGTTTCTTTTCATTTTTTCATACAGTGTTGACCGAGTATTATTCATCTCCTATTATTAAGATATTTTCTCTGTTATTGTTTTTATTCTGATAGTTTTGGATCACATTGATTTTTGTTTCTATTTCTTTATTTGGGGAGAAGTACGCTGCTGTTATGGTTATTGTCTGTATCTTAATTATTATAAGATAATCAGACATCATTTTTTAGTTTCTATTTTGTGATTTTTTTATGGCCATAGTTTCTATTTTGTAATTTTTTTATGGCCATAGTTTCTATTTTGTGATTTTTTTATGGCCATAGTTTCTATTTTGTGATTTTTTTATGGCCACAGCTACATCTTTTTGTTTTACCTCTATGTAATCTTCATTTATTCCTTGAAGTTTATCTTTAGCGAAATCAGGTTCAGTTATTATTATGATATGGGTGATTCTCCATTTAATTGCACATTCGAGTCCTGAGAAAATAACGACTTCCTTAGGGTTCATTTATTGTTTTTTAATATTTTTCAAACTTGAATTATTTGGAGATAGCTCCGATGAACAAAATCATTTGATTTGTGAAACCCCAAAACACCCCCCTCCCCTCCAAAAAAGGGTTTAAACATTCATTTTCTCACTTCTGTGGCACGTCGAAACCCTGATTTTCCAACTTTAGAGCGCTACACTAACTCTGAACACGGCGTTCCTGACGAACAGCGTAGAATTCTGAGAAGTGGTGATAAGAGGTAACATGCTATGGGTTCCAAGAATTTTTTACTATTCGGCAGCAGGTGTGAGGCTTCATTTTTGATCATCCCGACTTTTCATCTCACTCCTGTGGCGTGATAGAGAACATCGAATTCTGAGAAAACGGTCACGTGAAATGAAAAAAAAAAATGATGTGGTGGCCTTGTGAGTAACGAGCACAATCTGCATAGTTGATTTTTGTTTTTCAAAAAAGCGTCAGTAATCGTTCAGTTGATCAGAAGGTCGGATGCGTGTTCGTGGTCAGCCATCAACCTCATTTCTGTGAGCGACGATTTCGATCGACCGAGTAAGTATTGAATTTTTCTTCTTCGATTTTTTTGTTCCTAAATGAGGCTACACTGGCGTAGGCTAAGCGGATCGCCCAAAGAATGATATCGTTTTGAAATACGCGCCTTTTTACGGGTGATTCTCACTCCTGTGTCGTCTCATTCCTGTGTCATACATATTATCAGCTTCCACAGAAGTGAGAATACTGAAATAATCTACAATTTTTTAGAGTTATAGCGCCCAAAAAACCCAAACAAACCCCCGAAGAGCGTCGGTTGCGTAAGAGACAGGCGCAGAAACTTCGAATGGAAAAAATACGAAACGATCCTGAGCTAAAGAAAGAATACGAAGCCAAAGAAAGATTATGGTATAAGAAGAAACTTCAAACCGGTAAGGTTAAATTAGTTCGTAATATGACCAAAAAGGAACACGAAGCTCAGAAACAGCAATGGTGTCAGCGCTCGAAGAAGTATTACGAAAAGAAAAAACTATCACAAGAGGAGAATGAGTCCTTTCCCTGTAGTAGTACGTCTGCTCGCCAGGTTATAAACATGAAAACTGGGAAAAAAATTAGAGCGAAAAATCGGAAAGATTTATTAGAGAAGACCCAGAATTTGGAGAAGAAAATAAAGGTTCTACAGAGAAAAATAGATAAATTACGGAAAAGAGAAGAACGAAGGGTGAAGAAAGAAGCTGAGGAGATAGCTCTTGTAGGAAAATACGTGTCTCCTCGAACCAGAACCAAGAATATTATGAGAAGAGGCGATAGAGATGTAATACGTAGGAAAGTACTCTTCGCAGAAACAACTTCTGACACGATTGCGAAGGGCTATAGAGCGTTGAAAACCGAGCATGACAGGCGAGTAGTTAGATATTTGCTGCTCCAGAATGAACTGATGCTTAAAAAGTACAAACTTCTGAGTACATTCAATTTTGTGTCATCCAAGATGTTTTCAAAAAAAAGATCGCGGTTGTTACGAGTGATGAGAGATTTCAGAGTCCAGAAAGTGAAAAAGTTGATCAAACTCGAGATTGTGAAATTTTTTGAATGCGACAATGTATCGAGAATGTGTCCAGGCAAAAGAGATTTTGTCACTCGTAAAAAAGTGAAAATGCAGAAGCGATTCCTTTTAAAATTGATGAAGGAATTATATGAAATGTACTGCAAAACGAGTGCGTATAAATTATCGTACAGTCTCTTCTGTAAACTCAGACCTGTTTGGGTCATCCAACCGAATGCTCGTGATCGTGAAACTTGCGCATGTAAAGTTCACGCAAATATGGAATTGATGGTAACTGCGCTAAATAAAGCTGGTATAATTGAGATGAGTAATCCGAAAGATGTATTGTCTTACCTTTGCTGCGATTTGAATAGTATTTCATGCCTACAACGCACATGTAACGCGTGCAAATCATCTACAGTACCCTATCTACCTTTTGGCAAAGATGAAATGATTGTTTATGATCAATGGGTCACTCAGAAGGCGAAAGTTAATGTCAAAAACGTAGAGAAAACTGTATCTCGCACCCTAAAAACTGAAATAAAGTCTACTCTAGTCGCAGCTATCACTGAATTCGAAGAAGATATTATAAAATATATGTACCACGAAGGTGTTTGTAAACATCAGTTTCGTGCAATGGATGGACTAAAGAGGGGGCTGAATGAGAAACAAGCTATAATTCATTGCGATTTCAGTGAAAATTATAGCGCCAAGTATCACAAAGAAATACAATCATTTCATTTCAGTGGTAGCCGACGCCAGTTTACCATTCACACGGTAATGGTATATTACAGAAAAGACACGTACTCAGGGCTGTGTTCGAAGGCTATTTGCACCCTGTCGGAGTGCAACGAACATAGCGCTGCATCCGCGTGGGCTCATTTGGCGCCGGTTTTCGAGTTCTTGAATAGAGAAGTGCCACAACTCGAGGCCGTTCACTTCCAGAGCGATGCTCCGGCCACCCAATACCGTAATAAAACGATGTTTTATTTAATATCTGAAGCTCTTCCATCTTGTGTACCATCCATCAAAGCTGCAACATGGAATTACAGTGCACCGGGACACGGTAAAGGTGCACCTGATGGACTAGGAGGAACGCTCAAACGTACGGCGGATACTTTGATAGCGCGAGACGTAGATATTGCTACGTTTTCCAGTTTTGTTAGTACCCTCCAGGCGTATATCCGAACAATTCAATTGCATGTGATCAACGAGAGTGAGGTACAATCTGTAAAGGACATGTTACCCGCCGACTTACCGACTTTTCAAGGCACAACAAGAGTATTTCAGGTCATATATTCCAAAGAAAAACCAAAGATGTTGACGATGAAATCCTTAAGTTGTTTAACGTGTCTGAATTGTAACAAGTTTGAAATTGGAATTCAGATGTATAAAAACGAGAACGAAGAGAATGATGAATTATTAGATGAAGAAATCGCATGTGAAGCGTTATTAATGGATAATGACTCAGTTTTGGACAGAGTAGAAGATGACGATTCGGCAGTGCCTCCTGTGGTACAGTCCAAGTCGATTGACGATGAAAATCTTTTACCTGGTACTTATGTATTAGTGCGCTTTGATTCTATAAAGAAATCTGATCATTACCAGTATGTGTGCCGTATTCTTTTGACGGAGTCAGATAATGAATCAGGCGTCCTAAATCTTACTGTACAAGGTTTAAGGAGTTATAAGTCGAAGAATGACACATTTGTCACGCAAGAAACCAACGTGTCTGTAATTATGAAAAGTGACATTATCGAAATCCTTTTGCCCCCAAATGAAGAAAAAATCAGAAGGAAAAGTGTGTTCGTATTTCCGTCTCCTCTTATTATTAGAGAACGATAATTACCAATTTTTTATGTTCTAAAAATAAATTAGTATTAGGCCTACTTCTTAAAAACAAATTTTGAAGTTCCTTGACTCTTGTTCTCTTTTGTAAGCTTATTTTTAAGATTTGGTTCAATTTTTCAAATTTTTCAACGAAAGTTACTTTTTATTTGTGATTTAATCCCATATAATGGATTTTTTTTCTTTTTAGTACTGTATAATTATTATGTAAGTGAAGTTTTCCAAAAATGTTTTGATACCTACAATAAAATTAAATGTTCCTATTTGTTTTTGAAATTGGTGAGTTGATTTCTCTATTTAAATATCACTCCTGTGTCATCAATCTCACTCCTGTGTCAGAAATCTCACTCCTGTGTCACCACCCACAAATAAATTCCCTGCATGCCATCAGAAGATTTTGGAGAAGTCCTGATGAGAAAACATGTTTTAAAATTTGTTACTCAATTTATATTCAAAGAAAAATACAGAAAATGAGTTTACTACATGGCTACAAGCCTATTTTTCGATGCATTCTCATTCCTCTGTCGCAGCCCCCCACTCAAGAAAATTTATTGCACGTAAATGGTTATGTCTGGAGGAGGATCCTTTCGGATACGAGTTCTGGAGTAAGTAGTCCTCAACTTCATTACAAAAAACGATGAAAAATGACTTAAAAAAAATAAAAAAAAATAGAAAACTCGAATGTGCAATTTAATAGAGAATCACCCATATCCTATTTGTTGCTTTTTAGTTTTTCCATTTGTTGTTGTATACTTCGCCCTACATTTAGTAGGGTGCATTTTTGTTTTATTTGTCATTTGTTTAGGTAGAAGTCCTAAGTAGAACTTTTAGACAGTTTTGTTTATAACTTATATTAATAATCGTACCTTTTTCCCCATAAATTTTACCTGTTTTTTATAGGCGTCACATAGATTTTTGTCATACATTTTATGTTTTATATATACTAATATCTGCCATTGTCTCACAGCTTCTTTCCTAGCATTCGTTTCAGGGTTTCGCTCCATCTGTTTCTGATATTCTTCTAAATGGCACAGTGTGTGCATTATCTTTCTTCTTTTGATTTGTTAGCCAGATTTTTGATTTCTTCGCTCGCTTGACATCGGTCTTCGGAGTGTCCATATATTCTGCAGTTTTTGCAAGTTCGAAGGCTAATGAATTTTTCGCACTGATGTATTCGCAGGTGATTCGTTTCGGAGATTCTCGATTTAAGGTGTAATAATCTTCTCTGGTCAGCCGAATGATAGCGCTTTTGCCTTGATTGTTGATTGACACAAGGATTGGTTTATTGCCGGTGATCCTTTGGATAGCTGTTTCTTCTTTGGTCGTACCTTCTAGGCCCCATGCATTGATTGTAGGTGATAGTTTTTTCAGTACGAAGGATTCAATCTAGGGTACATATGTTGAGTTTGTTCATTTCGTCTGTCATTTTAATGGCTTCTGTACGATTTCGAAGTCTTATTATAGCTATCTTCCTATCTTTCTTGAATGTGAAGATACCTGTGACGGTTATTCCAGTTTTTGATGGTTTGATTTTCCCTTTTCTTTGCATTACCTATCGATTTCTTAATAGCTGCTACGGCTTTGTGCGCGTCTTTTTCCTTGGTTTTTATTATGGTGTGATTTTTCACCTGGTAAATAGTCTCACTCGTGGATATACCAGCCACTTTAGCATACGATACAAGTATTGCGGTAGGACCCTTATTTACTGAGTTCCTGACTTCTCGGTTTATCTTGTCTGCCAGTTTTTTCGTGTTACTCTATCTCTTCTTGTTTTTCGAGCTCATGTAATTGGCAACATTCTTCCCAAAGTGGATGATAGACTGACACGCAACTTGAAAGACTGGCCACACAAGAATACGTTAGTAAGTTAATGTTCTTCGGTACCCTTCGAGGACTTGTCACATACTTTTCGCTATTGGAAAGGTAGAAGTCATGATTGCCTCCGCTCCCTATGTAGGTGGTGGGGGATTCACATAAATTTAAAAATATGTAGTTCATGCAAAAGTACAGAATTAAAAAATCAGTCATTTGAGACTATTCCGAAAAAGATAGCATCACTTTTCACTATGGTTAACATCAGTAATCACTAAATATACATTCCACGCCCCCTTAAAGTATGCGTGGACAAAATCTGACTGGCTACACAAACAAATACAATGCACAAGTTTTCAGTTCTCCCTTCATACAGGAGAGCGTGCCCCAATGAGAGAAGGTGTGTCCATGAATTATACAAGCTGTATACAAATTTTCGAACCCATTTCTCTCTTGAAAATCTATCTAGGGGAGCAAGGGAAACTGTCCTAACTTTATCCTTATTTGTTTATAATGTTTGTATGTCATATTTGGGTAATTTTCTAGAAAGTGTACTTTTTCAACTTCTAATTTTTCAATTCTCAAAATACTTTTTTTCTTCCGATTGTAAATCCAATCACTACCCTCTCCAAAATAATTATTCGAATTTTGATGTTCATTTTTATCATTGGTTCTCAGGTTGTATATATATTATATATACTTCCCGACACGGTAATGAGAACCACAGTAATGAGATTTTGACCATAAAATGTCGTAAAATTTGTTTTCTAGTATAGTTGGTTACACTGGTTTTCTAGAAAATGATTGTGCAGTGTGTTAGAATAACTTAATCTGCCTACGAATTGAGATATTCACTCACCTTCCTAAAAAAAGTCATGTCACGGTAATGATACTCGAAAAAACACAAGCATAAACATGGGCACGTTTCTACTTCATAGTATGAACTGAAATCAATTGCCAAGGATTTAAAGCAGAAGAACGTGAAGCGGTTAGGAACACTACTGATAAGCCATTTTGCTGAATTTCTTTTCAACTCTTATTTCGGCTGCTTCATGAGTGTTTATTTATGCCCACGGTAATGAGACAAGAATTCAGGACAAGCACAAACTGCGGCATAAATCCCTTTTCCTCTTTTTTTCCCGTCTTTTATTAACGCGTCGGTACGAAGAAATATGTCTGCGTGTAACAAACTGTCTTTGATTGTTGCTGCTGTATCTCTCTCCACACAAGAAAAAAAAATTCTGAAAATTACTGCTGGGACAAGCCACGGTACTGAGAAAACGAATGCATTTTTTTTCATTTTTAGAGTGGGGGAGTACCATTCAAATTTACAAATTGTGTATAGTTTCATGATCGAAAAGGTTTGACACCTACATAAAAACAATTCAAGCGGGGCAAAGGAAATGAAATTGAGCTTAAAATTAACTTTGGACACTAAAAGTAAGTACATTGTCTAGATAATCACCCATTTAGACTTCTTTATTGCAAATGGACAACTTAAGAAGGAAGAGTTATAATAAAGTGGACTTGAGCATAAATATTTTATTGTGAACCTTGGCTTGAGTTTCAACCAAGAAGGAGTCCAGGGTATAAAATTCAAAGTAGAATTTTCCCAATAATATTACTGTTTTTATTCGTTACCTGTTGATGTCTATTTTTTCGAACTCCCGTAATTCCACCGCTCTGTATTGTCTCTTGCTCATTCTTATATTTCAGTATGTTGTCTCATTAGCCTCTGAGCAGGTCATTTGGCTGTACCCGGAACTATGACTTTTATATTTATTAATAATTCGTTTGCACATACTGGTATGCGCCTAAACTGATGTTTGTGTACGTTGAAGTAACGTTAGGAGTGTTGTGAAATGATGTATTTCTATCCCTCCTTCTGGTTGGGGTAGAAAAAGCATGTATTCGGTCGAAAACTATATGTGTATACCTCCACTAATCACAGTAGGAAAATTCTTAGATGGGTAAAGAAAAATGGGAAAATTCTACTTTCCTCCAGCAGTAGGCATAAACTCATGTGTGCATTGCGGTGTAACTTTGAAATAACTTATGGGTCTTCACATATTAATACAAATATTATCTACTCTACAGACGTCAAAGTTTAAAAAGTGTCTATAATTTCATTACTTTATCAGCGGCATCATCTTACATGCTTTACTAATTTATCTTGATTATTCCTAGTAGTTGAATCGTTATCTCTAAGTTTGATGACTGCAGGTTTCTACGCAAGTAGCAGCTTTGTAACTTTCGACCATTTTGTTATACCCAATGTCTTTCGAAACAGCGGAAGAAGGGGATTTTTGCAATTGAAACATTTGACGAAAACGGGATATAGGAACAATACAAGAACGAATACAAAACATTTGTGACTTCGCCGAGATGGAAGGGGTAGAAATCCGTAACTTCCCTCTCCCACTATTCCACCTCATATATTTTGATGTACCAGGAGGTGGAGATGTATATAAAGGAGATTTTTCTTTGAACAACATACACATGATATAGGTACATATGAATCGATAAGTTCCAACCGACTACTTCTAATAGGAGGGGAGGGTACGGAAAAGCATCGATATTTTTCTTGTGTTCAGTAGTTGTTGAATATTAAATTGTGTTTACCGTATTACAATCTTATTACTATATTTTTCACGAATTAATTTGTTATAATTTTCATTGGCTGTGTTAAATTGTGTTTTCTAAACTATGTTTTTATTCATATCATTTTAAATTTATTAGTGTTGTTCCTTAACATATTCCTGTACTAGTTATAAGTTAAATTCTGTTATACACTACATTTATATTGCTATTACTTTACATTTACTGGCTGCTACTATTTCCGTTGTCAGCTCGCCTACGTTCAGTCATTATAGTTATTAAATTTAGCTTTTCATTTTTATCAATTACCTAGCGTATTATTTCCGATAATCTGTCATTTGTGTCTATGTTCAATAGTTGTAAATTTTGAATTGTGCTCACCATATCATATTTTAATTACCACCATTCTTCATGCACTACCTGCCCATTTTTTTCATTGACATTCCATTTATGTTCATGTTCAATAGTTGCTATATCTATGGTAAATTGCCCGCAATATATCACATTGTCATACCTCTTGTCATTTAGAGCAGCTCCTGTTGGACGTACGTTGAGATTTCACTCATGTTCAGGGTCATTGCGAATACATAGCTCAATGAATCTTACATACACCGTTTTGTAAGTAACCCCTGAGTCGAGTAAGTCTCCCTTGCTAACGCTAGGTACATAATTAAAATACCGTCTGTTGAGACATTCTGGGGCTGTACCATCTTTTATTCTATTCTGGCAGTATTATTATAAGTGTGGGGAGTGACGCTCCCCTTTTTGGGCAGCATGTCGCCAGCAGCGCATTGACCTACTTTCAGTTTTTTGGTTAGATCTTTGGAAGGGATGACACACAAGTTTTGTGATTAGCCACACAAAAATACACAAATTGTACACAATTATTTGGGGTATTCTGCATCCTCGATTTAAAAAAAATTTCTCACCCCTGTTCAGGAGGGAAGGGGATGGGGAGAGTTTTGGGTGTTGTGAACATCCATACAAAAATACACAATTAGAACACGATTATTTGAGCCGTTTTGCCGGCTGGTTATACCTAATCTCGTTATTTGTGCAGCATGTCGCTAGCAGCGCATTGACCTTTCAGTTTTTTGGTTAGATCTTTGGAAGGGATGACACACAAATTTTGCGATTGGCCACACAAAAATACACAAATTGTACACAATTTTTTTGGGTATTCTGCATCCTCGATTTAAAAAAAATTTCTCACCCCTATTCAGGGGTGAGGGGGATGAGGGTAGTTTTGGGTGTTGTGAACATCAACACAAAAATACACAATTAGAACACAATTATTTGAGCTTATTTGCAGGTTGGTTACACCTAATCTCGTTATTTGTGCAGCATGTCGCCAGCAGCACATTGACCTACTTTCAGTTTTTTTTTTGTTAAATCTTTGGAAGGGATGACACACAAATTTTGCGATTGGCCACACAAAAATACACAAATTGTACACAATTGTTTTGGGTATTCTGAATCCTCGATTAAAAAAAAATTTCTCACCCCTGTTCGGGGGGAGGGGGATAGGGGGAGTTTTGGGTGTTGTGAACATCCACACAAAAATACAATTAGAACACAATTATTTGAGCTTATTTGCAGGTTGGTTACACCTAATCTCGTAATTTGTGCGGCATGTCGCCAGCAGCACATTGACCTACTTTCGGTTTTTTGGTTATATCTTTGGAAGGGATGACACACAAATTTTGTGATTTGCCACACAAAAATACACAAATTGTACACAATTTTTCTGTATAGGTTTCATCTACATCCCTTGTATATGTGCTGCTGGCGACACGGAGCTTGAATACTGAAAATTTCGAAACGCCTTTAGAAGTTAGTTGTTCGAAACGGGAAATAAAATTAATTAGTTATTCATATGGGAACTTGGATGTAAAATTTCAAGATAACGAATTTGTCATGAAAAACGTAATTGTAGTAGATGATTTACATAGTAATGGATGATTTACATAGTAATTTGTTATCAGTCACTCGATTAACGAATAGCGGATGTCATGTGGCATTTTCGGATGACAAGGTCTCTGTAATCGACGGCGCAACAGGTGAGACCATTTTTTTTGTACGAAGGAAAGGAAATTTATATTCGATTATTTTTAAATTACCGGATATTTCGAGTCAACGGCAGACGAATAATTGTTTTATCGAATATGAGGATAAAAAGATTCAGTTGTGGCATAAACGTTTCGGTCATGTGAATTATCAAAGTTTAAGTAAATTAGTGTCAGATAAAATGGTGAATGGTTTAGAGATTGATAAAATTGACAGGTCAAAATTTCATACTTTCGACAAATGTGAAACATGTATTGTGAGTAAGCAAGCCGTTCTACCTTTTTCAGAACGTAATGATTCTCGTAGCTCTCGCCCATTGCAATTAATACATACAGATATAATTGTAGTTAATGTAAAAGGCAGGCACGGAGAGAAATTTATTTTAACATTTATTGACGATTTTAGTGGATTTAAAGCGGCTTACTGCATGAAAAATAAAAGTGACACATTAGAATTTTTCAAAGATTTTTTATATTTCGCTCATTCATATACATACTAATTACAAAATTCAACGCATTAGATGCGACAATGGAGGTGAATATACTGATGGAAAGTTCGTAACATTTTGTAGAGATAATAATATTCTCATTGAATACGTTTGCCCTGCCACACCTCAACTTAATTCTTGCGCGGAACGTAACAACCGTACTATCGTAGAACGGGCTAGAGCTATTTTAATTGATTCGAAACTAAACGTTAATTTTTGGCCCAATGCAATTGAAACGGCAGTGTATATTTTAAATCTGTCACACCTGCCGAATGTTTCTTCAATAAAGTACCTAATGTTAACCGTTTAAAAGTATTTGGTAGTATTGCATTTATGCATATTCCGAAGCAATTCCGAGGTAAATTCGATCCAAAAAGTAAGAAAGGTATCTTTATTGGATATACTACGACAGGATATATGTATAAGATTTGGTGTCCCGAGTACTAAAACAGTGAAATATTCGAGAAATGTTGTTTTTGACGAAAATAAAACTGTGAAAGATTGGGATGATAATGACGTTGAAAATGAAACTAATATCGATCAAGTTTCCTTTAGTGTCGAGGATGATGTTCTCAATAAGAGCATAGATAGTGGTAATACCGGTACATGCGTAAGTTCTACTTCAAATATTAATAAGGGTGTTATTGTTACCCCTGACGTCGCAGTCACTATGGAGATTGTAACTCCTAATACGAACAGTAATGTGTCAAATGGCTCTGAAGAACCCGATAATTCAGATAATGTTTCTATGTTTGGAACTATGAATAGTGCAAATGAGGACGCGATCACCAGTGTGCGTGATGAGGAGGACATTTGTGAGAATGAAGATGATGTACTTGAGGGTAGGCCTATGAGAGAGATAAGAAGGCCAAAACGTTTCAACGATCATGAAGTCTCTTCCTTTTTAGTTTTGGCTGACAGTCGTATTCCTAAATCTTATAAGGAGGCTGTTACGTGCGAAGATGCTATACATTGGGTTGCAGCAATGGACCAGGAGATGAAGTCTATGAAAGAAAATAGAGTGTGGAACCTGGTTGACAAAGCAAAAAGTAATGAAGGGGAATATGTGTCATGTCGTTGGGTTTACACTTTCAAGGAAAAAGATGGTAAAAAGACTTACATGGCGAGATTAGTTGCACGTGGTTTTTTGCAAGATGAGAATGATGAAGATTATTTTTCGCCTGTAGCCAAATCTACCACATTAAGAACGGTGACGTGTTTAGCAAATGAATTTGGTATGCGTGTTAGTGTTATGGACGTAAGAACAGCGTTTTTGTATGTGAAATTAGAGGCCGGAGATTCTGTTTTCATGCAGCAACCACCGGGATATGAGGTTCCAGATAAAATCTATTTACGGCTTACGTAAGTCCTCGAAACAATGGAATAAATGTATCCACGAATTTTTATTTTCTCAGGGATTTGAACGATCAAAGTTTGATTTTTGTCTTTACATACGGCATCGGAAAAATGCTATAATTTACTTACTATTATATGTAGATGATATTTTTATTGTATCAAATAATGATGACGATCTTAACGAATTAAAATTTCAATTAGTAAAAAGTTTCAAGGTTTCAGATTTTTCAAATGCGAATAAATTTCTTGGCGTTGATTTTATTTGGAATTATGAAAATGGAACAATTTGTTTATCTCAAAGTAAATATATTGAATTACTGTTGAAGAAGTGTCAAATGACCGAATGTAACCCTTGTGATACTCCGATGGAGGAACGTTTGAAATTAAAATGTAATTGTAGTGAATGGTATATTCGTATATTTTGTTATGTTGGGAAACATGGCAACACTGTCAAGAGTAGTTAGCTTAGTGTGTCATTGCAGTCTAAATGTAATGTATTGTATGGAACCTGATTACCGTTTTTGTTAAGAATAAAATGTGAAATTAGAAAATGTGTTTCTGAATGTACTTAATTCGAGTATGTGAAGATACAACAATGGCGACGAGGAAACTCAAAGAACCGCGTAGAGGTTAAATCTATACCTCAAGTAAAATCGTATAAACGAAACGGAGGAAAACGAAGGATCAGGTGTGTTCGAAAACGTGTTCCCACACCAAGACCAAGAATCAGAACCAACAATGCCGGTAGAAAGAAAGCAGCTGGAAATATCCGGATTAATCGGTACGTTGAAAGAATTTAATGAAAAAGATGATGATTTCGATGCATGGATCGAAATATTCGAACTGTACTGCGAAACAAATGATATTGAAGATGAGAAAAAGTTGTCAGCATTTTTAACGCTGATCGGAATGAAAATGTACTTAACGCTACGGGCATTATCGACGCCCAAAAAGCCGAAAGAAGTGACTTTTGAAGAGGCGACGAAATTATTAAGAGCCTATTTGAAACCGCAGCCATCGGTTACGGCTGAACGTAGTCGATTTCGAGCCAGAACGCAGAAGGAAAATGAGAGCGTGAATCAATACATCACGGATCTCAAACGCCTCAGTGAAACGTGTGACTTTAAAGAAAATCTCCAAGACAACTTGAAGGATCAAATTGTGCATGGCCTTCGTGAAAATAATCTGAAGAGGAAGCTTTTTCAGGAACCTAACCTGGATTACGCGAAAACTCTGGCTATAATCGAAGCGTGGGAAGGAACGCGAATCAGTATGGAAACTGAGCAGAAATTGGCGCCGCAGAACGTAAATTTTTTCCAACGACAGATGCCGAAAGACTTCAAAAAAGATAATAATAGTAGTTCTAGTAAATGTACGTGTTGTGGTTACACAAATCATGTCTTTCGTGATTGTAAGTATAAAAATTATGATTGTAGAATTTGTAAACGCACAGGTCATTTAGCGAATGTTTGTTTTCGAAATAAGGAACGTAATTACGATCAAAACGTTAACGTAAAGAAATCAAATGACGATTACAAGAATGATTCTAAGAGTACAAAGGGTAACGTAAAGGAACGGGACAATAATCGTAAGTTTACGAATGATAACAATCAAAACGAAAGAAAATGGAATAACGATAATAAAAATTATTCGAAAGGTAAAGCTAACGTAAATAAAATTGAAGGGGAGGTACCCTTGGAAGATTTGTTTCTTGGATCGTTTTTCAATATTAATACTGAGGAAGATCAACCAGTATTCTGCAACGTAAAAATTAACGAGAAGTATTATAAAATGGAAGTTGATTCAGGTTCTAAGATATCAGCCATAAGCTTGCAGTTGTACGAAAAAGAATTTAAGGAATTTTATTTGAAAACTATCGAGAGTAATTTTGCTTCGTACGACGGTTCTATGATTAAAGTAATCGGATTTATCACGGTGCCGGTAATGGTAGATACTATCGAACACAAATTACGTCTATATATCGTGAAAAATGGTAAAAACCCGTTGCTAGGGCGAGATTGGTTCGTGCCTTTAGGAATAAAAATTAGTATCGAAAATCAGAACGAACCTATGTTCGTCGTTCACAGTCTAGAAACAATTAAAAATGACTTAATTAAGGAATTTCCGACTGTATGCACGGAAAAATTAGGTACATATAAGAATGCAGAATGTACGTTGACTTTTAAAGATACTCTGAAACCTATTTTTTTTCGTCCGAGACCTTTACCGTTAGTGTTGAAAGATAAAGTTTCTAAAGAAATTGATCGTTTAGTTTTGGAAGGTATTTTAGTTCCAGTACAGACTAGTGAGTACGGAACACCAATAGTACCTGTGCCAAAACCGAATAATGGTGTTCGAATATGCGGAGATTATAAAGTTACTATTAATCCACAAATTGTTACAGATCGTTATCCGCTACCGCTTATTGAAGAACTAATTAACAAGATTGCCGGTTCCGCTTATTATACGCATATTGACTTGTCTCATGCTTATCAGCAGTTATGTTTAAAGAAAGAAACTCGTAAATATTTAACGTTATCAACTCATAAGGGATTATTTGAACCGACTAGAGTTATGTATGGTATTTCCTCTGGTCCAGGGATGTTTCAAAGAGAAATTGAAAAAATTTTGCTTGGGTTGGATAACGTAGTTTCGTATATTGATGATATATTAATTGGTGGAAAAACTTGGGAAGAGCATATTGCCCTAGTTAAAGAAGTTTTGAAACGTTTACGTGATTGTGGAATCACTATTAATGTTGGTAAAAGTAAATTTTTTGAAAAAGAAACTACTTTTGTAGGAAATAGAATAACAGCTGAAGGAATCTTTACAGATCCAGAAAAAATAAAAAGTATTGTAGAATGTGAAATTCCTAAAAATGTAAAGGAACTTCAAGCCTGGTTAGGATTGATTTCTCATTTGTCGAAATTTTTGCCTAATATCTCGATGGAATTAGGTCCTATTTATAGATTGTTGAGAAAAAGAGTTAAATTTAATTGGTCGAATGAATGTCAAGATATTTTTGAAAATGTTAAAAAGGTAGTTCAAGAATCAAATTTTTTGGTACATTTTAACAATCAACTACCTATCAAAGTAAAATGTGATGCAAGTCCTTCAGGACTTGGTGCTGTATTAATGCATGTAATTGAAGGAGAAGAAAAACCAGTAGCTTATGCTTCACGTACTTTGACTGCTAGCGAAAGTAATTATTCGCAAATTGATAAAGAAGCTCTAGGGATCATTTTCAGCTTACAAAAATTTCATAAATACTTATATGGTACAAAGTTTATCTTGCAAACGGATCATCGACCGTTAACTTTTATTTTTGGTCCGAAACGTGATTTAGGAACTGTAGTGACTAACCGCTTACAAAGGTACGCCTTATTTTTGCGAAGTTATGAGTATGAGATAGAATACATATCTTCCAAGCGTAATTATATCGCGGACAGCTTGTCTCGCTTGAAAAATAAAGTAAGTACTAATTCAGAAAAAGAGAGTTCAGAAAATAACTGTATACAATTAGTATCTGAAGTTTTCAGTAAAATTAATAAGAAAATTATAGCTGAAAAAACTGACTTAGATCCGGTTTTAAGTAAAGTAAAAGAATTTGTGTTGAAAGGATGGCCATATAAGAGTCTCAAAAAAGTACCAGCAGAATTCACATCCTTTTTCATGAAACGTTTTGATTTAGCTGTAGAAAACGATTGTGTATTTTACTTGCATAAACTTATAATACCAGAAGAATTACGAGAAAATTGTTTAGCAGCACTGCATGATACGCATCAAGGTGTATCACGGATGAAGAGTGTCGCGCGGAGTTACTGGTGGTGGCCAAAAATGGACCATGAAATTGAACACATCACTAGTAACTGCCAGTCTTGTTTGAAATATCGTAAAGAACCTCGAATGTCCGTTCTACACAAGTGGATATACCCGCAAAAGCCAGGTGAAAGAATTCATGCAGATTTTGGAGAATGGCGAGGGAAGAAATTTTTGTTGATTATTGATGCCTTCTCCAAATGGATCGAAATTTATGAAATGTCGTCCACTACAGCAACCGCAACCATCGCGAAGTTCAAGGATTACATGGCTCGCTGGGGACTCTGTATGGTGTTGGTCACAGACAATGGACCGCCATTTGATTCTATGGAAATGAAAGAATTCCTCAATAGAGTGGGGACAAATCACCTAAAAACTGCACCTTATCATCCGAAGAGCGATGGCCAAGCAGAAAACGCGATTGGAAATGTGAAAGACAAGATTCAGAAAATGATCGATTCCTCTAGAGATAGTCTCGATAACATTTTGTATCGTTTTCTATTGGATTACAGAACAACGCCACATGCTACAACAGCAAGACCGCCATGTGAGCTTCAGTTAAACAGACCGCTTGTGACGAGATATGAAATGATGTTAAAAAGGAAGTTCGAAAAAGAATGCGCTACATATCCTGGTACAAGAGCCCTAGAATTAGAAGAAGGAGATATGGTAATGGCGAGAGACTATACGCGGGCCCCAGAAAAGTGGGTTCCAGGAACAGTTCTTGAAAAGAATGGGGAGACAATGGTCAAGTTGGAAACGGAGAACGGAATCATCCGACGTCATGAAGAACAAATCATAACGTTACCGCAGACGAAACAATCAACTGCTCCCGCTCCAACTGAAACAGTTATACCAGAAGCTCCAATGTTAAGAAGATCGGAAAGGATTCGAAAACCAGTCGATCATTTGAATTTATAATTTTTGTTAATATTCTTATATTATGATTATAATTTTTTAATTTTGAGGGGAAAATTGTAGTGAATGGTATATTCGTATATTTTGTTATGTTGGGAAACATGGCAACACTGTCAAGAGTAGTTAGCTTAGTGTGTCATTGCAGTCTAAATGTAATGTATTGTATGGAACCTGATTACCGTTTTTGTTAAGAATAAAATGTGAAATTAGAAAATGTGTTTCTGAATGTAATTTGAGTATGTGAAGATACAACAGTAATGAAACCAACAATGTCACCAAGAAACCATTCCGTCAATTGTTGGGTTGTTTAAACTATGTCGCGAATATGACACGACCCGATATATGTTTTGCAATAAATTATTTTTTCCATCAATTTCAAGAAAAGCCAACTGATGAAATGTTTTCCTATGCTAAACGCATTTTAAGATATTTAAAAGGTACTATCGATCGATGTTTAACGTATAAGAAGTCTAGAAAATTAAATTTAGTTGGTTATGTGGATGCAGACTTTGCAGGGGACGTAACTGACCTTAAGTCACGATCTGGCTTCTTTTTTATGCTCGGTAATAATGTCGTTAGTTGGTCAAGTACAAAACAAAGTATTGTAACGTTATCTACCTCCGAGGCAGAGTATGTAGCTTTATCTGCAGCTGCTCAGGAGGGTCTTTGGCTACAACGTCTATTATGTGACATTAATATAGAAATAAAGAACTTCACTTTATACAAAGATAATAAAAATACCATATCATATTGTAACAACAATGATAATAATTGTAGAACTAAACATATTGATGTACGCTATAGATTTGTTAATGATCAAGTTCAAAATGGTAATATCTCTTTATGTCAAATCGAATTCCCGAATCGCTAACATTTGTGGTAACCTAGCACCGCTAGATCCGGACGACCGAGGCATCGATATCGTAAAATGCGATAGAGATGACAAACTAGTTTCTTTCTCTCACCTTATCCTAACACGTTAATTCCTGTTTTTACCTGTCTATTCCTGATACAAATATTCCTATCATTTTTCTCATATTTCATCGATTTTTCCACTTTTTCTGTGATTTCCTATTCCTATCCGGAGAGGGGGAAAACTAACCGATGGTTGTCCGTGAAAGAGCGGCAGCAGGGACTCGGTTCTGGGACATGACGAGAAGAAGGTGAAAAAAGTAAAACTAACGGTTTTTGCCCTTACTGGTTTCAAATCTCTAAAAGAGTTTGGAGTTTTAACCCATTTACGGGGTTTTCGAACGATCTTAGTGCGTATCGCAAAAACGGCGAATTAATTCTCCGATTCACGGACACCTTGAATCGCGCGCTTCGCGTCGGTGTGATTTCGACCTCGCCTTGTGCCACATGTGGAAACGTTGAGACTTCATCTCCGTGCATTCGACAGTGACCAACCCGGAAGGTCCGAACTGCCCGCTGATCATCGTAGAGAAGATTCACCGCGAACGGCTAGATCCTAAGTCACGAGTAACACGTAACGTAGATTAGTTTGGTCGCTAGTTTTGTTAATAAACGTTATCTCGTATTTGCTCATATTCTACTTGCCTCCTGACTAGGGTAGGACCAAATACTTGAGGCCACTCGTCGACGTAGTACCATTCAAACCCTGGGTTACCTCGTCACCAGTCCGATACGATCGATCTTACCAAAGTCCGTGTGTTGTACCTGTGCCCTGCAGACGGCTCTAGCTAGTCGAGGCCTTTGCAGTGGTTCCCGCCCAAACCGACGTTTCCCTGTGTCTTCCCAGGTCCAAACGCTCGGTTACCACATATTAAAATGGCACCCTAACGTGCGGGCTTTTTCCTAGATCTTGTCTCCCCTCAACTTCTCCTCGAATACGAAACGTGCTCGTTTCATATCCGACGAATAGTTGAGTCCTACAAATCCTAATCGTGATCTTGTTAGTTCCTACTGTCCTGAGTGTACCACCCGATATCCTCTGTGTACCGATCGCGTTGGTTGGTGCGAAGTTATTCACGACCTTCTTTCGAGGAGCATATTCGTATTGAGTAGCAATCGCCGCTAACGGATACTTTTGGGTTCAAATAAAAGTGTACCATTGACTAACCAGTTCTAACTTCCAGCTTAAAAGTTAGTGGCACTCAACAATCTAAATTACGAGGATCAGTTACTCCCGAAGGCTGATTCCTCATTTGGATCTCTCTTCATTCGGTTTCTGTTACACTGTTCGTATACGGCCCTTTCAGAACGACAGTCCTAACGTAACGATCTATCTTCTTGGAGCGTGAACCGTCGCTTCACACTATTCTTTCACGGTTCTATTCTAGTCACTTCTTTCTGAAATCAAAACATAGTATTATTTGGGTACTCGATAACTGAGTGGTCCCAAATTTGGTTTTACCATAGTTAGTTCGTAAATTTCGATTTCGTACGTAATTTTTTTACTTTTGTTATTGTACGTTAACGTGACTTGATAACTACATCCACGTCACACGACCTTCTCCTCGATTGATAACAGTGAGATCAATCTAGAGTTGAGACCCAGGTGCTACATTGTCTGTAGTACTTCAGCCTGCTGCGCCTCCGAGATTCACTCGATTTAGCGACTGCAGCAACGAAGTCATCAGCCAAGCAGACCGAAAGCCTAAAAAGTAAACGTGTGGTAATTTTTGTCGGCACATTGTCGCCTCCGAATTCCTTAACGTCATACTCGTAATCTTTGTACTTTCGTACAACCTTTTTGTTAAATTCTCAGTTTATTAAAGTTCTCTTACTTTTATTTCTCGTTTAATTTTCGTTTTCTTTTAGATTAACGTAATATTTCCCATAGTAGAAGTCAAAGTTTTTCGTTTATTATTGTTGTATGTGTATGTTCGTCTTCTCGTAAGAGAATTTCCACGTTATTAATTAAAGCTTATACGTTGTTGATTTTATTATTGCATCTCTTGTATTGTTGTTTGGTAAGCATTTATTTATTTGTCTTGTGTATCAATTTGTTTTGTTTGTATGTCCAAGCATTCCAACTCCGATCGTGTCGATTCTCCTCGTTATCCTTTGAGATCCAAATTACGAAACAAGGCAACGAGTGACTCGCCTAACTCGATCGAAATACCGGATTTGACTCAAAGCGAACCTCTAGTTTTCGCTTCAGAACCTACGAACTCGGGAGTACGTGACGTTATTCACGAAAACTTCCGTAAACAGTTCGACAACCTAGGTAACGAGATTCCTGCTGATCTAACACCGATTCCGACATCGTTCACTATGCAGCAGGAACAATCCGAAACATCGACTAACGATTTGGTGAGAGCTCTATTTGCCGATCTTCAATCTCGACTTGATCAACAACAACTGAATATCGATACGAAATTCGAACAGCACCAACGAGAGATGCTAGCTGCAGTTGATCAACGATTTCATGATCGAATACCTGAGATGATTGAGGCATCGCTACGGGCTCGTAACATCGAACAAAACGGTACGTTAAATGCAACCTTTTCCGTTCCTCGCGCACAGTCGACCGCGATTGACAACGTGAACGTTGATAGCCAACGACCATCAGGTGTTTCGTTCGCCGATGGAACCAAACCGAGTAGCGAACCAATTCGACCTGATACTCGTGAACACCTTGTTACGAATCAACCGCGCCAAACGCCTAATCAAACTCGACGTACTTTCCGCTCGTTTTCGTCGCAAAACTCGACGCTATCATCGCCAATCGCTAAATTACCGTCAATGTCGAAAGACTTTAGCGATTGCCCTGTATTTCACCCCGATGATTCGCGTACACCGCCTCAGTACATCGATCAGTTCGAGAACACTGTTGGCCGCTTCGTAGACGATGAGGAAAGAGCAGTGAGATTCCAAAACCATCTCACACATGGCGGAAAGAAGCTAACATCCATGTATCACGTCAACATGACTTACGAAGAACTCGTTGCTACATTCCTGCAAGTCAACTGGTCGCAGGAGAAAAAGCATATCTACTACACCGAGTTTCTGAGCAAAGATTTTCGAATTACGCCTCACGACAAGTTAATCGAAGAGATCGAACGATGGTATTACCTCTTGAATGACTTACAATTTTTCCGAGAGGAAAGGACCATCGTGAAGAAGATTGCAACTCGACTTCCCGATGGATTAAAATTGGAAATCTATCAGGAGGAACCAGAAACGCTTTCTGAATTGACCATGATCGTTCACCAATGGTTAGAGCTGAAGCGAACGTTGAATAATCAGCGCTCTCGCCGTGAATCCGTTCCAGCCAACTCGAATCCGAGCCCGCGAAGGAACGTGAGCGTCATTGAGCATCAACTAACTAGTCAAGACGAACCTAGTCTCGAAGACTCCGATCCTGTTCCGTCTGACGAATTCCGAATCCCGGATATCAGATACAAACCTGAATCGAACCAACCAGCCGTCTGCAACGTTGAAAGGCCTACATTCGCGAATACCGTTCAATATGGGACCTTCACGATTCTCGGAGACGTGCTCGCCGTCCAACTTGCGACCACCCTCATGGGCCCCGAACCAGAGCGATTTGCCACCAGACGCGCTGCTACTTGCGAATCGAGTCTAACCTTGGAACAACTCGCTAGCGAAGTGGAGAAACGTTTAAGCGACATCACAGCAAACGTTATCCTGGCTGTTGGAGTCAAGGATCTGACAAATCCTCGTTTCGACTCGCGAACGTTTCGAGACCGATTACACAAATTTATCGAAACTTTAATCAACCGATCAGCTTGCCAGAAAATTATTTTCTGTGAAGTTCCACCACACTATGGAAACCTATCCGAGGATCTCTGGACTCGAATCTGCACCTTCAATCGTATGATATGGGAACTCAAAGAGACCATGTCGGGAGTGGCTTTTGTCATGAGAACATTCGACATCATGGCCACCATCGAACCTCGGCGACCAGTGATTGGAGTATCCAGATGGAATACTTCCATCCCGAAGCAGACAGTCAAATTGAAAGAAAGATCGATTCCCGCGGATTTGCTTGTCCGTATGGCTGGAACCAGAAAGCTGAACCCTACATCAAGACGATGTTTGAACAAGAAGTGGTACCGTGGGTTCATAACCGCGAGAGTGGAGACTGTCAACCCTCTACTCAAACTACTCATAACCGTGCGATTGTCAGTATGGTTAAAGAAGTTTGGAACTTGAAAGCCAAACAAATCCTCTGCAACGGATTGGTATACCTGAACGTTGGCCAGTATCTGCTAGGTGCCCTAATCGACACTGGGTCACCCTCGACCATCATCTCGTACGCCTTGTATGACGAGATTCGGAAGGCAAATCCAGGCACCGATTTTCCTACAACGCCGACGCAGAATGCTGACTTAGTCAACGCATCGGGAGACCCGCTATTAGCTGAAATAGATGTTCAGTTGCCGTTTAGCTTTCGTGACTTCCCGTACCACGAACCGCTGTCCTACACCTTCACCGTGGGACAAAATCTATCCAAAATCTGCTTGTTGGGTAGAGACTTCTTGATGAAATACCACCCTGCTGACAAAACTCCGCCTTCGAAGAGCGCGTTTTTGAAAAAAACGGGCGTTTTAACTAGAAAATCACTTAGAACCTTGAAAATTTTACTGGCAGTTTTAACAACTTTTTAATTACGCGCGCATTAGCCATTGCTTTTTGAAAACATTCAACGTGCGAATTTCTTCATGTTACAAAAATGGGCGTTTTAGAGAAGTAAAGATGGGGAAATTTGCCGGGCGTTTCATCAGTTCTTAATTTACGCGCAGATTCATAAGAAATGTTCAGCGCGCGTATTCTCTCATATCACTAAAATGCCCCTTTTTTAAGAAAGAGAGCGTTTTCTGTAATTGTTATACATAGGAAATCGTACGTTTTGCGCGCATGATATTATACGCGCGAATATGAACAGGTTCGAAAACGCCCAAATTATTATAATTTCGTGGCGTTTTCCACATACATCTGCGCGCGCAGATTAAATTATTGATAACGTGAAACCATTACTAGTTATCTGTGAGGCTGTGACTTGTAGCCTGAAATGCTGAAATTGTGAAACGAAAAACAACAGTCGTGGTTTATTTAAGTTTCCATGTATTATTCTGTGATGCATATCATTTAAATAACCATATGGAGGATGATTCTCAGAACGAACACGGTAAGAACTATGTATAATACGTACAATATCTTTAAAATGTGTAAGTAAGTGCGATATTAGATTGCAATGTCGATTTATTATAGTGAGTACGAATTAGAGAGAAAATTGATTTCTAAGAGCACGTACATAATATCGCCCTGTATAAGTTGACACTCGTATTTTGTCCTGCAACGCTGAAGAACTTGTGTGTTTCAAGGATCTTCAGTTTACATATTTTGAATAACAAAACACCTTCCACATTCAGATTCGTCCTGTTAATTCGTTACATAGAAGTGGTATAGAAATAGTGGGAGTCTAGGAAACTGCCGTTTGTAAAAAGAGTTTCAAATTACATACTTCGGCATAGAAATGAGATAAAAACATGAAACAAAATCTGGTTTATATACCGCCTAGAATGAATGGTTCCAACCCTGATCGTCATTGCGTGTATAGGAATGGCAATTCCTTGCTCATTTGCTGAACCAACTCCAACTACTCTTGCTCTTTTAGCGAACTAGGGTTTTTAATCTGCTCACTGCTCCAATATGTTGCTCCGGATTGTTCTTTATCAGTAAAGAGAGAAGTGTCGCAGCGATCAGGTTCGAGATCAACTATTCCTTGCTCGGTTCACGAATAACAAATAGAACATAGAACAACTGATTTGTACTAAGAGCGAAAGAAGATATTGTGTTTGTACGGGTATCCTGACTAAGACTTCTTATAAAAGTTTGTACTTTGTAGTTCGGTGCATTTTTCGCTGAGTGTTATGATAGAAGAAATCTGAAATTGAACATATGGAACAAATTTAACCAAGATGGTCGGGTTTCATAGCGTTTTTAACACTAAAAATTTTGCTATAAGGTTTTTGACTTTTTGTAATTGAGAATAATTATCACTGACCATGAGATCTCGGATTATGTAGCTGGTCTAGGTACACCAACGAAAACCTTTTGTTTTTGAACGGTATATCAAAAAAATAAAAAGTGTGTAACGTTGATTCATAATATACTTATGTATTGTGGGAGAAGAAAAAACTGAGTGACCTGAAAAGAAATCTGCGAATATAACGTTGCCAGATATCTGTGAAGACGAAATACTGCGATATCGCTTGTTGAAATACAGAACCTGAGTGTTACTCATATCTACGCTGTTCTCTTTCTCTCAACAATCATAAATCTGATCCTTCCATTTGATGATGTGCATGCAGAATTCTGTGCGTTGAAATACACGCGGTTCTAGCTGTCTTAGGACAGATACAGCAGGAAACTCCTCTTTCTCAATAGTATGAACCATGCATTACTCTATTATACCCTGCGATTCATTCAAATTCAGCTGAATCCTTTTACAAATGAGGACCTTTCTGGCAGAAGCTTGTGTATTACACAGTTAAACTTGAACCAGAATTACAGAGCAGTGAGCAGATGGTTTTTACTCGGAATAATTTCGCGAACTGCTTTTTTCATGAACCAACTCATTTAATTTGCTCCTGCTCGGAGTCGACCAACGCTAGGGTGACGCGCCTACCTGGTAAAACAGGAGTGTTTTAGTTTGAGTAAACCTGACAACTTGATACGAAACTACGAGCGTCAACTTATACTGAGCGGACTATATTTTCGGACAAAGCGACACAATCGTCTTCTTACAGTAAGAGTACAACTTTCATTCTGGCTTGGAGCAAGAGGTAGCCAACTGACTGAAGTACTGGCAGAATGCGATAACCAGGGCGAAAAAACTAGAAGAGAGAAAGGAAGCAGGAGGTGCAACACAATTTTTAAATTGTTCATTCATTTATTCATTCATTTTTTTCTTTTCAGCCGCCAAAAAGAACCTTGAAAACAGTGATGAACAACATGAAGTGGTGTCAAGTCAATCGTCATTGGAGCAGCGTACTGGTAATATTAGGACGCTGTATTGCTGTATTTTTTTTTTATTCTAATTAAAAAAAATTCATTTATACTTTCCAATTTCAATTCCGAACACTGATACACGCAATTTATAGTATATTAAATACACCGGACATTTCTTTTTGTTATTACCACTCTTCATTTAATATTTATTGCAGTTTTCTCATGTTTAAAATTATTAGAAGAAGAGAAAAATGAATGCGTCACTGTATAAGTATTAAAATTTATAATGCACAATGTTTATTTCTTCGTCGTTTTCAATTCTTAACATTTTTTATCATTGTTGTAATGGACATTTTAGTTATTTCATGGTTGACTAGTTTATGAAAAATGTTTACCTACATTTTTGAAACGATGTGTGTTCCTGTGCTTATTTTTATTTATTTTTTTTTATCAATTTGTTTTCCTATTAATATTTAATATAATTTTTGCATATTTAATTTCTATTCAATTATTTTTTCTTAAAAAGTACTGAAAAGAAGCGCTTTTGAAAATTATTTGTGAGGGCGTTTTTTTAAGAAACAATCGGAAGGAGCGTTTTTAAATTTATTAGAAAAGAGGCGTTTTACAAACGTCACATAAACGCTCTCATATAAAGAACGCTTGGTTACTTGGCGTTTTTTAATAAGTTGAAAATCGCGCGTTTTCTAGGAAGTTGAAAAACGCGCGTTTTCTGGTAAGTTGAAAAATCGCGCGGTTTCATCGGTCTCACATTATCTCCCGCGTTCCGCCCGGCGGTATTTTGCCCGTAGGGCAAGTTACTGTCGATATCTGGAGGAGTCGAATTAATGTGGACACCAGTCTCACCGCGTTTGCCGTATGTATAGACGGACACCAAGTTCCACCGTTTGTTGGAATTCCCATTACAACGCAATTTGGCGAATTCACTAAGGACGTGAACCCTGTGCTCCCATCCTATACCGGGGCACGGCAGTTACCAAACAACCAAGAGTCTCACCAATTATGCACAACAACAACATTTCCGCAACCTCAAGGAAATAGACTTCTGGGCAATCCTTGCCCGGGGCACGTCGCCGTCATCCGGAATAATCCATCGTCTGGACAGGCAACACGAGCACTACCAGCTCATCCGCCTGACGTCGGATTGGAGTACGCAGCTTTGAGGACATCCATTCAAAGCCTAGTCCGTCAACACCCGGAGGTGTACACAGACCAAATTGGGAAATGTAAGAACTTCAGGTACTCCTTTCACCTGAAGGATCCCAACAGAATCATCCGCACGTCGCCTTACCCGATTCCGCAAGGCGCCGAACCAGCTGTAGATCGAATATTCGAGGAATACCGCCAGCAGGGAATTATTGTCGAGTCATTTGCTCCCCACCGCAATAATATTGTGTGCGTAGCAAAATCGAATGGCGATTGGCGAGTGTGTGGAGATTATCGGGCGTTAAACGAGAATCTCGTCCCACCCGTCCACGAATTTCCACGAATCGAGATTATCAAGACTCGTTTTACAGGAACAAAGATCTACTCGACGCTCGACTTAACATCCGCTTTCCTCCAAATCGAGCTAACAGAAGAATCCTCGATGTACACGACCATCGTGCACAAAGGACGACCCTGGCGCTACACCCGACTGCCGTTTGGCACTACCGAGAGTCAGGCTGGTTTACTTTCTGCACTCAATGAAGCATTACGCGGCATGGAAGAGTTTACACACTGGTATGTGGATGACATCCTGATTGCCTCACGGACTGAGGCTGAACATCTCGACCACATCCGTAAAGTGACCGAACGCCTTGAGAAAGCCGGCTTCACGGTCAATCCGTCCAAATGCAGGTTCGCACAATCCAGAGTACGATTCCTAGGTTTCGAGCTAGACTCAGAAGGCATTCGCCCGAGTGAAGAGAACGTCACGGGAATCCTCGACTATCCAACTCCTAAGAATACGAAGGAGGTGAGGAGCTATCTGGGAGCAGTTAATTTCTTCCATTCTCACATCCCGGAATGCGCCAGGATACAGGAACCGATCGCGAAACTTCTGAAGGCGAAGACGCCGTTCACCTGGGGCGAAGAACAGCAAATGGCGAAAAACGAGATTGAAGACCGACTCCGCGAGCGAATAACTCATCACCATCCCGATTGGAACAAGGATTTTCACGTCTTAGCCACCGGCGGTCAAAAGGGATTAGCTGGGACTATATTCTAGTTGGATGCGAATGGAGACCCAGTACCCATCGCGTTCATCTCGCGAGGGTTACGAGGGGCAGAATGCAGGTATTTCCAAGGCGAGCTCGACTTGCTATCGGCCATTCACACGCTTAAACGATGCTCATACCTTCTCGCATTCCATAAGGTGAAGATTCATACTCGGCCGATTCCACGTGAACTTATCACTACGACCCCGTACCGGTCGTCACGACTGACAAAATGGTCACTCATTTTGTCATTTTTCCAAGCTGAGTTTGTCCCGATAAAGGCTCCCGTTACCCGCTTGGCCAAATACCACCGCTGCGTGTTATGTAACGAGCCGGATGAAGGGGTCACGATTTCATCATCTACCTCAGAGAAAGATGACGATTCCAGCGAGCCGCACGAGTACACCACCGCTTCTTCGGGGACTCCCGATACCTCAACTCCACCGAGGCGAAAGCGAAAGCGAAAGCGCAGGACTAAGACTCCAACCATCCCATCAAATGACGTAGTTTATCACTTTGGCGTCATCCCAAGCCCCGAATTGAACTAACAATTCGAACACTTGCGACAGTCCCAAGATGATGACCCAACCATTCGAATGCTCCGTGAGCAATATCCTGATCAATTTCGCGATTATCAAGGATACGTTCAACGCCGTGGGAGACACGGTCGGTGGAGAATAATCGTTCCTGAAATGCTCCAGAATGATATTATTACATATTATCATTTATATTATGGTCATCCAGGCATTTCCAAAACGACTACGATTATTTTACGCCATTTTACCTTCCCGCAAGTGAAGATCAAGGTTGAGGAAACCATCAACGCGTGTCGAGTGTGTTCTGCAAATAAGAACTTCCACCCGAACACAGCGATCAAACCCGCTCATGTAACTGCGAGTCGACCTCACGAGTTGATTTCCATCGACCACTTTGGCCCTATAGCAAAAGCTAGAGGGGGACTAGATCGCATTTTTGTGGTCACTGACGTATTTAGCGGATATACGAAGCTTTACCCGGTAAAAGCCGCCGATACTAAATCCTCGCTTCGCGCCTTAGAAAAATACACCCAAGAGGAGGGATTGCCAAAAACAGTCCTAAGCGACAATGCGACATGTTTCGTTAGCCGTGAATGGACAACTTATTGGAGTAGAAAAGGCGTACAAATTCGACACGTTACACCGCACTCCCCGAATGCAAATGTCGTAGAGCGACGAATGTCCCGAATCGCAGAGTTGATCCGGATGAATGTCAAAGCTCACCGCCAAGGCAAGTGGATTGACTTGCTGCCGGACATTGAACGAGCCATCAACGAAGTTGAAGTCCGTACCACTGGACTCGCTCCCATTACGATCCAGCACCTTCAGCCCGTCATGGAGCCGCTATCGGACCGTCTACGCATCGCCAAGCCGAAAATTCACCCCGAGGAGATTTACCAGCAAGTCAACTGGCAACGCCGACATCACGCTAATCTCAGGGACCAACGTCTCAATAGCCGTGGGCGAATGCTGCAAAAGGACGATATTGTGTACGTCCTGACTCACCCAGTCTCTTCGAAGATCCGCAATATATCGGCCAAGCTATGTCCGAAGGCGAAAGGTCCATATCGCGTAATCAAAGAAACCACGCCAAATTGTTTCTTGATCGAAGATGTCGAATCGGGGAATATGGAATCCCAGAATGTCAGGAATCTAATATATCATCACGTAATGACTAGAGATTGGAGCATGGACCGAGAGAGTCCGACACCTACAGAAACCTGGGTGTAAATTTGACATTCCATCCGAGTAACTAGTCAACAACCCGGCTACCCGGGGCACGACCTGTTCTTTTTGTGGCCGATGCCTCTAAATTCGTAATATCCTAATCTCCGTATTACGGACCACTCTGTCTCCCTAATCAAATCCTTATCTCACTTAGTCATTCTACGTCGTGATTAAATTCTCCCAGCCTGTTGGATTTTTCATAATTATATACATAATTTTACGTTTGTATTCTTATCTGCATCTAGAGCCATGACACCGTCAACGAAATACGTCAGGTGTGCAGAGAATCATTACCATCCTATCAACGAGTTCGCCGCTCTGGTCACTCACTACCCGACACCGGAGATCAATGACACTGGTGATTTCCTCGTTCGCGACGTTCTTTCCGTCACACTAGACGAATGCCCCGCTCGCACTGAAAGATCAATCTACATCGCGGCTGATTCCGCTCCACTACGACGACGTCTTAAGGCATTGGAAAGTAAACTCGACACGGCGAGAAGACAACTTGCTGAGAGAACCCGTGAGTACAACCAACTACTCCAGACTCAGGGAATAGCCCGTCCACTCGATCCAATTCCCGAAGCGGCTGCTGAGCCAGACTCCCCGTCCGACTCAATACCTGAGGGTTATGGACCAGTCCCACAATCACGGACTGAGACGGATGATCATATCCCCTCCTCCTCGAAGTCCGAGGAATATCATCTAGACAACCGCGAAAAGAATCCCGCAAAGGTTCACGATCACACTGTGGCAGCAGCGTATCATCACCGGTATCGCGACCAGCGCCTGCGCCGGCTAGTGATGATCCCTTTTCAGACGAAAGATCGACGAGTATATAATATGGTCGTTGATCCAAATGTTATGTATTCGGTATGTCATCCCGACACGCCGAAGTGGATCAGGTATGGAACGATCAACGCTATCAAACCTTGCAAGGAGTATGTAAATTGGTTTCGCGATCAGACAGTGAAGTCGAACCGAGTAATCTCTCTCGCCGAAGTACCCGTTGAATTCGATGGAATTAAAGACACGTTCTGCTTCACATTTAAAATAGCAGAAAAGTGGACTGAGCCAGACGTGCATATCATTTTGGGTTACGACTTTTTCGCAAAACATTCAGCGACAATCTTCTCGGATAAAGTCGTGCTGAAGAAGTTGAATTACCACACCATTGAATGCGAGTACGTCATCCTGAAAGTCGTCAACACCGGATCAACGTACCCAAACGAATTCGAGTTTCTGGTACCGGAGCAACGCGAAGGAGAGGAGTTCGAACCCGTCACCTACCCGAGAAAGTCGATACCCAAGGTCCAGCCCGTTCTAAACGATTCGACCGTCGGTTTTTCCCGTTAAGAAGATTTTTTTTTGTTCTTCTCGTTGTTTTCAGATCCTTTAATTTCTGGGTGTTATTTGTATTTCTTTTTATTCATGTGTAATCAATGTATTATGTACTGTCTCTCATATCGTATAACTTAAGTTGTTCTACCCGTCCACAAGAAGTTAGCATTATTTCGTCGTTATACGTATTGTCCCGAATGTAATCGTTTTATTTCCTTTTCTTTTCTTTTTTTTATTTTTATCATTTGTTATTTTTTTTAACGTAATGTGTTCTAATTGTGATATTCTCTCGTAAGTGTATGACCTTCCCGTTGTTACTCCGTGACGTCGTCTAGAAGTCTGATTTTAGTTTGTTCCTATTTTTATTTATTTATTTTTTTTTGTTTTGTTTGTTGTTGTTTTTCATTTTATTTTCATTTCATTTTCTCTCCTTTTCCTTTCCCCGTCATTCCTTCAGATTCCTGCTCGTCTGTTCTTCCTACATTGTCTCCTCCCAGACGTCTTGTTTTGTTGTTTTTTTTTTAATTTGTTCTAGGCGTTTGTGGCGTGACGACTCGCGCGATGTTAGGCAGCGGCTCGGACCTTCTAGTTGGGTTGTGGGCAAAAAAGGGGGGGCTTCTTTTTCTTTTTCTTTTCCGATTTAGTTTGTTTTTGTTTTGGCCCGGGGGGGTGGGGGGAGCTGTTCCCGAACTACCTCTGCTCGCCCTTAATTTTCATTAATTTCATAACCAGAGGTTATTGAAAATTAATGCGGGGCATGTGGTAACCTAGCTCCGCTAGATCCGGACGACCGAGGCATCGATATCGTAAAATGCGATAGAGATGACAAACTAGTTTCTTTCTCTCACCTTATCCTAACACGTTAATTCCTGTTTTTACCTGTCTATTCCTGATACAAATATTCCTATCGTTTTTCTCATATTTCATCGATTTTTCCACTTTTTCTGTGATTTCCTATTCCTATCCGGAGAGGGGGAAAACTAACCGATGGTTGTCCGTGAAAGAGCGGCAACAGGGACTCGGTTCTGGGACATGACGAGAAGAAGGTGAAAAAAGTAAAACTAACGGTTTTTGCCCTTACTGGTTTCAAATCTCTAAAAGAGTTTGGAGTTTTAACCCATTTACGGGGTTTTCGAACAATCTTAGTGCGTATCGCAAAAACGGCGAATTAATTCTCCGATTCACGGACACCTTGAATCGCGCGCTTCGCGTCGGTGTGATTTCGACCTCGCCTTGTGCCACGTGTGGAAACGTTGAGACTTCATCTCTGTGCATTCGACAGTGACCAACCCGGAAGGTCCGAACTGCCCGCTGATCATCGTAGAGAAGATTCACCGCGAACGGCTAGATCCTAAGTCACGAGTAACACGTAACGTAGATTAGTTTGGTCGCTAGTTTTGTTAATAAACGTTATCTCGTATTTGCTCATATTCTACTTGCCTCCTGACTAGGGTAGGACCAAATACTTGAGGCCACTCGTCGACGTAGTACCATTCAAACCCTGGGTTACCTCGTCACCAGTCCGATACGATCGATCTTACCAAAGTCCGTGTGTCGTACCTGTGCCCTGCAGACGGCTCTAGCTAGTCGAGGCCTTTGCAGTGGTTCCCGCCCAAACCGACGTTTCCCTGTGTCTTCCCAGGTCCAAACGCTCGGTTACCACACATTCCAACAAAACCCCTTGGAAAAACTTTATTTTGCAAACATCGCAATATGTTATGTTGATATGACAAATGTGTATCTAATCACTGATCTGTGTAAATGTAAATGTGTACCATTTTAACAATTTGTTTTATTTATATGTAGTGAATTGTAATTTCATATTGTCTTTGTTAGAATTGTGTTGATTTGTTTTAATTATAAAAGGGGGGGGGGGTATATACGAGTAGATGTATAACATACGCGCAGATGCATACAGTAGGTGGGGATTACGCATATCGACGGGTTTGTCATGGCTTGTACTGTTAGTTAGTTAGTTCGTTGTAGATTGTAATAGGTATACATTCGTTCTCATCTTGCACGTGTTTTTGACTGTTATGCACATCAATAATTTGTAGTGAGTTCAGTTGTTGTTGAAAATACACGGTAGACAAATGATGAAAACTTGTTATAATGTTTTTCTTTTCATATTTTAACATGGTAGCAGAACGCGGTTGTCAAGTTTTATGATGGAATAATTTTGTGTGTGTAAATGCTCTCGTCGTTAATCGCGTTGCTTTTTACTAATTCGCTGGTTAAATAGTGATAATTCGTTTCGCTGCTAATTGCTCTTTGTTGAGTGGCAGATCGTAAGAATGGCGGCGTTTTTCCGTTCTGATGATATCTCAATACCATTGTTTAATGGGGCAGACTATGAGAAGTGGAAGTTTCAAATACTGTTGTTCCTTGAATTAAAGAAGTGCAAGGCTGTTGTAGAGCGTGAGAAATTGGCTTCTGAGATGGACGCTGAATGGGCGTTTGCTGAGGTCAAAGCTAAGAATTATATCGTTAGCGCCGTGTCAAATGAGCAGCTCGAATTGGTGTATGGTTGTACTACAGCGAAAGGTAGGATTGCAAAGTTTGATAATTTGTACCTCAAAAAGTCGACAGCGTTGCAGATTGTGACGAGGCGTAAGCTGGAAGGTATGCGATTGGCAGATGGTGCCGATCCAACACAGTTTCTCAACGAATTGGAGAGAACAATCAACGATTTGAAAGCAGCTGGTGCGACTGTGAACGATGGCGAAAAGGCTAACTATTTAATTAGTTCGCTACCAGTGTCGATGGCTCATCTTGGCGATTTGGTAGATGTGCTCAAGGATGACGAGAATTTTTTCGATTATCTGAAGCAGAAAATTATGGTGAAGTTGAAAGGAAATGGATCTGGTGCGACGTCGAAGGATGATGGTGCTAACTCGCAGGTATTCGCGGTAAACGGCAGTCGTGGTGGTAGAGGTGCTGGCCAAACGTGTTTTCAATGTGGAAAGGTCGGTCATAAGCGTTTTGAGTGTCCTGAAAACGGCGGTAATGAGTCAAAGTTTGGTAGTCATCAATATGGTCGAAGGCCCAGAGGAGGCTATCGTGGTCGATATTTGGGCAGGTCGAATTTTGCACGTCGTAGTGGATGTTTTTGTTAAATAATGTGTTGTGTGTTATCGGAGTCGTTTTCGTGCTCGGTAATTTTATACTTGAATGTACGAGCTCAGTCGCTAATAAAGCCTTATCGGGTGATGTGCTCTCGTTTATTGGTTCACCGACGGACTTTAACATGGTAGCGGAACGTTGGTTCACAGCGTAAATGTATTCGCGTTGCCTCTAATAATCCGAGTTCGAGTTGCTTTTTTTTGCTGTGTCTTGTCGTGTATAAAAAGTCCGAATCATGTCCTTTTTTCGGTGTGACGATGTTGCGATCCCCCTGTTCAATGGTGTCGATTACGAAAAGTGGAAATATCGAATGTTACTTTTCCTACAATTGAAAAAATGCAAAGAGGTGACGGTACGAAGGAAAGCCGAAACCGATAAGCAGGACGAATGGGATCTGATGGAAATCAAGGCCAAAAATTATATCGTGAGTGCTGTGACAAATGAGCAACTCGAGCTGGTATTCAACGAAGAAACGGCATTTGGTATGTTGACTAAATTCGACAGTTTGTACCTAAAAAAGTCAACGGCGTTACAAATCATTTCGCGACGCAAGCTGGAGGCGATTCGTCTGGAGGATGGTGTCGATCCAGCAAAGTTTTTCAACGATTTTGAAAAGGCGGTAAACGACCTAAAGGCGGCAGGTGGCTCAGTCACTGAGGATGAAAAAGCCAACTACATGATTCGTGCTCTTCCTGAGTCTTTGGCCCATCTGGGCGATTTGGTGGACGTCATCGATAAGGAAAAGGAGAATGTCCTGGAGTACTTGAAATACAAAATTTCGGTCAAAGCCAAAACGAATGGCGGCAGTTCGACGGTCATCGAAAATGGTGTCAATTCGCAAGTGTTTGCGGCGGCTAGCGGTAGTAAAGGTGTCTATGGCAGTCTTACGTGCTACAAATGCGGTAAGGAAGGTCATCGTCGGTTTAAGTGTACGAGCAACGTCGAAAATAGGGTCGATCGCGGTGGTGCCCAGTCAAATCAAGGTTCAAAGCCAAGTTTTCGTGGCCATGGGTATGGCAGGCGAGGTCGGTCAGGCTTCGGTCGTCGAGCAGGTTATAACAACGGTCAAGATTCGTACTCGCAGCAACCTGGTTTCAAAAGCGGTAATTGTTTTCATGTTGAGGTAAATGTTTCGTCTAACAATGAGAATGTGCAAGTTCCTGCAGTTGATAATAATATCATTGTTTGGTTGCTAGACAGTGGCTGCTCTAGACATATAATAAATAATGAATCGTATTTTTCGAGTTGGACATCGTTAGACAAGCCTGTAGATATTAAATTAGGTGATGGTAGACAATTATTAGCAACCAAGATAGGTTCTGTTAGAGTCTGGTTTAAAGTAGGAAAACTTAGTATTTCTGTGGACATTCAGCAGGTGCTGTACGTGAAGGGCATGGATGCAAATTTATTAAGTTCAGGTAAAATTGCCGAAAATAACGTAATTGTTGAACACGGTAAGGTAGCCAAAATTTTTAATATGAAAGAAGAATTAATAGCGATTGCACATAAACGTGAAAATAATTTATATTATCTTGAAAGTTATAAAGATTGTGAAAGGTCCGGTAACGAAAACTCTGTGCTAGAAGCTAAAGTTAACGTAACATCAACTAATTCTATGTCACTGAAAGAAAAATGGCACAGGATGTTAGGTCATATCAGTTTTTCTAAATTAAAATTTTTGTGTGAAAATGAGCTTTTGGACGGAGCTCCTAAACGCTTAGAATCGGAAAATTTTAAATGTGCAATCTGTCTCGAATGTAAAATGAATAGCGTACCCTTCAAAGATGATAGAGAAAAGGCTACCGAAATTTTGCAGATTATTCACACGGATGTAAACGGTCCTCATTGTGTGGGTTACTGTGGTGAACAATATTTTGTAACTTTCATAGATGACTATAGTAAACTTGTCAAAGTATACTGCATTAAGTCCAAGTCAGAGGTTTATGATTGCTTAGTCGAATACGTAAATTTAGTCGAAAATCTGACTGGCAAACGCATCAAAGAGCTCAGATGCGATAACGGAACCGAATATATAAATAAGAGGGTCGATGAATTTGTTAAAAACCGTGGAATTTATTTAAGACCCTGCGTGCCCTACGTACATGAGCTGAATGGCACTGCTGAACGTTATAACAGAACGTTGATGGATAGGGCTAGGTGCCTGTTAGCCGAGGCCAAAGTGGCTCGTAAATTCTGGCCTGAGTGTATCGCTACCGCAGCGTATTTAACTAACCGTTCAGTAGGCAATACAGTCGAGAAGAAAACCCCTTTCGAAATATTTTTTAATAAAAAACCTGACGTTACTAATCTTAGAATGTACGGCTGTCGTGTGTTTACTCGCGTCCCTGATGCGAAACGTAATTCTAAGTGGGACCGCAAGGCCGACTGCGGCATTTTACTCGGATACACTGACCTGGGATATCGTGTCCTGGTTAATAATCGAATCATTGTTACTCGTCATGTTGCGTTTGTAGAATCGACGGAGCGGTGTATCGTTTTATCCGACGACAGGGCCGAGGAGATGGTTGAGGAATCGGTGGTATCACGTGAGCAGGAAACGTTGCCGGAGAATGGGTCGGAAAGACCTCAGGAGGAGAGTTTGAGTGACGAGGAGGAGCAGCCTGCTGCTCACCCTTCGAATAGTTCAGGAGTACGTAGGTCGAGTAGAAAGCGTAAAGCTCCGGCACGGTTGCACGACTATGAGGTAAGTGTAAATTTTTGTAGTGTGGATGTACCTGTCACGTATGAGGAAGCCATGTCTCGATCGGATGCTCACTTGTGGCAGGAAGCCATGGATAGGGAAATGGCGAGTTTAAAATCGAATGAGACATGGGATGAGATATACCTGCCACAAGGTAAGAAAGTGCTTGATGTAAGGTGGATATACAGTGTTAAGATGGATGGTAGGTATAAAGCCAGGTTGGTGGTAAGAAGTTTCCAGCAGGAGGATGAGCTGGTAGACATTTATTCGCCTGTCGCCCGGATGTGTTCGTTGAAGCTTCTGCTTTCATTTTGCTGTCAGTACAGTTATGAAATCCACCAGATGGACGTAGAAACCGCCTTCCTAAATGGGCAAATTAAGTCCGATGTCTATATCAGACAACCAGTCGGGTACACTAACGTAAATGTAAAGAAAGTATTGCGTTTGAAAAAAAGTTTATACGGCCTTAAAGAATCGCCGAGAAACTGGTACAATTGTTTTAACGATTTTATTTGCACATTAAATTTTGAACGAAATCAATTTGACTATTGTCTGTATTCGACTAAAGATAAGACTGATCGAATTTTCATTATCCTATTCGTGGATGACTTACTCATTTGTGGCAAAAACGTAGAGAAAATAATTAAAATTAAGAATGAATTATCAAGACGTTTTAAAATGAAGGACATGTTAAATGTAAGCTCGTATTTGGGCATAGAAATCAAGTATAGCGTAGAAAATAAAGAAATGACCCTAAGTCAGAAAAAGTATATTGAAGTATTGGCCACAAAATATAATGTTGTTAATTCTAAACTTTATGATACTCCTATGGAGATGCACTTAAAACTATGTAAATCGAATAGCCCTGATTTTAATGTAAAGTTTCGTAATTTGATTGGTGCACTCCTGTATGTCAGTGAAGGAACTCGTCCTGACATTTCATTTAGCGTAAACTATTTAAGTCGGTTTCAATCCGCCTATGATAAGACTCATTTTGCGTATGCACTTCGAATTTTAAAGTATTTGTATAAGACACGTGATCTCAAGTTGACATATGGAGTTTCAGATAGCATTAGGTTAGACGCATTTGTCGATTCCGACTGGGCTGGTGACTGTGAAGATAGGAAGTCTACTTCGGGGTTTGTCGTTAGGCTGTGTGGCAACCCGGTATTGTGGAAAGTACAGAAACAGGGAACAGTCACCAAGTCCTCAACTCACGCTGAGTATGTAGCACTTTCCGTAGCAGTAACTGAGATCGTTTATTTATTAGGTGTTTGTGAATCGTTTGTACCTGTAGGGTCTTTGTACCCTGTATCTATTTTTGAAGATAATTTAGGCGCTGTGCATATCGCGAGCCTTGGAAATTTTACCAAAAGATCCAAGCATATTGAGGTCCATTATCACTACGTTCACGAAGCAGTAGAGAACGGTCAGATTGCCGTGGTGAAAGTGGATACATCAGATAATGTGGCGGATATATTTACCAAATCTCTATGTCGTGTGAATTTCGAAAAATTACGTCGTATGTTATGTCTGTTGTAAATTTTGTTTTGACTATAGTATTTTACTTGGCATTTATGTAAACATTGATTAGAAGTATAAAATTAAGATGGGGTGTTAAATAATGTGTTGTGTGTTATCGGAGTCGTTTTCGTGCTCGGTAATTTTATACTTGAATGTACGAGCTCAGTCGCTAATAAAGCCTTATCGGGTGATGTGCTCTCGTTTATTGGTTCACCGACGGACTTTAACAGTTTTAGTGCAGAATCGGACGATAATGGACTTCTAACTGAGGTAAACGATTGTGTAAAAAATAGTTAGTTCTGTACATGTTTTGATAGTAGATAGGGAATGTATTGTGTTTCTACTTGAAATAGTGGCTGTAATAATCATATATATAAATGATGACTCTTTATTTGACTCGTTTAGTGTACTTGATAAGCCAATTGATGTGAAATTAGGCGATGGTAGAATACTGGCTGCGACTAAGGTCGGTGTAGTTCAGGTGTATTTTAGGATTGGTAATAAGCAAGTACAGGTAGATATTTCTGAAGTACTGTATGTGCGGGGAATGCGGTCTAATTTATTAAGCTCTGGTCGAATATCTGAGAAGAATATGATCGTAGAATATCGTAATGTAGCTAAGATTTCTAATCGTAGAAAGAAATTACTTGCAATCGGACATGAACGTGCGGCGGAGCGGAAATAAATGACGGAAGGGTGGCGTCTTCCTGTAATCCGAGCTAAGGAGGTCTAATCAGTATGCTCTGCACTATCAACCCGTGTAGCAGCTCGCCCGGCATTCCTCCCTGTGTATCGTTTAGGCGCTAGCGCTGTCTGTGGTTAAGCCTGATGATACAACGATATCTCGCACTCTCTTATCGCACGCACTCTCCCCAAACGTAATAATTCATATTATCTTGAATGTTCGAAAAATCCATCAGTTAACGTAAATTCAAATTTGGTGAATAATGCAGAAAATAAACGGAATGTAATGTCATTAAAAGAAAAATGGCACCGAATGTTAGGACATGTAAATTTCGATAATTTGAAACTTAATGTGAAGATGGGTTATTGGATGGAGCCCCAAAGAAATTAGAAAATGAAAAATGGAAATGTGCGATTTGCTTGGAGCAAAAAATGTGTAATAAACCTTTCAAAAATGATATTTTAGAAATACTGCACACAGATGTCAATGGTCCACATCGAGTGGTTGGATACTGTGGTGAAAAATATTTTTCAACTTTTGTAGATGATTTTAGCAAACTTTTGAAAGTATATTGCATTAGAGCAAAGTCGGAAGTGTATAAGTGTTTTAAGTAGAATATGTACGTATTAAAGAATTAAGATGTGATAATGGTACGGAATATATTAACGATAATGTAAAAGATTTTGCTAGAAATCGTGGAATTTATATAAGACCATATGTATCCCCCCCCCACACACACACACACACATCAGCTGAATGTTATAATCGCACTCTCATGGATAAGGCTAGGTATCTAGGTGCCGAAGCTAAAGTAGAAAAGAGATTTTGGCCAGAGTGCGTTCGGGCGGCTGCTTACTTGCTGAATCGAACTCTCGCTAAGACTATCATTAGGAAGACTCCTTATGAGATATTTTTTGGAAAAAAGCCAAATGTAGGCAACCTTTTTGGTTGTATGGTAGTCGTGTATTTACTAGGGTGCCTGACGCACAGAGAAACATCAAATGGGATCGAAAAGCGGACAAAGGTATCCTCCTTGGATACACTGATTTAGGCTACCGTATTTTAGTGAATAATGGTGTTATTATTTCTCATACCGTAGATTTCATCGATGAAACAGACAGATGTATTGCACTGCAGGATGAAGATAAGGTGGGTGAACCCAGTGACCAGTGCAGACCGGCTGTGAGAATTGACAGTGAGCCAAGTGTGGAAAACACTTTGCCGGCGCAGGAGGACCTGAGTGAGGCTGGAGGTAGTGGTCAGGCAACTGATCAGCCTTCAGATAGTTGTAGCTTGTAGGTCAGCTCGTGAGAAGGCAGTACCGGCAAAGTTGAATGATTTTGAGGTATATGTCAATTATGTTTCTGCTGATGCCCCTCAGTTGTTTGAGGATGCAATGTTTACAAGTGAGGCACATCTGTGACAAGAAGCTGTTAATAAGGAATTGGCAAGTCTAAGGTTGAATGAGACTTGGGAAGAGGTTTCCCGTTGAAGATTTTCCCACTAAAAACATGAAAATCTAGTTGCGCTGCGTACACGTATTAGAGTGGAAATGCTACTACGACCCTTTGTCTTTTCAAAGAAAACGCACGCGCATGGAATGCGAATGTCAGTGGCGTTACGCCGACGACGTATCTTTACTACCACTCTTGCATCTAACCCTGTTTTATATACAGAGCTCATCAATGTAGTAGTGGAAGTGGTTTTCCGAATGCGTTCCACTTGGATACGCACATCAAAATCTTCAACGGGTTACTTGCCACAGGGAAAGAAGGTGTTGGATGTGCGATGGATCTTCAGTGTGAAAGCAAATGGTATGTATAAGGCTCAACTGGTGGTAAAAGGGTTTCAGCAAGATGAAGAAGTGGGAGATGTTTACTCGCCGGTGGCTAGGATGTGCTCTTTGAAGCTTTTATTATCGTTTTGCTGTAATTGTGAATATGTAGTCCATCAAATGGACGTCAAGACCGCATTTCTTAATGGTCCAATTAAGTCTGAAGTTTATATTCGAAATTCCAGTTGGGTACAAAAACGTAACTGATCCCAATGAAGTTTTATAGTTAAAGAAATCACTCTACGGACTCAAAGAGAGTTCCAGGAACTGGGAATGCTTCCATAATTTTATTTCTAGCCTGGACTTTCAAAGGAGTAGATTCGATTATTGCTTGTACTCAACAACTGATAACGTAAATGATGTTGTTCGTATCATTCTATTTGTGGATGACTTACTTATTTGCAAAGTATAATATAGAAACACCAAGTAGTTCGACTCGCCACATACCCTATGTAAAGTTGTCAATTTGCAGTTCTTTCATCACTACAGAGAGCGCTAGTGTCTGACAGATCCCGGTTCTGTGATAAGAATCATAAGGAGTGTTCTTTAACTGCTCCGAGCAGAGCAGGAGTAGCCGAACGCGTTCTCTAATCACAGATCAACATTTCAAAGCAGAACACTGACGTCACTGTTTACTCCAAAGTTGTTCTTTAATCCAGAGCAGCGCTGCTCTGATCACGTTTTTCTACTCTGTCTCAAGAGACGGAGCAACAGATGAGCAACAGGTATTTGATAACAAACATTTGAAATTTGAAACATGGCGGTGTACAACCTGAACGACGTCGCCGACGGTTTAGTGCGCGTTTGTTGTGAAAGTAAGTAGTATTTTCAACTTGCTGTTTACAAGTTTCATTTTAAACAAATTTCCAAAATCTGTTCTAATCAACTGGCAATGTTTACAAGTTTCCTTGCTCTGGACGGACCCGTTTTTTAACGAATGCTCTGAGCAAGTAGTTCACAAAAGAGGGTGGCGTTGTATCCGTGATCTCTGACGTCATTTACTTCCTTGCTCGGAGCAGTTAAAGAACACTCCTATAGAAATGCACAGGAAACTTCCGGAACTGTCAAGTATTGTCAAAAGTATTTGAGTTTGAGTTCTTCTGAATTTATTTGAAGTAGCCGTTTGTTTTTTGAATGTTATGAGCGGACATTCTAAATGCTGCGTCCCGCACTGCAGAAGTGGTTAGGCAAGTGTAAGAACTGAGAACGCGGAAGAAGAAGTCAAGAACGTATCTCTGTTTTCGCTACCAAAGGTAAGTTCGTTCGCCAATATTATGATGCTATGAGCTCGAGAAAGTACGAGAAGTCGAACAATTAAATAATTGACATGATTTCGTGACAGAATCGAGAGCTGTTCCTAAGGTGGGAAAACTGAATCGAACGAGAGAGACTGTTGACTTTGAAAGATAAAGTTTGCGAACTTCATTTTCAAAAAGGCGAAGTTTTGAAATCCGATAAATACGTTATTGATGGCGTAATTATCGAAGAACCGCGTCAGAAGGTATTGTTAAAAGCTGGGGCAGTACCTTCGATTTTTCCAGAATACCGTAGAACAGCCATACTTGGGACACGTCATACTTTTTGTGTTTCTTAATGTGGTAACAATGGTTTCATGCAACCTAGCGAGTTCGACCATGCCTTATATTTTTATTTACACCTTGATTGATTTTATGCACATGGTTTGATAACAATTTGGAACCACTAGTTGGATGTAAAAAATTATCGAACAATGGTGTGATTTCGTGTTGAAAATTGTGGTCGTAAAAACTTCTAGCGGCGAAAAGAGTATAATTCGGTAAGTGAAATTCAAACTCCGTAATTTTGACTAATAAACCTTCCTTGATAATATGCCGTATTGATCAATGCTCTAGCTGTAATAGCACGCAAGATATGAATTTTAGAAATTGAAAACCTTGAATTGTCCCAAGTTAGAAGCTATCCCATTGTGCATTTAGTAATTAAATTAATATTATTGGTAACTATATTTATAGGGATGGCATACAAATATTGCCAGAAACCAGGTGCACGAAAATATCATGACTATGATGAAAACGCAATGAAACGAGCAGTCGATGAATATTGTAAAGGGAATTTATCCTTATTTGACGTGGTCAAGAAGTATCCAGGTATTTCAAAAGCACTTTAAGTAGAAAAGTTCGGGAAAAGCAGAAAAATCCATTTGGTTGCCCAAAAGCAATAAGCGATGAAAATCTGAAATATTTACAAGATGCATGCCTTGAATAAGCTAAATGGGGTTTTCCTCTTACTTGGTTTGAAATCTGTATTCTTGTAAGAGAATATCTTAATACAAAAGGCATTGAAGAGTCGCAATTTTCGAATAATCTACCAAGTTCAGCATAGGCTAAACAGTTTATCGCTATAATGCCGGAATTATCAGAAAGGTTATGTGAGAATATCAAGCAATCACAAGCGGCTGTTACCAGGGAAATAATGGAAGATTTTTTCAGAAATGCTGAGCCTTGTCTGAAAAACACAGATCCAAAATTCATTGTCAATTACAATAAAACAGCTATGAGTAACAACCCAGGACGAGAAAAAGTTGTTGTGCGAAAAGGATCCAAGCATTCTGAACAATTTATAGATCAGACTAAAACTAATGTTTCAGTAATGTTTGCCATAAATGCTGCTGGAGAATCTCTCCCACCCTATGTATGTCATAAAAGCGAACATCTCTATGATACTTGGTAGGACGGTGGACCCGAAGGTGCTAAATACGACCATTCAAAGAGCAGTTGGTTTGCTACTTAGGTTTTTACCAACTGGTTTAAACAAATTGTGATTCCATACTTCAGAAAATTGGATCCCAAATACGAGTTTGATAAAATCGTCATAGGCGACCATTTAGCGGCGCATACATCTTTAGACGTACTTAAATTATGCCAAAAGCATAAAATTAAGTTCTTACTGTTGCCTGCTAATTCTATTCATTTATCTCAACCTCTTGACGTAGCTTACTTCAAGGCACTCAAACTTGAGTGGAGGAAAGTACTACGTGAGTGGAAAGAAAAATACTCTGGGTCTGTACTTAAAGGATTCTTTTCCATGTTTGTTGAAGCAATGTTTGTTAGCCTTGAAGAAGGACAACAGAGAAAATAATAACATCCTGGCTGCGTTTAAAGCTACTGGTTTATACCCATTCAATCCATAAGAGGTATTGAAGCGTCTTCCGCAACTTATACCTGCTGATGAAAATGTATGGACCAATACTTTATCTACTGCTTTGGCTATGAAAAGGAATGCGGTTGTCGCTCCTACAAGGAAGAAAAATATTAAAGTTGCTCCTGGAAAAAATATGGTGGAGGCTGTGTTGTCTGAGGAAAATGGTGATGAAATTTTAGCTCCCCGTTCAATAGAAGAAGAGGCTGAAATAGAGGCTTTGGAAATGGGCACTAATGAAGAGACTGCCCCTGTTGTGCCAGAATTACAGCTTGAAGAAGTTCAGATACACGATTTTCTAGTTATCAAAATCATATACAATTTTGGTACATCTAAAGAGACAATAAAACAATTTGTTGGGAATGTTATCAGAATAAACTGTGGCAGGCAAGGTGACCAAATTGAGGCGAATTCGTTGCAAAAAGTGGCTTAAGTCGACAATGATGGAGAAACACAATATCATTTTGTTTATCCTCATATACAAGATACCTAGTTTGTGAGTAAAGAAGGTATCATAAAAAAACTAACCATTGCCAAAGAAATCAGAAATAAATTCTACTTTTTAGAGAACAATTTTGTAGCAAATGTTGCCTAATTTTGTCAAGTTGATGGTGCAAAGTATTTTTCTACTTTTCTTATATACTTGGTACCTATCTTACTTTTTCTTGTTTCTTAATTTTAAGTTTATTTTTTCTGAAAGGTATTGTTCAATTCATAAATTGTCTAGTTTCCAATTCTACAATTTTTGTAATTGATAGACTATGCTTATTGTGCTATTTACAAACTGTGGCAGGTAAAACGCGATAACTGCAGTTCGAACTAAATTGATTACGTAGGAACGCACCGAGCTACTTTCCCTTTACCCTTCTCATTCCATATGCAGGTGAGAATCTGCATACGGAGTGACGTTTTCCTATTTCTTTCTCCTTTCCCTCCTTCTACCTGTTTTCCTGATAATTTTAGTGGTGTCATGTAATCCGCAAAATGTTTTTCGGGATTACTTTAATTTCCTGCTCCATTGAGCTCGGTGCCGTTTTGCACATTTTTGCACTTTTTTTTTTTTTTTTTTACTTTTTCCGGAACGCCTTTGCGAGTTTTTCAATTTTTTTTTTTTTTTTTTTAATATTTTTTGAAACCTTTTTCGGACTGTCGTTTTCGCGGGTCCAGGAACTTTCCGCCACCGGAAGTCTTATTATTTTCAGTTTTTCTTTTACTCTGCTTTTCGGAGTGTTACGTTTTTGTGTCCGCCACCCGCCATGTGGTTTCTTTCATTCGCGGAGCATCCAGTTTTGTTTTATTTTTTTTAATGGAATAAAATGTTGTGTATAATGTTGTAAGGTCTTTTTGTGAGGGGAGGATTTGGGCAATTTGCTGGAGAATGTAAGAATGTGAGTTTTTAATTTCTCTTTACTGTTTTCGTTCCGGAACTTGAAACGACTTAACATGTGATCTGGGTAATTACCTTCCTTTCCCTGGCAATACCACGCCTGAGAGGTCTCTTGTGAGCTAGTCGGGATGCTTCCTCAGGCTTTCTGGGCTTTTCTTGGTCGGCCACTTACACCGATTTTTCGTTCTGAGCACGTCCTCCAGTCGTAAGGCAGGAAGGTGCGACCGGAGACAAATGTCGGCATTTCTTTGTGAACACCCTGTTTCTGGGTCGTACATAAAAAATGCCACAGCTTAATTGGCGCCCAACGTGGGGCGAGATTTGAATACCAAGTCTCCTAGGGTTTTTCAAAATTACTTCGAAATTATTCGTTACCCAAGAATAATGTTAACGCCTTCAAGTTCCAACGAGTTCGTGGTTATCAGTAACGTAATATTCTGCGCCACATTATCCGAACTCGTGAACGCTAAATTTTCCATATTTAATTTTCATTAGGTTTCTTTTTCTGTATTTTCGTGAAAAAATACAGTGGCGCCCTTCTTTTCTTTCTTTCTTTTATGTTTTTACGGCATTGGTTGATCAAAATCCCAAATTCGGTGTACGTCGGCCACGTCACGGCTTTTAATTTTTGTTTTCGTTTTGATCGACGTCACTATTTCCTAGTTCATCGATGTCCGTGTGTTTTAAAGTCCCTTTTCTTGTGTCACCAACTTGACTACGTCATCGTGTACGCGTTTCTCGCTCGGCCAATCAACGTTGAGTGTTTTTTGGCTTTGTATCCGCTGCCCCACTGTGGCAGCGTTGAGTTTGTCTTCCTCCGTGATTGCCGGGCGGGTCACGTTATTTTTTTTCGTACCTTACGTATCAGTGCGTTAAGGATGTTTTCTTTATTCCTATCACCGGCTAGCGTTGTTTCTGCAACCGGTGGCTTGTTTATCAATCTCCACACGAGGTTACTGTTTATGTGTTTATATTTTGTATCTCGCATTTTTTCGACGTAATTTTTTCGTACGTATTTCTTTTTGCTGTTTTAACGTAATTAAAAGTTTAGATTAATTATTTCTCTTTCGCATTTCTTTTCTTTCGCAATTTTTGTATCAACTATCTTCTTATTTATCTCATCTACCGCCGTCGGTTTTATTTTATTTTCTACCGCACGTGTGGCGTTCGATTTTGTCTTTTCGGTGAATCAAGTAGGTACACAGTTATTGTTTTTAGTCTTTATTATTTATTTTTTTTTTTAGTTTCGTGTTGCTTTCTCACATTTTCCAGCCCTAAACCACTCTCCTCCCCACTCTCTTACGAATAATAAATTTCACTCTATTATTTCGAACGATTTGTTCTTTCTACTATTTCGTCAACTCAGGTCATACTTGGTATGAATCATTGTTTACTTTTTTTTTTATTTTACTTTTCTGCATTTTGCTATATTTCATTCTGCGATCTGTGTAATAAACTGATTCCCCCGACTTTCCGACATGGGTAAAAACGACCCACCACCTCCTTCTGACAGGTCTAATCCCAAATCACCAACAGCAGTTGGTGCCCACGTGAATGCCCCTCCGCGCAAAAGCCGCTATGCGGAACGGTTTGAAAAGTTATCAGACGTTCCCGAAGCCCTCTCGAAATCACTGATGGAAATGGCCAACGAATTCGAAAAAGAGGCCAACCAACGCGATTTAGCGGAGAGAAAAGCCGCCACCGCCTTACAGTCCGCGCAGAAAGCCGCTCATGAACGTGAAACTAAAATGACAGCGATGTACTCTGCACAAGTGAACTCCCTTGCTGAGAGCTTTCAGAAGTCCCTCCGCGAGATGGAGACACGTCAGGCTGAGACCGAAGCATGTCAGGCTGAGGCTGCAGCTCAACAAGCCCACGAATTACAACAGGTAAAAGAACAATTATTATCTGTGAACAATGCGCCGACACAATCGAAAGCGGAGAAAGATCGCGGTCATAGTAAACGAATATCCTGGTTGCAACCCAACTTGGAATCGACCAAACAGGTACTGTCCCATATCTGTGAAGAGGAAAGGTCCAATCAGTCCAAATACGAATCAGAAGACGAAGCGGAAGTCGCGTGAGAGCAATTGAACCGCTCACGCATCGAGAATAAGTCGTAGAGCCGTGAAAAAATCATACCAACTCGGCATGATTCCCGCAACAGGGTAGAAAATTTCAACCATGACGAATTTCTACGCCGTCGACGACGAAGTAAACCAGACATATCTCGTGAGGTAACCCGCCTACACGATACCACTGAAACTGACAACTGTAGTTTCCGATTTTCGAAGGTTCCGCAAATGTTCCGAGATAAGGAAATCCTGGAACTGTTCCAAGGACAGAAGAGTACACTGCATCATATGTAGATGATTTTATCATTTACTCTGAGAACGAGGAACAACATCGAGTCCACTGCGAGACAGTGGTAACTAAGATAGCTGCGGCAGGCATGACTTTGAACTGGGAAAAGTGCCAGTGGTTCCAGACGTTGGTACCATTCCTCGGATGGATTGTCAGCGAGACTGGCACGCGGCCGGACCCAGACAATGTACGGCAAATGTTGGAGATCTCTTCCCCCCATGACCGCAAAGGAGTTATGAGCCTCATGGGCAGTGTGAACTTTTATGCAGCGAATATTCCCGAGCTGTCAGTGACCGCGCAACCTATCACGCAACTGGTGTCGACAAAAAATCCTTTCATCTGGGGAGAACTTCAACAGTTGGCCTTTGAGAAGATCAAACGAATGCTGGCTGACAGAATTGAGCAAGCTTATCCGGATCCGCGAGAACCATTCCACCTAGTTGTGTCCGGTTCACTGAGAGGACTAGCTGGCTCTATTTACCAATACAACCCCCAGCAGAAGCCGACTCCCATCGCCTTTACCGGTCAATGCGGAATTCAATTATCCAGAGGGGGAACTAGAACTCCTTAGCCTAGTTCACACTCTAAAGAAGTTTTACTACTTCCTCCACGGCAACGAAGTCATTGTCCACGGCTCGCACTCGTGGACAAATCTACTACACCCGCGACCATATTGGCCTCCGCGAATCCTCAAGTTCCAGACTTATATCCGCGAGTTCGATGTGGAATTCCTACACATCAAGGCACCAGAAAATAAGCTAGCTAAATTCCATGAGCTAGTAATTGGCCAGTATTCCGATAGATTTTCTGCGGAGGCAGAGAATCAGATCCTACACTTCAAAACTAAACCTACCAAACGCCTGACGAAAGTATTCGAGGAGTTCGCGAGATTCCAAGCCGAGGATCAAGAGATACAAGACCTAATACGGAAGGTGCCACAGCAAATAGTCACAGAAAACTCGCTAGTGTATCGTCGTGGGCGGGATCAACGACTCCGCCTGTTGGTTCCAACCGATATTAGAGAAGACCTGGTCATGTTTTACCACCAATATTATGGACACATCGGGATAGAGAAGACATGCACCGTATTGTTGTGTCACTATTCATGGCCATCACTTCGCGAGCGAGTATATGAGCTGGTGGCCCGGTGTCTGCAGTGCAATACTTGCAAAAAACATAAGAAGTCGGTTCCAACACAATATCACCCTATCCAGATCCGCGAAAAGGGTCACATCGCCATCGATTTTTGGGGGCCATTGCCCACCGCACGCGGCGGCCTAAATCTCATCCTCGTGGTAATGGATATGTTTTCCAGATACACGAAACTCTACCCGCTTCAGAAGGCCGCAACAGCGGGTGCAATAAAGGCGATGGAAGCATTTGGACAAGATTTTGGTCCGATTTTATCTGTTGTATCAGATAACGCCACCTGCTTCAGATCCGCACTCTGGAGAAAGCACTGGGAGAAGAAGGGAGTGATGGTGCGACATGTTGCTCCGTACAATCCGTCAGCCTCGCCCGCGGAACGGGTGATGCGGGTACTGGGAGATCGTTTCCGAGTATATCTGCAAGATCGGAAACAAGGTTGCTGGATCGATATGATCAAAGACGTGGAAGCCTCAATCAACGAGACGGAACATCGCACCACAGGGATGGCACCGGTCACTCTGGCCAAAGGACTAAACCCATGGGACCCGCTCTCGGATAAAGTAACCCAAGTACCACCTGTGGATTCGTTGAGAGTGCAGGAAATGGTACAACAGCGCTTGGATCGAGTCGCTACACAACGCAGAGAACGAGTGCCATTTTCAACACGCTGCTATCTTGAAGTGGATGACCTTGTCTTCATCAGAACACATCCGCTCTCCAGCAAAGAAAAACACATTGCAGCGAAACTCTGCGAGACCGCCAGAGGACCATACCGAGTTAAACGAGTGCTGGGTCCGAACACCGTTATAATTTGCGACCTAGCGGACTCCGACCTCGAGGAGATACAGAACGTGAGGAATTTATTCGGCCTAACCGAACCTCAGAGAGTGCGGAGGGATAAGGCTGCCCTGACACACTAAAGTTAAAAATTCGCCTCCCATCTATTCCAGTATTCGCATTCAACTTCCCCTCCTCTCATGTCATTATCCTCGTTGCGTTTTATCTTAGTTCATTTTACTTCTTCCTCCTCTTGGTAGGGTTTGAACCGCTGAAGTTAATTGTAACTAGAACACAGATAAAGAATCCTATAAATTAACCGTAATTTTTGTTTTTTCTCTCTTTGTCATATCATCAAAACAGGAAAGATGTACCAAAGTCAATTCGCCATCTATATGGATGGAAATCTGCACCGGATCCACCCGTTCGCGAAGCTTATAGATATGGGGGATGAAACCTCGTGGAGGCCCGATTTCGTGGAGACCACACATGTCCTGGCGGAACAGATGCTTACCCTTCGGATAGGGGATCTAAGCAGACGACCCGTTGAGGGGTGCCCCCTCAGAATGGTGGATGGGCCAGTAGCTCCCCCCCTGGGATTCTACTACCATCGCTACCTCCGCCGGAGGAGAAATCCAGTTCGATGCCGTGGGAGCAGCAGATCGCCCATGCCGTGCTCCTTTCTCGAGTTGAGAAACTCGAGGAGACCGTTCGAGGTTTGCAGACGGAGTTGGAGACCCTCCGGGGAGAACGTCGTATGAATACATCTGCAGAGAAACCACCGGCAGAGACCAAAGAAACGCGGAAAGTAACGTCCGCGGAGGCTCCTCTCATGGGAGACCTCCGAGAGCCACGTCCGAAAGATTTCTCGGACCGGACTGCCGCGGAGGGAAGACTCCGTAAGTTACCAAAACTGCAAGTGACGGTGAGAGGGAGGAGCATAGAGACCCTCGTCGACGACCGGGTCCCACTCTCGCTCGTGACCTCCGATGTCGCATGAGGAAGAAGGTCGCCGAAGAAACATTCCATGTCTTTTGGAAACGCCATAAGGCGATCACCATCAACGATAAAATACGGTTGGATATCACCATAGGCAGGACTCCGATGGTGGTTTATGCGTATGAAGTTCCGCAGTGGCCGGCCAACCAACCGCGGTTGGTTTTAGGAAGACAATTCATGGATGTCTTCCACACTGCGATCAACCAGACAGAACAGAAAATCCGCATAGTGGATCCGGACACCGAATGCGTCCTCATGGTAGCATATGAGGAGCGTTCGGTTTATGAATGAAGATGCCATGGAAATGGACCCGCCGTCTGCGGAGCTTTGTTATTATTATTATTATTATTATTATTAAGGATTGTAATACTAATGCATAAGTTCATGTTGCAAGTAGATTTTTTTTTTCTCTCTCAGTTCCTAATATTGTTTAGAATATCAGTTTTTTTTTTGTTTTTTTTTGTTGTGTTGTTCCTTGATGATTTTTTTTCTCTCTCTCTTTCTTATCCCAGGCATATTGTGTTTCTGGTTTCTATTTTTTTTTTTATTTTTAGGAGTTTCTCTTTGGTTATTGTTTTATTGTTTTGATTTTTTTTTAGTTCTATTCCCTCAGGGGGTTAAGTAATTTTCTATATTGTTTATTGTTTTTTTTCTCCGCGATAGGAGCATTTGTTTCACTAGTTTAAGATTTTTTTTTGATTGATCTTTTTGAAGTTTTTTTTTTTAGTTTCAGGTGGCGGAGAGTTAACGGATCCATGGTGAAGTCTTCGTACTGAAGACCATTGTATGCAATGGTCTCCAGTCCGCGGGGCATATGTGGCAGGTAAAACGCGATAACTGCAGTTCGAACTAAATTGATTACGTAGGAACGCACCGAGCTACTTTCCCTTTACCCTTCTCATTCCATATGCAGGTGAGAATCTGCATACGGAGTGACGTTTTCCTATTTCTTTCTCCTTTCCCTCCTTCTACCTGTTTTCCTGATAATTTTAGTGGTGTCATGTAATCCGCAAAATGTTTTTCGGGATTACTTTAATTTCCTGCTCCATTGAGCTCGGTGCCGTTTTGCACATTTTTGCACTTTTTTTTTTTTTTTTTACTTTTTCCGGAACGCCTTTGCGAGTTTTTCAATTTTTTTTTTTTTTTTTTTTTAAATATTTTTTGAAACCTTTTTCGGACTGTCGTTTTCGCGGGTCCAGGAACTTTCCGCCACCGGAAGTCTTATTATTTTCAGTTTTTCTTTTACTCTGCTTTTCGGAGTGTTACGTTTTTGTGTCCGCCACCCGCCATGTGGTTTCTTTCATTCGCGGAGCATCCAGTTTTGTTTTATTTTTTTTAATGGAATAAAATGTTGTGTATAATGTTGTAAGGTCTTTTTGTGAGGGGAGGATTTGGGCAATTTGCTGGAGAATGTAAGAATGTGAGTTTTTAATTTCTCTTTACTGTTTTCGTTCCGGAACTTGAAACGACTTAACATGTGATCTGGGTAATTACCTTCCTTTCCCTGGCAATACCACGCCTGAGAGGTCTCTTGTGAGCTAGTCGGGATGCTTCCTCAGGCTTTCTGGGCTTTTCTTGGTCGGCCACTTACGCCGATTTTTCGTTCTGAGCACGTCCTCCAGTCGTAAGGCAGGAAGGTGCGACCGGAGACAAATGTCGGCATTTCTTTGTGAACACCCTGTTTCTGGGTCGTACATAAAAAATGCCACAGCTTAATTGGCGCCCAACGTGGGGCGAGATTTGAATACCAAGTCTCCTAGGGTTTTTCAAAATTACTTCGAAATTATTCGTTACCCAAGAATAATGTTAACGCCTTCAAGTTCCAACGAGTTCGTGGTTATCAGTAACGTAATATTCTGCGCCACATTATCCGAACTCGTGAACGCTAAATTTTCCATATTTAATTTTCATTAGGTTTCTTTTTCTGTATTTTCGTGAAAAAATACAGTGGCGCCCTTCTTTTCTTTCTTTCTTTTATGTTTTTACGGCATTGGTTGATCAAAATCCCAAATTCGGTGTACGTCGGCCACGTCACGGCTTTTAATTTTTGTTTTCGTTTTGATCGACGTCACTATTTCCTAGTTCATCGATGTCCGTGTGTTTTAAAGTCCCTTTTCTTGTGTCACCAACTTGACTACGTCATCGTGTACGCGTTTCTCGCTCGGCCAATCATCGTTGAGTGTTTTTTGGCTTTGTATCCGCTGCCCCACTGTGGCAGCGTTGAGTTTGTCTTCCTCCGTGATTGCCGGGCGGGTCACGTTATTTTTTTTCGTACCTTACGTATCAGTGCGTTAAGGATGTTTTCTTTATTCCTATCACCGGCTAGCGTTGTTTCTGCAACCGGTGGCTTGTTTATCAATCTCCACACGAGGTTACTGTTTATGTGTTTATATTTTGTATCTCGCATTTTTTCGACGTAATTTTTTCGTACGTATTTCTTTTTGCTGTTTTAACGTAATTAAAAGTTTAGATTAATTATTTCTCTTTCGCATTTCTTTTCTTTCGCAATTTTTGTATCAACTATCTTCTTATTTATCTCATCTACCGCCGTCGGTTTTATTTTATTTTCTACCGCACGTGTGGCGTTCGATTTTGTCTTTTCGGTGAATCAAGTAGGTACACAGTTATTGTTTTTAGTCTTTATTATTTATTTTTTTTTTTAGTTTCGTGTTGCTTTCTCACATTTTCCAGCCCTAAACCACTCTCCTCCCCACTCTCTTACGAATAATAAATTTCACTCTATTATTTCGAACGATTTGTTCTTTCTACTATTTCGTCAACTCAGGTCATACTTGGTATGAATCATTGTTTACTTTTTTTTTTATTTTACTTTTCTGCATTTTGCTATATTTCATTCTGCGATTTGTGTAATAAACTGATTCCCCGACTTTCCGACATGGGTAAAAACGACCCACCACCTCCTTCTGACAGGTCTAATCCCAAAACACCAACAGCAGTTGGTGCCCACGTGAATGCCCCTCCGCGCAAAAGCCGCTATGCGGAACGGTTTGAAAAGTTATCAGACGTTCCCGAAGCCCTCTCGAAATCACTGATGGAAATGGCCGACGAATTCGAAAAAGAGGCCAACCAACGCGATTTAGCGGAGAGAAAAGCCGCCACCGCCTTACAGTCCGCGCAGAAAGCCGCTCATGAACGTGAAACTAAAATGACAGCGATGTACTCTGCACAAGTGAACTCCCTTGCTGAGAGCTTTCAGAAGTCCCTCCGCGAGATGGAGACACGTCAGGCTGAGACCGAAGCATGTCAGGCTGAGGCTGCAGCTCAACAAGCCCACCAATTACAACAGGTAAAAGAACAATTATTATCTGTGAACAATGCGCCGACACAATCGAAAGCGGAGAAAGATCGCGGTCATAGTAAACGAATATCCTGGTTGCAACCCAACTTGGAATCGACCAAACAGGTACTGTCCCATATCTGTGAAGAGGAAAGGTCCAATCAGTCCAAATACGAATCAGAAGACGAAGCGGAAGTCGCGCGAGAGCAATTGAACCGCTCACGCATCGAGAATAAGTCGTAGAGCCGTGAAAAAATCATACCAACTCGGCATGATTCCCGCAACAGGGTAGAAAATTTCAACCATGACGAATTTCTACGCCGTCGACGACGAAGTAAACCAGACATATCTCGTGAGGTAACCCGCCTACACGATACCACTGAAACTGACAACTGTAGTTTCCGATTTTCGAAGGTTCCGCAAATGTTCCGAGATAAGGAAATCCTGGAACTGTTCCAAGGACAGAAGAGTACACTGCATCATATGTAGATGATTTTATCATTTACTCTGAGAACGAGGAACAACATTGAGTCCACTGCGAGACAGTGGTAACTAAGATAGCTGCGGCAGGCATGACTTTGAACTGGGAAAAGTGCCAGTGGTTCCAGACGTCGGTACCATTCCTCGGATGGATTGTCAGCGAGACTGGCACGCGGCCGGACCCAGACAATGTACGGCAAATGTTGGAGATCCCTTCCCCCCATGACCGCAAAGGAGTTATGAGCCTCATGGGCAGTGTGAACTTTTATGCAGCGAATATTCCCGAGCTGTCAGTGACCGCGCAACCTATCACGCAACTGGTGTCGACAAAAAATCCTTTCATCTGGGGAGAACTTCAACAGTTGGCCTTTGAGAAGATCAAACGAATGCTGGCTGACAGAATTGAGCAAGCTTATCCGGATCCGCGAGAACCATTCCACCTAGTTGTGTCCGGTTCACTGAGAGGACTAGCTGGCTCTATTTACCAATACAACCCCCAGCAGAAGCCGACTCCCATCGCCTTTACCGGTCAATGCGGAATTCAATTATCCAGAGGGGGAACTAGAACTCCTTAGCCTAGTTCACACTCTAAAGAAGTTTTACTACTTCCTCCACGGCAACGAAGTCATTGTCCACAGCTCGCACTCGTGGACAAATCTACTACACCCGCGACCATATTGGCCTCCGCGAATCCTCAAGTTCCAGACTTATATCCGCGAGTTCGATGTGGAATTCCTACACATCAAGGCACCAGAAAATAAGCTAGCTAAATTCCATGAGCTAGTAATTGGCCAGTATTCCGATAGATTTTCTGCGGAGGCAGAGAATCAGATCCTACACTTCAAAACTAAACCTACCAAACGCCTGACAAAAGTATTCGAGGAGTTCGCGAGATTCCAAGCCGAGGATCAAGAGATACAAGACCTAATACGGAAGGTGCCACAGCAAATAGTCACAGAAAACTTGCTAGTGTATCGTCGTGGGCGGGATCAACGACTCCGCCTGTTGGTTCCAACCGATATTAGAGAAGACCTGGTCATGTTTTACCACCAATATTATGGACACATCGGGATAGAGAAGACATGCACCGTATTGTTGTGTCACTATTCATGGCCAAAACTTAATGCAACTTTTGATTTTCTAGTATTATAAGATTTTCCTTATTTTTCAAAATCTTGGTCTCAAATGTGTTCTTGTTTCTTAATTTTAAGTTTCTTTTTCCAGACAGGTACCTATTGTTCAATTCATTAATTTTCTAGTCTACATTTTCGTGATGAATGCTGAATATGAGACTTATTTTCTAAAAATTACTGTTTTCTAATCATAAGTTTTCTCTTGTTTTCTTTTTTGATTGATAAAAATGTTATTCAGCAGCTTCTGTTATTATTTTGATGAACTTGGGGTCGCGGGTTGGAGGGGGAGGTTTATAGATGTTTTTTTTTTTACTTTCAGTGTCCCAAGTTAGATAACGCGTCATTTAACATGGATTTAAGTGCAATTTTCATCGGTGTCCCAAGGTGCCCATTTCGAACTAAAACTTGGGACAAGCATTTTTTTTTTTTTTAAAGGGGGTTAAAAAAGGAGATAAATCGAACTTCGTGAAGCGAGCGAACGGAGGGAAAACCTCTCTGGTTATCGAACGTTATTATCGAAAAGCCTTGACAAATCGAACTTATGACAATGTATGTATGTGTTTCGACAAGCACCGTGAAGCAATTTAGGTGACATCATGAGGTTATTGTTTACAAATTGAATTCTACTTCAATAAATCGAATTTCCGATAAATCAAACTACCTCTTTCAGATAACACGAATCATACATAAATCGAACGAAATTCGTCGACCCCAGCGATTCGAATTAGCAAGGCTCCACTGTGTGTGCATAAAGATTTATTTAAAATACTACATGGGTGGAGCTTACAGCCCCCATAAGGGGGCGGTGGATGAAGAACATTTTTTAGGCCCTGAAGAAACTAGACCTCCGTACAGGAATATCGCAGTCCTGCAATCGGTTCAGAAAAAAGGGGACGGGAAACATTTGTGGAACATCCTGTATCTCTCTATATATTAAAAACCACTCCACCTCTGCCTCCCTCCCCCCCCCTTAATAAAAAACTCCCAGGGGTCCGAGATCTAACTCCAGGCCTTCTCCTCCCTCTCGACTGGAAAGAGGGGCTGTAGTGGGAGAAGATCATGGAGGGGGATTAAGGTCGTGGGGGCAGTAATGGGTATGGAAATCGTGGCGGGGGAGGGGCCTAGTACTTCTCAAAAAGGTCGGGGAAAATATGAAAATCCGGTCTGGAAACCTGGAAAAGTCAGCGAAAATCATTCTCAAACAATAGTGGCAAACCCTGTTTATAAAACCTTTATCTAGAAACATATAAAATGATGATGTACAAAATTTTGTAGGATACAGTCTTACATCACTGGCGTCAAATTTGAAGGCTGTCAATAAAAAACGAAAAACTAACGCAGGTGAGACTTTGAGTGCGTATATTGTACCCTAGTTTCGTTCCTGATGAAGCACCAAAAAATATTTTCAAAAGCTGTTAGGAGAGCAGAGTCATTTGTAATTTGGCGGTTACCCACCATTCTTCCTTTCAACGTTGAAGTAATTGCCAAGTTGATTGCTCACAGAAAAACTATAGCTGTGCTGGTTTTTGATGTGCAGTTGTTTGTGTAGAATGTCAAGTTCGTCAAGGATAATATATGCAATCTACATAAGTAACTTTGATGCCAAAAAAGAAACAGTTGTCTTTGTTTTTATGCGGACAATCAGTTGTTAGTCTTTGTTCTTTTCTTGAAACAAAAATCGTTCCACAATTATTTTTGAAAACTCCTTTTTCTTTCAGAACAAGCAAATCTCAGCCTGCAAAACGAAATGCAAGCATTATATCTAATTCAAGAAAGGATTAGAAACAGGAGAGGATATAAAATGCGTTACAAAAGAGAAAGGGGAGAAAAACCTAGGAGGAAGTTGATGAAGTCGCAACATCCTCAACGGATTGCAAAAAAATGATGTTTGAATAAGTATCTGTAGTATGTATGCCAGAATTACATTATATTATGTATTTTCAGAATTGTTTTCATTTTATCTAACATCAGGATATGGTTTTATGCACAAAATGAACCTGTGCAGATTTTAAAGTATTTTCCAATTGTGTATTATGTTCTACATATGCTTTACATATTCTTTACGCACGCATATGTGGAGAATATGCTTGACGCATACGCGGGAAAATACGTTGCGTAGGCTTTACGTGAGCGAAGAGCTGTGCTATATGAGAAACGTACGCCTATTTGCAGTAGTAAAGCAAGCGCATAACTACTGTACAATGATTCTCTTGTACACGCAACTCTACTGTTCAACGCAGTCCTTAAATACATGTAAAACGGTGGTGTATCAGGAATATACGAATCTGGTAGTGGTAGAGTAAGCGCATAGTCACAGTTCAGCCCCAACGCACCGACCTTCAAGGAAGCGCAAGTTTACTGTTTTGCGTAGTCCACGAACAGTGGCAGAACCAAAAAATACCCCGGTTGACGAAAATCCGCTTTTGTGTCCGCAATTGTAGACTCAATACTCAAATTCGCCTCAGTGTCTCAAGTGAAGCTTCAGATCTTGGCCCCGCCCACATCAAGCGGACACAAGGGGTTACAAAATCGCCTCAGCATTCATTCTGGACACAAAGTTACCATTTTGCCTCAAATCAGTCACAAAATAGCCACTGAGTTCTTAATGTCGCCACTTTGTGTCGTAATTCTTTTTGCAGTTACAAAACAGACACCAGTCTGCCTCCGATGCGTGCGCATGTAAACATTTCAGATACATACGTGAAATGTATAGCTGATTATAATGATTCAGTTGGTTTGGATGTGAGTGAATAAAAAGCTAATTTAACAAATTACTTGAAATTTACGTTTAAAACATTAAAAATCATATTTTATTGCAAATCATCAGCTGTGAAAGATTTACAACAATCAACAGACTCCTGTGAAATCAGACGAGCAGTGTGTATGTTTCTGTGTCGTTCTTTTATTCGTGTTTTTTTTTCTTTCTTTCAGAAAACCACCTGCAGCACTCGCCGTGTGTCGCCGGCTAGCCGATGCTTGATAATAAGTTCATTTGTTTTGTATGTTCATTGTTTTCGTTTGGTCGTTCCTTCGTGCGTTTTACACTGAAGATGTCCACCGAAGATTATAATAAGGTACGGCATTTGGCGTTTTTAATCACCGTATGTAATAAGGTAAATTTTGAAGCGAATGTCCTACCAACTTTTGACACTGTGATTTAGGCTCTGTATAGAACTAGCTTGCTGGTAAAATTGTTAGGCTTCTCTTCTCACAGATTGAATATATCGACTGTAGATGGGCCGAAGTAGCTCATATGATGAACTGACTACAATCATGGCGTAACTAGCTTCATTTTTCAATTGGAAAGGGTGAGGGAGACAAGTGCAAAGAATAAATATAGAATTTTTAATAGAAAAGGCAAATTTCAACAATTTGCAAGAAGAAACATAAACAGGAGTTTCCTCACTTTTTCAACCTGCCCCAGCCCATTCTGCTATCATGTAGTTTTATTTAAATATAAACATTGATAAAGACATTCGCCATTTACAGTATTTTTCGCAAAGTAAGTATTTATACTCCACATTTACCTCGCTGGCCTACAAACTTTGCACCTTCTAAAGTCGTTCTGTGATTACTTCTATTGCAGTATATTATGCTCTGTCATATTCTTGAATATTCCAGCTCAAAATTTGAAGGTGACGAGCTAAGAAAATCATCCTTTCTCGAATTACGACTATAAGCCAAAATTCCTTTATATCCTCTTGCCTATATCAGTAGACAGCATAGCTATAATGTCTCTAAAACTGGACTCTCTTTGGGCTTGTGTAAGATCACTGTATTTAAAGTGATAATAAATAGCTGGAATGAAAGTACAATGTATGGTTGTCGGAGCCTGATAAAAAAGCTGAGTGGAAATAGAACTTCGAGTTACAAAGTTGCAATCGAGTCAAAATAAGAATGATAGAAGTACTACCTGGGGTCAATAAGTTAAGTCTACTAACAAAAAGAAAGTAAATATGAATAAGACGTAAAGTAAAAATTAGAGTGGAAGTTACAGGTGGTCTGAAGTCCGAGCTCCCAGCTGAAATGGAGACGGCAGCAAGGGTCAAATGAATCAAAGTTAGAATCTAAATTGTAGTTGAAATTAACAAATAATCGGGAAATAAAAGTTGGGAGTGTTCAGGACAAGTCCACAGCTGAAATCAATGTTGAAGTATATTTTCGAACTGACATTGGAATTGAAGTCTGAATCAAAGTTGTAATCCAAGTTAAAGTTACAAATCAAAGGGCCTATTATGTGACCACTGTTCCAGGAGAGGCAAGTAAGGGACAAAGTGACTCTTCAAAGTGAAATGACAGCGATTTTTTGTTTCTTTTTTTAAGCATTCTCTACCATGGAAGTACTAATATTGTAAAAAAAACAAAAAAAAAAAAAACATCAGTGGGCAAATTCTTGCCTAGGAAGAGCAAAGCACTCATTTGCCCCCTCACGTTATGCGATCCTGGAGCGAAGTAGAAAGCAAAATGAAGAGGAAAGTCAGGAGTTTAAAATCATAAAAAAGTTGGAATTGTAGGAGAAATAGAAATGGAAGTTAGAGTACAAATGAGAGCCGAAGTAAAATGGGGTCTCAGTCATGGCAAAAGACGCGCCAGCTATAGCAGAAGACGCGCCAGCTGATCACGAAGACGACGTGAACCGCTTTTATAATATCGTGTTCGGTTCATCCTCCCAGTGAACTTTCGTTCGTTTTTTAATTTTTGATAAGAGGTATGAAATTTCGGTATGAAATTAAAACTTACCTTCTGTTCTTTACTAGGCATCTCCGTTTGAACCGCTTATTTAACCATTTCATTCTGCTCTGGTCCTAGATTAGAGTTCCTGCCCCTAATATAGATTGATAGGAATTATCCCTGAATCTCCTGTCTGCATACTACAACAAAGCTGAAGGTCTCTCAATCTCCTACTCTATGTCCTGTACTTTTATTTCACTGGTTCCTTGCATTCAGTTAATCTGGCCAATCTGAACATTTTAGTTCTAGTCTATTTTGGTTTCTGTTCCTTCATTTGTCTTCCTTTTCTCACTTTCTTTATGCATTACTTTAAACCATTTTTTATAAGTCTCTGTTGTATTTTTATTTTATTATTATTATTTTTTTTTAAAGAGTTCCTGTTTTATAACAATTGGTTTAGAATAAAACACTAGTAAAACACTAGAAAATAGCACAAACCGACAAGATGTTAAAGTAAGGTTAGGACAATGACGACGTTTCGGCATAAACCATCTTTAAAGTCTTAATTGCAACATCGTTCCTAGGAAAACTTTAATTAAACATATTGCCAGATTGTTCTATTTTCTAGTGTTTTACTAGTGTTTCATCGTGTGTGGTTCCTGCCAATTTACGAACTTTATTCATTAGTTTAGAATATTTTGTAAGGATGCCATGGGAAGAACATGAATATTGTATGACTGCCAGATATAGTTCCTTAGGAGTAAATCCATGCATATACTTCTATACACAAAACAGAAAGTGACACCATAAAATTTTTCAACGGCTGTCACAGGGATAAGAAAAAAACGGCTTATGCTTTCAGGTTTGGAAGTTGAAAGTTTCATAATGGAAACGGGAAAGCAAAACTAAAATATTTAAAATTTCAACTCGTTATTTATTTTTTTCTTTATATTTCGGCTGGCGTTTTTAGTGACGCCTCTCGTTTCAAAGTAAATTTAGTCTTTCAGTGTAAATTGTAAATGGAGTTACTTAACTGACATGTAGAAAAAAGTGTTTTCAGAGGGAAATAGGTCAAATCTGAAGGATTTTCATTTTCAAGCCCAGAGTTAAGACCTGGAAACTTGATGAAAAGTCAGAGCGGAAATGAAAATTAATCAACATTTTTTATAGGTCAAATCTGAAGGATTTTCATTTTTAAGCCCAGAGTTAGGACCTGGAAACTTTATGAAAAGTCAGGGCGGAAATGAAAATTACCTAATCAAAATTTTTCTGGCAGCTATTTCAGAGCTTTTTATTACTGCGGTTATTTTTCTTTATGAATACAGCAGAATCTCGCGTATTCTACATGAACAACCGGTTGGACGTTGGGTAAATGAAGATTTTAGATAGGGAAATGTGTTGAAAAAAAGCCTATAAACCTCAAACTGTTTTATAATTTCGAATAAGTTTACTTACGAGTATTACGAACTTAATAATCATATGAACAAGAGAAAAAATGAACTTGAAAATGAACTTGCACTTTCATCCTTTGATGAGCTAAATAAATTTTGATACGTCGTATAATTCAGAAGGTTGGGTAAATGAAACTTGTACCTAATTAAATTTTTTGAAGCTCGTAGTTCTTCCCTTGGATTCCTCTTTGTATGTTGAAAAGAATGTAATGTTTTATTTTTTGTTTCTCAATTTTCTTTGTGTTTGTTAAATTTTATACAACAAAGTTTAATGCATTTTATTTGTATGATTTTATTATCACGTCGTATACTTACATATGTTACACCAACATTCACGACACAGTAATGCCTCACATCAGCTACAAAATCGACTCGTGCCTTGGAATAGTCACAGAATGGACCCAATATTGCCTCAAAAAGGTTACTAGAGTGACACAGTAATGCCTCAAAATATTCACAGAATTGACACAATACTGCCTCAAGAGGTTACAAAAGTGACCCAATAAGGTTTCGGTCACAAATCAGACACAAAAGTGCTTCAAAACAGTCACAAAGTAGTAGCTCGTGTCCGCAATGTGTCCAGAACGTAGCCAATCCCGTCGGTTACATTATCGCCTTTCAGAAGGACACAAAATGGTTACATTTTAGCTTCATTGTGCCTTCGTGTCTATTTTGAGCCCAGTGATCTGATTGGTGGAAAATGAAGCTACATTTCGGACATTTTTCCCACTTGTGCCGATTTTGTGTCTTTTTTCGTCAATCGGGACACCATGTATTCGTAGTGGCAAGTTACTCTTCATCTGCGCTGCGGGTTTGCCACTACATTTCTCATTTTTGTAGTGGCAAAATGTTCAACGGGAATGCCTCCGGGTGAAATGACATACTTTGGTATAAGGAATATGTTAGATTATGCTGGCGATGCATTCTTTGACTGGAAATCAAATGAAATCAATCTTTCTTGTAATATGGATGATTTGCCAGTTACAAAGACAACACACGGTAAACATTTGTGGCCGATATGGGGTAGCGTTGACAATTATCCGGTCTTTCTTATAGGCGCATAATATGAAGGCCCAGGCCAACCAGTATGCGCCAACCAGTATCTGAGGTTGTTTGTTAATGAGGTGAAAGGCCTTGCAACAAATGGCTGTGTTCTTAGAGGTCGTGTTTACAAATTTCGTCTACGTTGCCTCATTTGCGACAGTCCAGCCTCTAGCTTCCTCACAGGCACAAAGAACCACGGAGGCTATTCCACATGTCGACGTTGCAAATCCGTTGGCAGAATGATTTGAATGGTAGGTGTTAATGTGAAGGGTAAACCAAAGATGACGTTGCGTTATCCTGACCTAGAGGATAATCTTATTGATAAACATGATTGTACGTGAAAAGCGATAATAAGCTGACCGTGCTGCTGTACTGTGTATTATGAATATTGAGAAATTGTACTAGAGTTAGTTCGCTACAATCTGTCACGCAATAAACATACACGTCGCATATCTCTTCACTCTTTTATTTCAACGGGTTATGCGTTCAGATTTTATGTTTGCTGTGCTCCTGATCAATTTGTTGTTGTGATAGTTTTTTTTCTTTGTCCGTACATTTTTTTTCTGAGTATGTCGCTTAATGAGGTGAATAACGAATTCGCCTAAGGTATTCGAAAATTTGCCGGCAAGGATTATGACACCTGGAAGTTTTGATTAATGAAGACACTTAAGCAACAGAAATGCAAAAATGTGCTGAGGGACGAGAAGCCGACGATACCTGCCTCAAATTATTCGAATGGCGCTGCGGTTACTGCAGCACAGTTGGAATTGATCCGGTGGGAGGAGAAGGATGCGACGTGTCAATGGATTATTATTGCGTGTATTTGGGACTCTCACATATCCTATGTGCAGGACGACGCCCTCGATACGGCCCGAAAAATGATGGAGAAACTTGACAGTGTGTTCGAGAAGAAAAGTGTTTCTTTGCGTATGTTCTACCAGGTGATGCTTTTCAACATGAAGATGGCAGAGAGCGATTCTTTGCAGGAGATGTTCCAAAAGTTTGACGAAGTTGTGCGTCAGTTGAAGCAGTTGGGCGCTGTATTGGACAAGATTACGCAGATATGCCACATATTCATGATAATCCCGGATAAATACGACAACATAAGGACAGCGTTGGAGACACTTCCGGAAGATAGGCTAAAGATGTCGTTCGTTCGTTCGTGACGGCTGGAGGAAGAAATGCGATCGGGAAACTGTGCCCGTGTGAATAATTGTGCTGTTTCTTCGGATCCTTCGACGCCCAGCGACACAGCGTTCCATGTCGAGAGCAAGGAACGTTGTCAAGAGAGGACAGAGCGTTCTGGTAGATATCTGTCAAAGGTAAAATGTCACTCCTGCGGAAAATATGGTCACTACGCGAATAAATGTGAAAAGAGGAAGAAAAAGAACAAGACGAGTTCAGTTAGTAATGCTGAGGTCGAGCCTGATTGCCAGTCGAGTCATGAGTTTCATAATGTGATTTCGTTTTGTGTCGAATCAATGTCTGCTTGCTCTGACAATGCCGAGGAAGTTTGTTTCTACGCGGATAGTGCTTGCACGGATCACATGGTGAATAACGGGAAGTTATTGTCGTTTTGAAACCAGTGGACATTGAAATTGGTGTGGCGGACAAGCAAACAAGGATAGGCAGGGGCGGCAACTGCTATATAGCCGGTGTAGCAAATTCTACACATGGGAAGTTTCATGTGTAGCGGCGCTACACATGGGCGAAAGCGAATTTTTTTTTTTAATATTCAACATGACAAAAATGATCACTCGTGGCTTATTTGATGATAATTTTCGTTGATTAATAACAATGTGCTCGGATTTCGGAGGCAACGACTTTTTTTTTTTGCAAAAATAAATACAATAATAAATTAGAAATATTTTCTTGCGACAGTTGTAGGTGTTGATGGAATAGACAGTACGCGTCTACAAGTAAAATTTCTGCGTCGCACTCCCCGTCAAAATTCTTTCCACTTCCTTCACGTGGATGACACACTCGACATAAAGAAAAAGAGGACATCCTGTACATTGTCCCCACCTCACATATCACAGAGAAATGCGGCTACATTTCTGTGCACGATCAGGGCAAAGCTGTTAAATTATTATTACCTGAATAAAAATTATGTTGTCCATTTCTTTGCAGCATTTCATTAGCATTTATATAGGTAGTCCATGGTACAACACGGTACCACCCATAGTACAATACCAAGTTGTACCATGGACCGCAGAAGGGCTTTTTTTGAAAAGCTCATTTCTCAGTCATCGCGAGGTTTTCCAAAACTGAATTGTATCTCCTTTTCTGGCAATAGAATGTACTTTCGAATGAGCCCTAAACGAACCTCATCCGTCAATTATGTACGACGCTAGAGCAAAAAACGTAAAATTAGGTCCATGGTACAACAGTCTCCCCTACCAACAAATAATATAAGCCTACACACACTTTTAATTAAGGGAAGTTCGGGCAAGTAGAACCACTTAAATGGGAACTGACTATACATTAACTGTAATGCTTCAAATTCGTTGAAAAATACATTTTTGGATTGAGGAAACATTCATCTTCAAAATGAGGGCTGTTGGTCAAAATTGAAACATTTTAAGTTACCTTAATTTCAGTTTTTTGAAGTCACCTTTTTTTACCTACTTGAAAAATGCCTGGGCAAAAGGAACCATTAGTATAAGGTATCAAATAAATGACAAATAATGACTGCTGAAACGGATTTCTATTAATTATTTTGACACACAAAATTCGCAGACATAAAACCCAACGTCTTTGTAGCTTGTACAAGCTTCATGTGCCCACATCGAGCACATATTACATTGTAGCCACACTTCTCTTAAGGAACATGGGTGGTTCCATTTGCCCAGTTCCTCTGGCCTGAAGACATGCTATTTCAAATGTTGATAAATTGTACAAAGTGGGGGTAAATTGATGAGTAGCACTTATTATTCATCAGAGAGTAGAAAGTTTTATTTTTAAAATAATACCAAACTTACCTTTCTAACTCTTCTACATTTAAAAAAATCCGTCAACAAAAATCTTCCAATCTTGAAATATCGAACCACGATTTCAAAAAAATTCGCGTATCACGAAAACAAAACAAAACTATCAGTACCTTAAACTATCTGCCGGTTTCACAGATGCTGATTGTGAGAAACGTACTAGTTATTGAATAAAAATGCTGGCAAACTCTACCGAAGCATATAAGCCAAATAAATTAGATGGTTCTTCCTGCCCGGTGGTTCTATTTCCTGAACTTCCCTTACATTCCAGATGCTCTTCATGAAACTTAGTCTAATGTCAGCATACAAAACGCATAATTATGCGAGTATACGAACTACAGCATCTGTTGATATTAGGCTATTTGTAAATGAGTGAGCCTATGCTCAGAGCCACCGAGCAAATTTGAGAAATATCAATTCCTTGATGAAAATAGCAGTTGGAAAATTCGTAAAAAAATCGCTGTTGCCATTGCTAATATTTTGTTCATCCCTGCATCATGCAGACCAACGGGGACGGGGGTTGGATTGCCTTATAATTGTTATACGTTTTTCTGCATCTTTCTGATAAGTGCATAAAGTGAGTCAAAATTATTGGAAAATTGTATGACGAATTGCTGACACAAACGAGAGAATATTACTTCCGATTTTTGTTAGTGCACTGCATGAACAAAATTGTAGAAGCAATAATACATTCGTCGAATGATAATATCTCAAGCTCTAGTCAATAAAACCGGACTCCCTTCCAAAGAAAAGGATGGCTACGATGCATGATGCGTGCGAAATAGAAGAAATGAAAATCCTGGGGGGGGGGGACTGGAAGCCACTTCAAGTAGAGCTTCAGAAACGAAGAATCAGAACAATTTTTGGATGCCTTCAAGCAAGTAAGTACATAAAATGTTGGAATTTAGTTGCAAAGTGGAAGTGCATGCATTTTCATGGCTCAGTAAGCCATTACACCGCGCAATGGGCAGGCATTTTTATTATTAAAATTTAAACGAAAATTATTTAAAATTTTCGAATCTGGAAATCGCAGCCGAGAATGTGAGTACTTGAAGGATATTCACCGTCAATAAGTCCTTTTAGCCTCAGGCCTTTTGTTACTCTTAATTCCGGATTCTGATAATGTATGAGTAAATTTAGTGGTATTAGCGGAGGTTCTTTCTAGTCATGTCTTGAGGTCTGATTCCACAGCCCTCACTTCAACCCCCAAGATGCCCAAAATCGGGTTATCTTGGGGACGCGGGCTGACCCAAGCAAACTGCACGGTGATGTAGAAAATGTGACTGAAATATAAAATCTGGTATCTCTTTAAATGGCCGACGTTCTAATTTCCGTCTGAAGTAGTCCGAGCAGTAAAATATAAGGATCCAAAGAATCAAAAGATGACCCACCCTCCATGCTAGAGTAGATAGGAGCCGAATGATTTCCTAATCCTTTAAAAATTTACTTGAATTTATTTCTAGTTCTTCCTACAAAAAATTGGTTTTGGGAGCAGGGGCATGATTTGGATTGGAGTGGCAAAAGCCCACAAACTGACAAAAGTTAATGTACGTAGCCCAGAAATAAAGGGCTCCCGACATACCTACAGCTTATATGTATTTAAATAATATGTTCTCTAGTTAGTCATTGTATAGCTTGCCAAATGTTTAAGTTATGAGAACATGTGAAACAGACGTATGGGGCTACCTAATGTACTACTAGGTCCTTTATTTTGAATTTTAAAACTTCAAAAAGAATAGAGGTTGAGAATAAATGTGACATTATAAAGCATAATTATACTAGAAGACCCGCGACCTTCACCTGAATGAAGTTCTCCCATATAATCTGTGAATATTCTAAAAAAGTAAAATTTGTCCCCGCTACCACCTTCTCCAGGAGGAGAAAAATTCTGGTCCCTGTTTTCACCAGGGGGTGGCACACCTCATATAGGGGGTTTATGGGAACAGAGGGGGTCGTGGTAGTAAGCTATGATGCGAGTGGGTCGTGGTAGGTGTGCCCCAAGATAAGTTCGTGGCACAGGAAGGAGCCAAAAATGGTGGGGGGAGGAAGTTGGGAGATCTCAGGTCAAGAAAATATGTGTAGAAAACGTTATTCATGTACAATCGCTGAGGATGCCACTGCAGCAATTTTTGTACGTCACAAAACATAGCTTTTTGCCGCAAATCATTTCAGAAACTTTTGAAGCAAGTGGAAGAACGTGATTGTATTTGTTATTATAAAACCGTGGATGTAAAATCTGAAAAATTTATTTCTAAAAATCGCGAAAAATTAACAAATATCTGATTCTGTTTAAGGGGACAGATCATTGGGAAAGAAAGTAATAATTAAATTGCAACTATTTTGTGAGAAAATACTGTCTATGTTTCATTTCTATTTTATTTGGTACTAATATACCTACTAATGTTAGTTTTGTAATTCTCTTTTCACCAGCAGCTGATACCTCACCAACCTCAGTGAATACCTCACCGACCCCCGTCAATGGCGAGGTTTCAGAGACAAATGCTACACATCATTGGGTCCCCTAACTGGGGACTTGGAGATTGATAAGCTCATCCAGGAGGCCGGTATTGACAGTTTATAATAGTGTATTAGATTTCATTTGTGTTCAGTATATAAAATATCTTCTTTTTTCAATATTTGTGTTACCAATACTGATCTTTTAGTGCCGATTTTATGATGTGTATTGAATATATAAATATTTTATTACGCTAACATTTGTCTGTATCTTCGCCTAAGTTTATTAGTGTCAACTACTGCCAATACAGTCATTTTATTACCAATTCATTGCCACTTGGTTGCCATAATTTTGCTATATTGTTGAAAGTAAGTACCAACATACTGCCAAGCTCGTTCCAAATGGCAAAAATTTTAATGCCAATCTACTGCCAATTCATTACCATTTCTATGTCAATAAGTAGCAATTTTATTACCAATTTACTGCTAATTCTCTGCCACTTTACTGCCACTTAGATGCCATTATTTTGCCATGTTGTTGAAATCAGAGCGACAGCACCCCTGCTGCCAGGGTAAGGTGTCGCCAGAGTGGGTGAGATTGGCTGTCAACAGAAAACAAAAGATCTTCAGACGGGGAAAAAGTGATTAAAGGAGATTTTAGTAACTCCATGAATGCGGGAAACCAAGGTTGTCCTTGCCAGAACGGGATTAGAACAATGCCTTCCGTCTTATCTCTCCAAATCTTTTGGAGTGTTCGCAATACCAGACTAAATGGGGGAAAGGCATAAAATTTTAAGTTTTCCCACGAAACAGTAAAGGTATCTATGACCTCTGCTCCTGGGTCCCGTTTCCAAGAAAAATAACGTTTACATTTGAAATTGAGGCGGGAGGCAAACAGGTAAATTTCCGGATGGAACAGTCGACGAGAAATGGTGGAGAAGGCCGAGGGGGCTAGCTCATACTCTGTTTCAACCTCGAGGTCTCGAGAGAGGGCATCTGCCTGATAATTGTCCTCCGATCGAATGTAGGACGCAAAAACGACTAAATTCCGATTTTCACAAAAGGACCAAATTTTGAATGCTATTTCATTCAGGGAGGGGAACTGAATCCCCCCCCCCATCCGATTGATATAGGAGATGGCGGTGGTGTTATCGATACGTAACAAGACGTGGGCATCACGAAGCGATTGGGCAAAAATTTTCAAACCAAAGAGTGCAGCTAGTAGTTCCAGCTGGTTTATATGGAGCAACTTTTCTGCATCTGACCAAACGCCTTTTGCTTCTTTGCCACGACAAGTAGCACCCCAACCAGTCATGGAGGCACCCGAAATTATTTCGAGAGAGTAAGAAGGTTGAAACAGCGTATTTGAGCCGGAGCGCAAGGCAGACTTCCACCAACCTAATTCAACAGAACAATCTGGCATTATTATTCGAACGTTGAAGCGCAAGGAATATATCACGTTCGAGTTTTTTCGTATATAACCAGCTATACTTCATAGCAGGACAACAGGCTATGAGGGATCCGACAAATTTGGCCAGATCACGAACTGAACAACTACGCAGCTTTTCGTGGTTACGGACTAAGTTGAGCATTGCTCTGCACTTAGAATCAGGCAAGGAAATCGTCATTTTTGATGAGTCGAAGAGAAAGCCCAAAAATTGACATTGTCTACTGGGTGGGAAAACACATTTTTTATGAGAAAACATAAAACCTAGTTCGGCTAACAGTGTGCAAGTTTGTACTGCATTATTTACACAATCCCTATAGGAAGCTCCTAAGTGAAGGAAATCATCAAGGTAAACGACCGATGGAAAACCAGATTGGCGTAGCTTGGTTAATACCGGTTTTAAGAGCTTTGCATATTCCAAAAGGTAGACAAGTAAACTCGAAAAGACAGCCATCAAACCAAAAACGTAAAAATTTTCGCGATTTTTGGTCCACATTAACTAAATAGTAGGCGTCCTTCAAGTCCAATTTGGACATATAGCAATCTGGAAAAATTAACTTGGCAGCTACTTTCGCATCTTCAAATTTAAAGTGGTTCGGCGATATAAAGTTGTTCAACCTTTTTAAGTTAAGAATGAGCCTGAAGGACCCATCGGGTTTGGGTTCGAGAAAAATAGGGGACAAAAATTGTCCGGCACATGGGGTGCAAGGCGCAATTGCCCCTTTTCTGACCAACTCAGGAATCATTGATTTGAGAGCTGTCAATTCGGTAGAAGAGAATTTCGAGATGCACGGCGCCGACGACTGTACCAGTTGGGTGGTGAAGGGGATCTCGTAGCCTGTGATCCAGGAAAGGACTAGGCGATCCGACGTGAGTCCTTCCCAAAACTTCCAAAAATGTCGTAAACGCCCAGGGGGCGCACTTACAGATTGAGTTAACGTCGTTTGGACGATTTGCTCCTGGTCGGAGAGCGATCTCGGCGGCGATGATCCGGCGAACGACGGCGATCGCGTTTGGTGTTGGGGTGGGATTTCTGAGGCGGTTTGTTGCGATACGGATGCGATTTGGCACGGTACTTCTTGTATCCACCCTGGTTCATCGAGGCAGGGGCCTGGAATTGCCGGGGTGGAGCCAACGCGTTTTTTGACTGAGTGGCCGGTTTCAAACCTTTTAATTCCGCCGCTGACTGTTCGAGTGCCTTTGTCAATTTGATAGTATCACCAATCTCGGCATCAAAAAGGAATTCGCCGATGTCAACTTTCCCCATCGGGTCTCTCAGCGAATGATCGAACAGCGTGATAAGAAGGTTTTACCGAATTATCGAATGCTCATGAAACGTATCGCACAACACCCGCGCCACATCTAGGAGAGGACCTAGAAACGAGAGGTCTGGATTTGTGGCTTCCAAATACGGGGCCAAAATGATGCCGAGAGCCGAAAGAGCCGCTGCTACCCGCTGTTGATGAGCAGCGATGCAATCGTCACACTAAATCGTTTTTTCTGACATAATATGTGTCAATTCCGCATTTTGTCGAGGCGGATCAAAAAACAGGCAATTAGCAGGCGGCGGGTAGCGTTCGACGATCGCAGTGCGATCTGCTTCCGACAGGCCATGTCGAAAAATCTCGCTCCAGCACGATGAGAGAATAGAATGTAAGCTCCGAGTAAGAGGCCGTTTCTCTGCCAATTTATCGCCGACCAACAAAACAACTTCCGCCGCAAGAGCATTCTCCCAGGACAGAGTCGCAGGAGAAGGTGGCAACCCGATTGTCGACGTCGAAGGCAACGAAGGTGTAGCTGCCACAGTTGCGGATGGCAACGTAGAAGTTGGCGTAATGACAGGCAAGATGGAACGAGATGACAAACTGGACGAAGCAGAATGCGATGCCGGCGAGGACGAGCGGCGATGTTCGACGCTGGATGCTGAAATCAGACGAAACAGCGGCTGAGGATACACGAAGCAGCGATCAAACATGAACAGTGAAATCTCCACTGTGAACTACTAACATCGTCCGTGTTCAGAGTCGGTAGTGCTCATCGAGCATGGACCAGGCTAATCTAGCCGAGGAGTATCATTCAACGACCATCGGTTGAAAGAAACAACGCGACCCGTTAAACCATGTCGACCGTCGATTCTGAGTCGACTTGGAGTCATTAGGTATTGTCGACCTAAAGTCGACTGGAATGCGACGTCGAATTGAGGTCTTCATAAAAGTTCGTCGAAATGGAGTCGATTTTTAAACTAAATCGACTGCTAACTGACGTCGATTTGGAGTCGTAATGCAGTCGAATTTCAAACTGTTCCTTGCTACTCAATTTCGACTCCATTTCGCCGTCGAATTCAAATCGAAATGCAGTCGAATTTAAAGTCATGTGTGCTACTTAATTTCGACTCCATTTCGCCGTCGAATCCAAGTCGAAATGCAGTCGAATTTAAAAGTCATATGTGTTACTCAATTTCTATTTAACATCGTCGTCGACTTGAAGTCGAAAGTTAGTCGAATCTAGAACCATACCGTGCTACCCAATTTCTACTTGATTTCGCCGTCGATTTGAAGTCGAAAGTCAGTCGAATTTAAAACCATTCCATGCTACTCCATTCTACTTGATTTCGCCGTCGATTTGAAGTCGAAAGTCAGTCGAATTTAAAACCATTCCATGCTACTCCATTTCTACTTGATTTCGCCGTCGACTGAAGGTCGAAATGCAGTCCCACTCAATTTTTACTCCATTTCGCTGTCGACTTAGAATCATCAAAAATTCTGAAGCGTCCGCTATCATTAAGGCAGGGAAAAATATGGAAATGCATATTTTTTTGCTTACATTCCCGATCTGCAAAATTAGGGTCAATTGACTGTCTTGACTGGTCAAATTAATGTCAAATGGTCAAAATCCCTAAACCCCGCCCACTTTTGCAAGAAGTGTCAAAAAAGTGCATTTGGTCAAAATTTTGACGCTGTTGACTAATTCATAAAATTCGTCAATTGTCAAAGTCTGGTCAAAAAACCGTCAAACGCCGGTCAATATACTGTCAAAATGTCAAAGGAGAGGGGATTTGAAGTTTACCGTTGATTTGTTTTAATTTCAACAGAAATACGAAATACGTTAATGTGCGCTGTTAACATTTGAATTTTGTGTTCGTACCGTGATTTGTGTCCAGTTTACTAACATTTCTATAATTAATAGCGGGCGATTTTACAATTGATTGTGTAAGACGAACTACCATCAGTAAAGTAAGTACAAATTTGATATTTTCTGTATTCTTCTGTCTTCATGTTTGACATCCTCTGTTGATGAACGGAACACATACGAGTAATTTTAAAGGCTTGTACGTGTTTTTATTAGAACATACTCATCTAGAAGACAGTGTAGGTAGGCTTCCTCAAAGGTACAATGGCACCATACTCTTTAGAAGAATTCATGCAGACGTATGTACACATAGTTGAGACGAACTACCTACTCATGCTTACTGTCTGTCTCGCCACGCGTACTAGTCCTTGAAAACCGAAACATGTGCTCGTTTTGACCGCATGGTACAGCTACGCCAGCACACGTAGACGTATAGTATTAGGAAGCTTGCTATACTCCATTTCACGAAAGAAACGCCCGATATCAGTTTAAAATGTGCTTAAACAAGATTCACAAGAGTGCTCATCGTTTGTTTGCCGCAGGACCTCTTATTTCTCAAAATTCCTTGTTCTAGTACTGAAAAGTTCAAAAGTAAACTGACAACTTCGGCTGATACATAAGCTGTTGAATTCTGTTAAATTATATACGCGTGTAAAGAAAATGCACAGATCAGCGTATTTGTTTAGTGAACGACACGGACACGTTCACCGGTCACTGAACACTGTAACTCGGGCTAGACCTGTGCGCCGATAGCAAATTCATCGGCGGCGGTGATCGAACTTGGGTTTAAAAGCGTGGCGGCGCGCCGTCGATCTTCCTTTGACGGCAGCGTCCATCAGTTGTAACACTAAAACCAAGCATCAAGTCCTGAAGTCATTTGATGCACCTGTCACTGCTGCTATTAGTACTACATAAGTACATATACGCCAATAAGGTGCCGATCATATGTATCGGCGGTGCGGCGGCGTGGCGCCCAGGTCTAGGTGAGCCCTGCCGGTGGGTCCGCAACGCAGCTGCAGCAGCTCTTCTAGGACGGTACAGAGTTCTCTTCCTGTTCAATGGTGTGGACCGAGCTTGGTAACTCGCCGGCCCTCTGTCTCGACCACTCCGTCTGCATCTTCTTTTTCATGATGGCCGAGACAAAGGCCGACACCCGGTTCCAACCGCTTCCGTTCTTCATCATCTCCGGAACCAGGGTGCCCGGCGCGAGACGGCTGATCACGCCGTCGTCGTCGTTTTCTTCTTCTCCGTCGTCTCTGGGATCGATCGCTGTTGTGGCCGTCCCGCGCCTCTCCTGCTCCCAGGCCTCATACTCGAACAGGGTGTGCCAAGGTGTGTCCTCCGCCCCTCGATCACAGTGCGCGCACACGGGGCTCGGTGCTATCGACATCCGATGTAGGTACATGCCGAAGCACCCGTGGCCGCTCAGTACTTGGGTAAGGTGGAAGTTAGGCTCTCTGTGCGATCTTCCTACCCATCCTCGAGGTCGCGTATCAGCGCTCGTGTCCACTCGCCCTTGGTCGGATGGGCGAGAGCGTCCTTCCACTTCCGAAGCGTGTCCTGCTGGATGACTCGCTTGACCCGAAGTGCCTCCCGTTTCATCTTCGCTTTCTTCTTCGCACCGTACACCGCCGCTAGTTCGCCGACCTTGAGTTCGATCGGCGGTATACGCACTAACACGCCTACTGCATCCGAAGAAAGAGTGCGGTACGCACTGACACACCTCATTGCGGCTTTTCGCTGGATTTTCTCCATCTCCGCTCTCTTGTATGGTATATCAATGGCGTTGGCGAATACTGACGCCCCGTATAGGAGGACTATTTATAACGCATGTTGTTCAATTTTTTTAGGCTGAAAACGAAGACAGTGTTTGGGTGAAACTGACTCACGGATGCATTACGCAGTACTGTAAGCAGCTATTCCCCGAAGCTTGGTGTCTGAAGTATAATAAGCACTACGAAGTTGAATTACTGTTTGCATTTAGTAATCAAACTAATAACGATCATCAGCCGGAGAATGTTAACATGTATGTATTCGTTTTTATGCCAAATTTGATTTAATTTATTCACAGGCGGAATTTGCAAGGGGATACGCTCTTCCAGAAAGTTGACGTGTCTTTTAATTCCCTGAGAAAATGTTTGAAGTACATCTACAGTATTATACTCAACTAGGTAGCGAAAAAATGGGGAAATACGATGATTGCGAGTTTGCAGCTCGAGCTATAAAAGCGGGAATGAAACACAAGAGCCGTTTTTCACTTTTACTTTTCGAGATGCGTACGATATTTTCCTCAACACCTTCTCAGAAAGTTCAAAATTGAATGTAGGCTGCGAGCAGCACAGAAGTAATCAGCCCCCCCCCCCAGCTCCTCAGACCTTACAGCTGGAGTTTACTTATATGTAAACGTATTGTGGAATTGCCCTGCTGAACTATTGTAGCTGTGAATGTGCTCCACGAGGAACTCAGTATTATATAGGTCGTTGGCCGTCTGAATAGCGTGATTGGTGCTAGAAAGAGAGTAGACGTGGAAGTCGAAGTTACAGAGTGTGATTGAAGTGAGTAGCAGAAGTGAAAATTAGATTTGGGGATTGGTGGGTGGATGTCGACATTGGAAATCTCATTAGAGTCCAAGTTAAAATTAGATTCAGAAATCAGAACAAAAATCAGCGTTTATCAGGCTCAAACTCGACGTGAAAGTCAGCAATGACTTCAGAGTGGAAGTGAGAATCAAGTTCTAGTCAAAGACATTACAACCATGTCAAGGTCAATAAGTTGAAAGTAAATAAGCAGATGTGTAGGATAGAGTCAAAGTTGAATTTTGGAATCGAAATTAACAGTAAAAGCCTGAGTCCGAGGTGAAAGTTGAGCAGAAATCAGGGTTAAACATATAAGTTGGACTCAAAGTCAGAGTCCAGCTCAAACTCATAGTTTGAATCAAGGGTTCAACTAGGCATATGAAATGAAGAGTCAAAGTCCTAATTAAATCGGAGTCTTGAGTGGAAGGTAGAGCGTAAGTGGGAATTGAAGTTAGGATCAAAATAGTAGAACCAGTTCCACTTAAGAATCTAGGGTCAAAATAGAAGTCACAGTTGAAGTAGTAGTAAAGTCAGAGTAGAAGTTAGAGCTGGAGGTGCAAGTCAAGTCTAAGCCAGAGGAAGTCAAAGAAGAAAGAGGATTAGGAACACCATCATCAGAATGCAAATCAGCAGTGTCGGATTAAGATAGAATTCGCCCCCCCCCACCATCGCAATTTATACAGCTTTTTTCTGTGAAAAATTTTCGGTTGCCCGCTTCAATTTTTTTCTCTTTTATTATTTTGTTTCTTCATTTCGCTGTATACAAGGTATAGTCCGTGTAAATCCCCATCCTTTCTTTTCCAAATAATTGTCAGATCGCTCCCGTACTAATTCGGATATCTCATCTGTAATAAGGTCTAGTTTTTAAGTGCACGAAATCTTTCCTCCTCTCCTTGGGGTGGGGGTTAGTGGGAACTACAACAGCGGAAATGTTAAATGTAGGTAATTTCTTCATGTACATTTTTGGAAAAGTCATTTCACCCAAATTATGAATCCCTCCCTGCAAGAACTCAAGATTCGTCAATTTTGGGGTCCAAGGGCTTAAATTTGATTAAAATCCATCCAAAACGAAGTGTTATCATGTAGCAAACGAACTATTGTAAAGAGGGGATTTCCAAAGTCGCTGAATTCGAATATCACATTTCCCTTCAGGTTCGACGCACTCTGGAGCTATAAAATCCAAATTTAGAGCCCAACATGAATGTCCCTTGGAAATGTTTGACATTCATTTATAGTTTTGTAAAGCTGATTTCCAACATCTTTTCACATGGTATGATTTTAGGATGACTCGATTTACTGTGGATTGTACCTGAGCGAATTTGACCAGAGTGGCTGAGTGCATTGTTGAATAGTATGGCTGAGGTATACAACATTTATTTATGTGCTCATTTATAATTTCTTTGAATTACACTTCTCAACTTTAAGCTTAAACTCCATTCTAATATTTTAGGGAACATCTTCTTCTTATGTGTCTGGCGAACGGGTTGCTGATGGTCAGCCGATCAGCAAACGCAGGTTTCTTCTTGACGGACATAGTGTTTCGTATAGAACCTATAGGCGAAAACTGGCAAAAAATAAGGAGAAATATGAGGAGGCTCATAGACGAACACTTGAGGCGGTAATATCACATGTATTCAGGCTTCCTTATTTTTCGAGATTCACCTGTTTTCGTCCAGTGCCTGCTATATGAACCTCATTTTTAAAATCTGTTTACAGCATGCCGAAATGGCAATATTAATGCAACAAATGCGAGCTGCACCTTCTGTGAGTACTACAACGCACTCCCCACCTCCCCAGGAGCAAACATTTTCGATGTCTCAACAGTTGATGACACTGTCACCTTCACCTTCTGAGGCACCATCACCTCCATCTCCAGAGTTACAATCATCTTTCTTACCAGATGTTGATACCGCATTAGTCTCTCCCTTGACATCCGACACTGATAGCTCAGCTGAGTGTAACGAAAGTGAAAATAGGGCAAATGAACAGATTGAGGAAATTCGATCTGTTTTTACCAAGCATTCTTTAACGCTAGCAGCTCAGTCTGATTTACTGCAAATAATGCGCAAACTGAAACGCACTACTCAAGCAGCCTTACCAAAGGACGGTCGTACCTTAAGGCCACCCGTGATTCCTCACACAGTTACACCCGTGACCCCAGGACACGTGGTATATTTTGGAATTTCCCGAATTCTGAACACACCTGGCATATATTTATTTTATCCATCAGTCACGACTATAAAACTCTCAGTGAATATAGATGGCCTACCTCTCTTCCGGAGTAGTGGAGTTGGGCTGTGGCCTATTCTTGGAACTGTTGAGGATAAGGATGTCTTCATCATTGGATTCTACACGGGGAAAAGTAAACCAAAATGCAGTAACAACTATTTGAAGTTGTTTGTGGAGGAAGTTCTTGCCTTACGTACAAATGGTATTGTTATTCGTGGTGTGACGTATCGATTTGTACTTGAGAAAATTGTGATGGATGCTCCAGCAAAAGCCTACATTTTAGGTGTCACAAGCCATAATTCGAAGTCACCATGCAACAAGTGTCATGTAAAAGGCGTGCAAGTACTGCGAGCAGGTTTAGCCAGCACAATGATGCAACGTTCAAATTCTAAAAAAGCCATGTGTTTCTTGGACCTTAAAGCGCCACAGAGAGAATCTGCTGAATTTTTACGTCGAGATCTGCCTGACTGCGATCCCACGGTTGAGTGCGACCATGGAAGTTGTTTCAGTGATGAGTATGATGATGAACATGATAGTCAGACAAGCGATTCTGAAGTTGACATGGAGCCTGAAGTATCTGTTAGAGAACATTACAAGCACCGTACAATACTAACAAAAATACCAGATTTCGATCTTGTGCGTGATATTCCCCTCGATTATCTTCATTTAATTTGTATCGGTGTAATGAAGAAACTTCTTCATATATGGATTGACAACCGTTGTATTTTACCGACTAGGAACAAAGTTTTAGCCTCAAAGCGCATATCAAAAATCAGGGACTACTGCCCTAGTGAATTCCAACGTAAACCGGAAATATTAGATGAACTATCAATGTGGAAAGCCACACAGTTCAGAGTTTTTTTGCTCTACATTGGGCTTCCTGTCATGAGTGGCTTGATAGATGATGCCTATCTTCGACATTTCGCTCATCTCGTGTTTAGTATGCGGCGCCTTGCCAGAAAAATACCAAATAACGAAAATCGAACAAATGTATTGAACTTTGTTGCTGGAACTGTTCGTCCATATTTGCACACGTTTGTAGCCGACGGCATTGAGCATTATGGTCCAGAATTCGCTGTGTATAATACTCATAATGTCATACATGCTCCCGATGACTATGAACGGTTTGGTCCTGTTGACAGCTACAGTGCCTTTCGCTATGAGAGTTTTTTAGGGCATCTGAAAAAATATATTCATAGCGGATACAAACCAATGGAGCAGGTGATTAATGTATATTCTAGCCGACTTGGAACCAAACAGTATGCGACAGAAAATGCTGAACCATGGGACTATATGTCTGAGTATTATGAGAGGCCACATTTACGAATGTTTACAAATCAGTTGTATGATACTGAAGAAAATGAAGCAGATGTTTCCAAGAACTACAGTAGCACGCATTATGAGAGATATTTGGAATTGCGTTTCAGGAATTTCAAATTGAGGACTGATAACAAACGCGACTGTCATTGTTTTATGGACGGCCACTATGTGAAACTTACCAAAATTCTTCGGGAAATACAGACTGGGGAAATATTCGTTATTGGAAAATATTATACAGAAGTGCGAAGTCTGTTTATGAGTCCATGCAGTTCGAATGAAGTCGGAATAGCAGTTTGTAGCAAGCCCACGCAGCAGTCGTATATGTACCCTCTGAGCAAACTTGGCGAAAAATGTTACGCATTTACTGTTAATGAAACCGAGACTGATAGTGAATGGTTTATCATTCAGTATCTTCACTAACTACACTACTCGACAACATCACTCAGGATCTATAGGGGAATGTGACCATAGGTGCGCACTTCACGTTTAGGCCTACTGTATTATAGGCAAGCATTATGTGTATCAACCTACGTTATTTGTCAATTTATTCTTTTCTAATACGATATTTTTTTTCTACAGATTTTACCAAATGCAGAATATGAGTGTAAATAAATATAATATGAAACCACTCAAGGTGAAGGCCCTGAATTCCACGTACACAGATTATTGTGGCATTTCACCTCTTGGTGGAGAGTCTGTCAAGGCAATTGTAGTTGTCTCCGACAAACGGCACAAACAACATCGTCTATATTTAATCCACAAACTGTGGCTCGATTTATTAGAAGGGACAGTATGGTGTCCATTGCCCAACACTAAATCTGATGCACTAACGGAAGAGGCAAATGCGGAATTATTGAGCAAACAATATCCCAGATTCACCCAAACGTTTCCTTTGAAACGGACGGTGGGTCAGGGGAAGAAAGAACTGACTATCAAGGTGACCTGGTCCTCTTTTAGGCTGAGAGCTGTTTACGCACATTTCCGTAAGTTTTTTTTACTGAACTATCAAAACTGTTATAGGTACATAATATATTGTAATGCGTTAAAATATTTGTGTAGGGAAGCCAATTTTTTTTAGAAGTTTCTCATTTCTGTTCATGCACATATATAAGTTGTTATTTTCTTGGTTTTACTAAGAAAAATGGATTTTTTAAATGTAACAAATGCAATTTCATTATTTTCTTACATTCAGAGATTTTTCTAAAAGTGTTTTAGAAAATTAGCAGGATTGTAGATTAAAATATTATTTCTTTCTGCTTTTTAATTAATATTTATAAATCATCCAGCATTTTACAAGCCACATATGTAGGGGTAGGCAAAAGTCAGCGTAGAGAAAACCCACTTTTCCAATGCGTTTCTTATGGTGAAAAATCGGTTTTTTCTTGCTGACTTTTGCCCGCCCCTATGTGGTAGAATATTATTAGGTATTCTGTGAGACAAGAACAGGCGTTTAATGGAGAAATCGTAGCTAAACTTGTAATTATGTAATATCTGATCAGTTAGAATAAGTTTCATTTCATATGATGAACTGGAAAATTGATAAAATTTTGCGCTTATACCTTCTTTTTTTTTTTTTTAATGTTCTCTAATTAAGAAAATTTGGAAAACATTGTTCTCCGTAGTTTTTGAAAACACTACTTTTTAAATTGATGTCATTATAATTTACCATTTATATGCAGAGATCGACGAACTGAAAGAAGCAAACTTATTTATCGAGAATTACCTAGAGGAAAGTACTTCTTCAGTAAGTTCATCTTTACCCGCCACAAGACGTACGCAAGCTCCCAAACGTTTTGCCACTGAGTACAATGATCACTACCAGAAACGCTGCACTGAAAATCTGGGCGCAACACTTCCCGAGGAAAAATCAGTCACTATAGAGGACCATGAAATGGATCTGGATACGACACAAGAAACTGTACAGCAGCTCAGGTACAGAATTACTACTTGTCTACTATTGGTGTCTTAATGGTATATATTATACACTGCCTCATAAAAAATATTTAATAACAAATACACTTTTGTACTGCTACCTTTGTACAGCTCCGGTCCTGAAACTAGTGGAACAGTCGATAGTCTTGCTGTAGAACAAACGTTAGGATCTCTTTTTGGATACCGCTCTGCGCCTTCAATCTCGAAGATTGCAGACTCAGCAAGTCACACTACAAATACAAGTCGCGCAACAAATTTTGAACGGGATACCAAAGAAGCATTGATTCGTTTAGAAGCTGCCGTTGCTGCTTTAAGAGAGGAGATAACGGCAGATTCTAAACGTCGCAATGAGATGTTCGAAAAAATCTGTAATATCCTAAACACATCAAGACCAAATTTGGTAGTTCAAGATGATGCTGACTTAGGTAAGTGCAGACCGGTAACTCGAGATTAATATTACCTATATTTATTGAACTATTTCATCAGCTGCTGGACAATGTATTATTGTGCATGAAATATGTGTATATATGTAAATTTTTTCAGACGCACGCCCCGTGATCTGTTGTTCAACAACTCCGAACCACGGATCTTTTGAAGAGAACGTAAGTGTAAATCGTACACCATTGTCCACGAGGCTGCGGAATAAACTGAAGTTTCCAGTAACAACAGTAGCTTACTTCTTTGAGTTAGATGCAAAACTCACTGAAAGTAACGCATCGTATGATGCAGTAGTTCGTGAGGAAGTGGTATGTATCTTTGGACTTATCAGTTTTTCAAATTTCGTAGTTCACTGACACTTCTAATGTCATCAGCTGGTTATACATACTTCTTCATTTATCTAGACAAGTGGTCTTCATCAGCCAATATATCTTCAACCAGGGCTTGAAAGTCGAATGATAAAACTCACTTTCGGCTTTCGACTGTTGACCTTGAAAATAAGACAACTTTAGAATTTCGCTTTCAGTTTACCAAAAATGTATCAACTTTTGACTTTCGACCTTCAGCTTTCTCACAAAAAATGTTCATACCTAGTTCAGTTTAAAAGAAAAAACATTTGAAGGCACAAAAAACCGAAAAAAATAAAACTTTTGTCTTCGGCTTTCAACTTTTGAAAATAAAACTTTTGCTTCTGACTTTTACTTCTCAAGTGGGGAAAATGATTGACTTTCGACTTTCAGCTTTCGACTTTCGACTAACTTTCAAGCCCTGTCTTCAACATCCTGAATATTTCAATGTCGTAATTTTTTTTTGCAAGTCATGTCAGCTAAACACAATGAACATCACGAGCACTTGTTTTTTATTATGCAAGTATATGTAGTAGAATATTTAATTCACGTAACTGTATAATAATGTATTTTTGCAGAAGCAGTTCATGCGCTTAAATGGCGAGCGGGACGGAAAACAGCTGCTCAGCAGAATTTTTGCCTCAAACTTACCAAATAAATTAGACACCAAAGCACTTTTTACGAGCGCTTTGTATGGTCTTTATGAAGGTCAGTGGAGTGAAGATGTTTTTAAATTGAGTTGCTATTTCCCTGTTCAGATGATTCTTGAACATTCGCTTACAGCAACATTTTGTTTCAGAATACACTATGACATGGAAGAGGGTCTTGCCCATGTGTGGCAAAGAAGAGGTATGGGCCCGTAAAACTCAATCGGAGCGTATTAAAATGGTGGCTTACCGTTGGCTTCGTAGTAAGAGAATGACGGAGCACAATCGGGCAAAAAGAACGAAACGGGAGCTCTTTGTGAACGACACAGAAGTTGAAAAACTCGATGGTATGGAAAATATATTAAACTAATTGCTATTCTCCCTACTCATAAAATTCGTTTGGTAAGAGACGTTTGAATGAATAATTATTGTTCTCATTTCCCATTTCCATCCGATGACCCGTTTGACTTGGGTTATAAAAATTGCTATTATTTTCTCATTTTCCAAAAAGGATGGTACGTACCCAGGGTGTTCACAAAATTAAGAAACTGAAAATGCGTACCTTTTTCGTACTTTTTCCGTACCATCTTCGTACGATTTCAGCCAATTTTGCCCCCTCCCCCCCTCGTCGCCCAATAATAATTTCTCATTATAAAAATACTATTTACAAATTGACTTCGTACAAAAAAAAAACAACATACAAATGGAAAGTATTATTGTCATTAGAGGGAAATTAACATAATGGAACACAGAGCTTGTGACCTGGGTCTTGCTCGGTAGCAAAGACATGTTTCCAATTTAAAACATCAACATTGGTGGGTTACAATTTTTGGATCCCTCTGAAACTGACCTTGCAACATGAAAATCATAATTCATACAGGAGGGATGCAACAAACATTCGAAAAAATCCAGGAAGATATTTACATTGACATTCTAGGAGTTAAATAGAGTGGTGAGCTTTTTAGCAGCGAAATTAAATGGTAGACATTCTGAGACAAACAAGGAATTAATTGTAGAACTTGCGAGAGAAATGAAGACGATGGCACTCAGGTAGAAAAATAAATGGGTGAAACGTAAATAGTATATCTTCAGAGGGGAAAGGAAGTGGTGAGCCGTCGAGAGGGGGAGGCACGAAGGGGTAGATAATTCACTTGAGACATGGAGTGACAGACCTTACGGGAGAGAAAAGGAGTGTAGACCTCATGAGAAAAATCAAGGCGGGGATAATTAAAAAGAGAAATGAAACGGTAGAACTTGAGATGTAGACTTCCTGAGAGAAAAGTTATAGAGCTTTCGATGATGAAATTACTATACACGATAAACCAAGCGGAAGGCAAAAGAAGTGGTTGAATATCTGGGATAATAATACTGGATCTTTGGACTGAGAAATGAAGTGGTAGACATCGAGGAAATAAACGAAGTGGTAGAACATGCAGGGCGCAGAACTGGAATCATACACTTCCTGAATCAGTAATGAAGGGATTAGTCAGCTTCGGCACAGATTATTTGTCACCTGAGCGAGAAATCACTTGGTACAATTTCTCAAGGAACATGATATGACAGATAATGTGGAAACCAAATGTAGTGATTAAACTTTTAAGGCAGAAATGAATTCATAGAACTTTCGAGAGGTCATTTAAGTGGTAGACCTACTAGGAGAGAAATGTAAGGGAGAGAGTGTTTTGAGAGAAACTGTCAAGTTTCTTAGAGAGAAATAGTATGGCAGACATTCGGAAGAGAAACGAACTGATGAACCCTCTGAGGGAGGAAAAAGGTGAATAGTCGACCAACAAGGAACTACGAGTACACGAACTCAGGTGATTTCAACGAGCTTTTCAACGATTTTACATTGCCCAAGACATATATAATATTCCTTTTTGTGAAACCACCCCGCTTCTGGCCTGTGTGTAAGATTACGATTATCGGGAGAAATTTTTCAAAAAAGAGGGACGAAGCTTCTCAACAGCGGTCCTTAGGAAGAAATAGAGGCCGCCACCCAGAAAAATTATTAGAAACTTTTCGAAATTTTTTAAAAGAGTAGCTTTTTTTAAATGGCGAAACCTCAAAAACTCAAGGCCTAGTGCACTTGCACCCTTTGCCTCCCCTGTCGGGGGTGATCCCAAAATATGCTTATCCGAACTCCTATGCTTATCCGAACTCCCCTGCCGCCACATTAGTTCAGATAATTAGAAGTCTACTGTGTGTAGAGTGTGTACTCCTAGCATGTTATACCGTATAGTTAGTTATTGCTTCTTTATATTTTATCTGTTCTGTTCTACAGGTGATGGCCTCCAAACTGAATCAGGAGAAGGAGCCCAGAATGTTATCATGAACTTAGGTGATGGCCTCCAAACTGAATCAGGGGAAGGAGCCCAGAATGTTATCATGAACTTAAGTGATGGCCTCCAAACCGAATCAGTCCAGGCCATTATCGTGAATACCTTGTCCGAACTTTTGACTGGTGATCCAGATGTGGATCACCAGTTAAAAGAATTAGGTGCTGTATTGGACTAGCAATAAGGAAAAGTCTTGGACAGAACGTTTTTTATTCTTTTATTTGTTTAAGTATGTTTTTAAAAATCAGTATTGTACCTACTGAATCAACAAAATAAAGTTCCTTTTTACATATACGCATCTGTATTGGTTTCTGTATTGTGTGTATGAAGTCAGAGGGGCGGGGGAAAAGGTACACATTACCTGTCAATTTAGTGTCAATTAGATGTCAAATAACATTCCAATGTCAATCTTGGGTCAAATAATAGTCAATCATAGGTCAAAAAAATAATAGTCAATCATAGGTCAAAAGAGCGTCAAAGAGAGTCAACAATGTGTCAATTCTGTATCAATTAATTGTCAAAACATGATCAATAAAATGCGGTGTCAACGTTTAGTCAAATTGTCAAAAGTGCATCGGAGCCTTCTGATTGGTCTAAACCATTGTCAAAATGCCAAAAGTGCACTGTCAAAGTTGCCATTTTGACAAACCGTCAAACTGCTGTCAAAGTTTGCAGATCGGGTTGCCGCTTAAATCTGAGCAATTTATTTTACATTTCATATCCTCCTGAGTCTGCGTACCAAATTTGAAAATGCATATTTTTGCATTTGAGAATAAATGCATATTTTTTTGAAAGTAAAGGCATATTTCTGCATATAATATAGACAATTTTACTAGAAAAATTAGGTTAAAATCCCAAACATTTTTGAAATACACTCAAGAAATGATTAAAATGCAAATAGACTGTTCCAAGTGGGTGGAAAAAATTTTTAGTTTCTACAAAGTTGCAGTTGTTGTCGTTTTACCTTCTTAGAATACAAAAATACAATACTAAAAAAAAAAAATTGAAAATATTCCGTGAAAGTGAAAAGAACATCAGTCTAAAAATTGTGAAAGCGATTTTACCATGCAAAAATGTTGACATGCAGCGCGTCTACAAGATGTACCTACCAACTAGTTTTTCATAGAAGTGGGTAGTATTAGCCACAGATAACCAAGAAGTGAAAAAGATGTGAACGCTGGCTCACACTTTACAGTCACAGATGCGAATGCCAAATAAAGTGAATAATTGCACATTGTGGTTTACGGTTTCCCAGTATTTTTGTAATTTGTAGTGTATTGTTCCATGCGTTTGCTTAAGTTAAAGTTAAAGTACACCCGTATTCAAGAACGTTATTCGAAGAATGGAAGGTAAGGATGATAATAATGTAATCAATATTAACAATTCATTATACGTTGGAATCTGTAGGACTAAGATTATTCTCTTTCCTCAGAGCGAAGAACACGACGCGAAGATGCTGAGGTTCGTAGGAAAATTCATGTATTCATCAGCCTTAGGCATGCGTTCTAGTCATAACGTTAAATTTACAGAACTATTTGTAGCAGTATTCTCTGGTATTCTAGAATCGGGTTTCAAAATAGTCGCTAGTTGGGATCCTGTAGTAGTTGTGTTTATGGTTCTAACTAACAGCAGTGTATTACAGTGACGCATTATTTGTGGGCGCATGTAAGATTTCCAGGACTGATATCAGTTTTGCATGTTCATCTCAAATTATTCTTGAAGATAGTTCATAATCTCATGTGAATTACTTTTCAGTGCATGAGATTGAATAATCATTAGTGACGAGTTTCTATAATATTTATTCTTGTGTAATAGTTCGTTATAATGACAAGAAAAAGAAAAAAGGCGTACCGTCCAGAAGGTAGAGCAAGGTATCGGTCTAAGAGTATTAGCCAACGACAGCTGAGGAATATAAAACAGAAAAAGCGGGTGAGTATTGTATTATCCTGTGCTAATCACAAAATAATTCTCCAGAAGGAGAGTAGTCAATTTTAGAAGTATTTTTCACACTAAGAACAATGAAGTTTTCCATTTTCGGATAGCGACACTCATATTTTTCTGCAACGTTCCTGTTTACTTCGCGGACTGTAGTTTAATATGATCGAAATTCTTGAGTTAGGATACGGATGTCTGCGATACGTTCCACGAAGATATGAATGATAGAAACATCATCGTTATCAATGTGAAAAGTACTTATAGAAGAATCAATTACTCCCATACAGAGAATTTTGGGCTGTTGGATCATTTAATGCATCCTCTATTCCTCACATGTCAAATTTATATCTGTTCAATTTCAATTTTGTAGGCTGCATTGGTCAGCATGCATAGAAGGAGCTCTAGTTCATCAGACCACTGCAGTTCCAGCGAAGATCTGTGCTCAAACTGTACTAGCTCCTCGTTATTTTCTACGAATGATGGCACTTCGCCTTCTGGTCAGTTCTGCATTTCCGATTCAGGTATGGGATTTAATTTTTGAAAAAAAAAAGTGACTGCAAGAGGCTCATTGCCGACCCTAAAAATGGTTTTCTGTCCCATATTCCCTTGTAAAATGTAGTGGTTTTTACCTATGATTAAAGTTGCAAGGGTCGTGTGTCCGTGTACATCATGAACTATTCAAAAACATATGTAGAAAATCCAAAGAGATCAAAAATTTTGTAAACAAATCTTCGACTTATCTTAAAACTCTGCTAATTGTATCACATTTATTTACCATTTTAGTTTGAGGACCACTCTGTATCTAATTTATGCAGCACTACAGTTCAGTGTAAGGATAACTGAAACAAATTGCAAAATGATATTTCATGCAACAGCGCATTAATTGCTGAAGGATTAGTAAGATGGTGAAGGCAATTTCTCTCATAACAATAATGCAAATAGTTTTCATCTTCACTATCTACATAGGTACCCCAAGTTTTGAGTGAAATGACCTAAAAATGGATATTGTTGCTTATAAAAGGTGATGGGGAAAATTGCTCCATTTTCTTCTTTGGGCTGACGTCGCTTGGCTTTAAAATTTTTAATTCGGTGTTGGAAGCGTGTGGAAAGGACCTAAACAAATTTCATTTCTCTCTAAATGAATGGATTGCTCAAAATAACATTAATTAGCAATATGGAGGGTCAGAAGAGGCAATTTACGTTTGTTAATTAATTTTGCTCGCAGATACTGTGCTATCACCGTGTGTTTCTTTATCGTCACACTACTCTCACACATCACACTTGGAAGCATCGCGTATTTCTACTTCTCAGCAGCCTGAGAAAAAAACATCTTTTGTTTCGGGTTTACGATCAATAGTGAATGATAATCCGGGTGTTACGCAGAACTTCATTAATAAAATTTTGAAGTTGGTAAACGAACACAAACAAACCATTTCTATGGAAAAAATTCCAAAAAGTTTCCGAGGTTTAATGAAAACTCCACGATCTCTTCTGGTTCAAACAGTTCAAACAAACGCCGATACAACCGTTACTTTTTATTATTTTGGGATTGAGCAGAGCCTGTATAAGTATAAGAACTTTCTGAATTTCAGAACCAAGGAAATTATACTAGCTGCGCACATTGATGGTGTGAAGGCAGACAACAGTACCGATCTTGAGCATTGGCCAATATTAATGAAAATCATGAACATCGAAATTAATGTAATAATTCCCGTTGCATTATTCACTGGATATGGTAAACCACTATCTTTAGAAGAATACTTAGGAGATTTTGTGGCCGAAATCCTGACATTATATGAAAATGGAATGTCGGTAGATGGGATCAGTTTCAGGATCAAGTTGGTACGCGTCCTAGGGGACGCCCCAGCGCGATGTTTCTTCTTGAATATTATTCCACAAAATTCATACGACTCTTGTTTATATTGCGATGTTGAAGGCGTTCGTTTACGTAATCGTATTCATTTTTATGTTCCTGAAGAAGAGAGAGATCAACTTGTCAAGCGAACTGCTGAAGAGTTTAATGACCTTCAGTACCATCCTCTGCAGAAGGGTTTCACACCATTAATTAAAATTCCTGATTTTGATTGCCTGCGATTTTGTCCCTATTGTCCGATGCATGTCTTATATGCTGGAAATGGGATTGTAAAACGAATACTTGATTTTATGGTACATCGCGATTTAAATGAGGAACGAGCCGCAAAGTCAACCTCATATAAATTGAAGCCCAGTATCATCACTGCCATTTCAAAACATGCAGTTAGTTTAAGGAAATTCATTCCTGTGGAATTTCAACGCAAGACTGACAGTTTATGGAAATGCAGACGATGGAAAGCTACGCAGAGTCGTTTTTTCTTACTGTATGTAGGTTTCATTCTTCTTCGGAAACATGTAAACAAAATGGTTTACCAGAACTTTTTACTACTGCACTTCAGCATCCGTCGTCTCAGCGACCCAACGGCTTCTGAAGAAGACATAAAATCGGTTCACACATACTTATTATCGTTTGTGGATACCTATGCGAGAATTTATGGACGGGAAGTCGTCAATCATAACTGTCATGCGCTCACTCATCTTGTAGAAAATGTCATTGATCACGGCCCCCTTGATAGTTACAGTGGGATGCTTTTTGAAAGTTATCTGAGTATGTTTGCGAAATTCAAACATTCAGCGCGTCGGCCTGGCCAACAAGTCGTCAATCGAATCATCGAAAGACAAGTATCATCCCGAGAACTGTTCCTGCAAAATAAAAGATTAATAGGAGTACCATTTGGAGAAAATGAGGATCGTCCTGTCCCACTCAATTTAGATCGTAATTTATATAGAACATATTCCAATATCACATTGAAATCATATGCGATCAATGTACAGAAGATTTCCGACAACGTTATTTTTTTGAAAAGTGGAAATGTGTTCCGGGTAGAAAACATTCTCGTGGATGAAAATTCAAAAGTATATTTCTATGGGTATACACTAATGGAACAACGGGATGCTGAAATATTCCCGGAACCATCTTCCAAAGTTGGAGTGTACGAGGTGACCGATGATCTTGGAAGCCAGAGCATGAAAGACGTTCTCCCTATTGAGGAGTTCACAAGCAAATGCGTTGCAATACCAGTTGATAATTTGCAAGTTATTATTGTACGCATGTTGCATTAGGAATGTTCGAATTTAGTTTGAATCAAATTTGTAAGGTGAGCGGGTGTTTCTTGTTGGAATATCAATGTTGCTTTCTGTTCACTTGAAGATACCTACTAACATAATAATGGGAAACAATAATTGCAGTGTTCATATTGTTGATGTACCACTGATTACTTCTTCTTTCTTCTACTAAGCTAGTGGGAGAGAATGATATTCCGTGGTATCGGGGTTCGTGTAGTATATTACTAACCAACTGCATGTCTCATTTGAATGCTGAACATTTCAGAGCTTATTAACATTGCTCCAAATTTTTGTGTGTTGTATATTCATTTGCTAAAATGACAACTCATTACCTATTTCAGCGCTCAAAACCAAAAAAGATCCGGTATTATGTTGTTAGTAATGAACATACAGACGAACATGGAGCAGTCAACATTGAATACACCATCGTGCCTAAAGGCTGGCTGTATAATATTGATACCGAGTTTTATTATCCACCAGCTGGCATCAAACTGGAATCAATTTCCAGTTTGATGAAAAGAGGAATCCCCCCGAGTTCAAATTGGCGCACATTCAAAGTTCGAAAAATACATTATCGTAATCTCGGTATGTAGACTTGGTTACTATTATTCTATAATAGGTTGTAATGTACAATTATTAGGTGAAATTTTGGATAATTTAACAAAAGAATATGAAAGTGTATATCTATCAATTTCTGTAGGTATAAATTATGGAAACAATGAAAAATATACATAACTGGCAGTATTCAAACCTACACTCTCGTTTGTCGGACCAGCGCTTTAATCAATTGAGCTACATTAAAACACTAGCCCCAGCAATTGAGAGGAGCCAAATTGAATCCTGTCAGTGATCTTAATTGTTCACTGGTTCTCATTTCCCCAAAATTGATCAGCATTAAATTTCGTTTGCAAATGTTCAAAAATATTCTTCAAAATGTTTTAAAAATAGTAGTGTAAAACTTCAGCAGAATTGCTCATATTCTTTAAAAATGGTTAGGTCGCGAGCGAATGAGGAGGAAGTGATATTTTTATCGACAGTAGATCTTAGTTTTATTTTGCTCCCATTTAATACTAATGTGTTATGTATCAACTGTGTTCATTATGTATGTAGACTCGTTAGCAGAGGCAAGTAAATATCAAAAATTGGCACAAGAACAAAGTAGCGCTTCCGAAAAAGACACAAGGAACCGGAAACGCATGAGAAGTCCATCATCATCTAGCGATGGTATGAAATATTGATTTTCATGAATTGAACTATTTGCTAGTAAGAGATTGAAAATGTGTGAATAACTTTATTTGCAGATGGTAATAGACGTGTTGCTCAAAGGCGACATAGAAAAACATTTGCAGACAGTGGCAAAACCATACTCGCAAAAACTAAATATCATGTCGATCATACTCGTAATGTTACACCATCGCCATCTCGCAGAATCCAGTACCGCCGTGGAACCCTAGACAATCACTCCAATGAAGATGGCGAGTCTTCGTTTATGGAAGGTGTGAATCTCCTTGGTAAGGATATTGTTCTTATCAATCTCTAGAATAAATGTGACTGTTTCCACGAAAAAGCTCCTTAACATGCCAAAATCCTTTTTTAATTAGTGGTATATTTTGAAAGGTAAAAGTGTCCTCTACCCCATAAAAATATGAAAAAAATATTTTTTCATTTTCTTTTCATATTAGCTGCCAAGGAAAACGGTTAAAATAATTCAAGTAAGTATATCTGTTATCAATCTTTCTTTTGGTTCTCCTGGAAAATTCCGTTTTGCATGCTACGGAGCTTTTTCGTGGAGACAGTCACAAATGGACAGGGTTGCCACTTTCTGAAAAATCTGGAAAACATAGAAAAGTCAGGGGAATTTGATGGTCAGGGAAAAGTCAGGAAATTTTGAAAAAAAAAATCGAAAAAGTCAGGGAATTTTGAAGAAAATTTTATTAGGTATGTAAAAGTATTGTACAATTTTTTCTGTCAGGCTCAATTGAACTTATTTTTTTTAATGATTTGTATGTTACGAAGAAGTTGGAAAATAGACTGAAAAAATCTGGAAAAGTCTGGGAAAATGATTTTCAAAAAACAGTGGCAACCCTGAGGGAGGAGGCTAACTTCTTTTGTCTGGACATTTATGTAGATGATCAGTCAGCATCCATAGATGATCAGTCAGCATCCATTCCAACAACGATACATGACAAATTGGATGAAATTTTAAACATCGTTCGGCGAATCCTGGAAGGGGGAAGCCACGTTACAACTTCATCAACGTTCGAATCTTCAATGTTGCCCATTCGGTGCTTCAAAGCATATTATGAAGTGGAACGAAGACTCTGCGAAGACGAGCCCTTCCGACGTGATTTTGTAAGTAAATGGATAGTATTGCTTCATTATTTTTTTATGCATTAATTCCTTAACTCCAATTATTATTTGTATCTTGTACATTGAACTGAAATCATGTATGTGTATTTATGTTCTTACAGAAGGAGTACCTGGGAACAATAAACGAGGATACTGTAAAAAGTACGGTATATGCTATTGTAAATAATTTGTTTTCGGAGAAAGTAGCATGTATGCTGTGTTTCGTTCAGTCTTCAAATCCTCAAGCAATTCAAAAGATTGAGTTGAAAAATACGGTCTGCATGTCGATGATCAAAGGCGAGTCATATTTAATAAAATAAGTGCTCTCGCGATTAGACCTATACTGACTTATGGCCTATGTTCTAGATGCTGTTAGAAAAATTTTCAAAGATTACGCCTCTTCCAAGCGCCGTTCCTTCAGCCCAGACCCGCAAAATATTGAGCGGTGGGTGGGGGAACGACTCAAACAATGGTCATATAAGACCAAAACGAAGAAGGGGGAACTATACGCAGCTGCGCAAGACGAATTAAAAGGTTATATCTGGTGACTAATTGAGCTATGAGGCATTTGCTTGTGACGTCAGAGTTATCTCACTTGTTTCAAACCTTTTAATTCCGCCGCTGACTGTTCGAGTGCCTTTGTCAATTTGATAGTATCACCAATCTCGGCATCAAAAAGGAATTCGCCGATGTCAACTTTCCCCATCGGGTCTCTCAGCGAATGATCGAACAGCGTGATAAGAAGGTTTTACCGAATTATCGAATGCTCATGAAACGTATCGCACAACACCCGCGCCACATCTAGGAGAGGACCTAGAAACGAGAGGTCTGGATTTGTGGCTTCCAAATACGGGGCCAAAATGATGCCGAGAGCCGAAAGAGCCGCTGCTACCCGCTGTTGATGAGCAGCGATGCAATCGTCACACTAAATCGTTTTTTCTGACATAATATGTGTCAATTCCGCATTTTGTCGAGGCGGATCAAAAAACAGGCAATTAGCAGGCGGCGGGTAGCGTTCGACGATCGCAGTGCGATCTGCCTCCGACAGGCCATGTCGAAAAATCTCGCTCCAGCACGATGAGAGAATAGAATGTAAGCTCCGAGTAAGAGGCCGTTTCTCTGCCAATTTATCGCCAACCAACAAAACAACTTCCGCCGCAAGAGCATTCTCCCAGGACAGAGTCGCAGGAGAAGGTGGCAACCCGATTGTCGACGTCGAAGGCAACGAAGGTGTAGCTGCCACAGTTGCGGATGGCAACGTAGAAGTTGGCGTAATGACAGGCAAGATGGAACGAGATGACAAACTGGACGAAGCAGAATGCGATGCCGGCGAGGACGAGCGGCGATGTTCGACGCTGGATGCTGAAATCAGACGAAACAGCGGCTGAGGATACACGAAGCAGCGATCAAACATGAACAGTGAAATCTCCACTGTGAACTACTAACATCGTCCGTGTTCAGAGTCGGTAGTGCTCATCGAGCATGGACCAGGCTAATCTAGCCGAGGAGTATCATTCAACGACCATCGGTTGAAAGAAACAACGCGATCCGCGAAGTTCTCAGACGTATACAGCCACATTAGAAGTCCAGTTCGTATTTCAGTAGACGAAACACGTTTGAACCATGAAGGCAGTATAACACCAAACATGAGAATGAGTTCCAGCAAGCGAACAGGTGATACGAGACTACAGCTAAAAATTCTCTTTCCCTTTTTCGCTTGGGAAGGTGGTATAACTGCTGAACGCGAGCTACTACATTTGATCATATTCTGTTTGGAGGAGACCCGAATTATAATAGGACAAAATCTGGGTGGTTCACTGCGGAAATTTTCGCAGACTGGTTCGAAACAGTCGCTGTACATTATTTCCGGCAATTGCCGGGTCCGAAATTTTTAATCGCGGACAACTTATGTTCTCATATTGTATGGAATAATCAAAAGTGGCCCAGAAGAAGGAATTAATTTTATTTTCCTCCCTCCTAATTCCACCCATCTCCTCCAGCCACTCGACTACAGCGTTTTCAGACCAATAAAATCTCATTGGTGTGTCGTGTTGAAGAACTGGAAGAGAAGAAATTGTGGTGTCTTGCCAAAAAGTGTTTCCCAGAACTTTTATGCGATACTATATTATTCAAGCAGTAAACTTGAAGGCAGACATCATCGCTGGTTTTTCCTCAAGTGGTATGTTTCCTGTCAATCCCAAAATTGTGCTCACTAAGATTCCTGATAAAGAAAATGAAAACGAAATTGGAATGTGTTATTTGACTCCGCTTGTGAATGTGTTGGAAAAAGCCCGGCGCGTATCTTACTACGAAATTTTAGGCAACGTACTACGCTGGGTATCTAGGTAGGTACCTATCTATTGATTTTTTTTTCTTTTGGCAGATTTGGAGAGAAACCCAAACTCGACAAAAAGAAAAAGATAAATACTGTAAATCCGTACAATATCGGCCATGTGGGTACAATATCGGCCGCCCCTGACTCGTGATCACAAAATACTCATAGCGCTCCTTGCAGACCTACAAGTAACTAAAGTTGGATTGCATTGAAATGATAAGAATTAGAGCTAAACATTCATATCACGTTCGACGATGATTCGTTTTTTTTATTCGTTCTATGGAGTGTTGTTAAAATTTATCAGAAAAAGAGAAAAATAAACAACTGCAAAACTTCTCGTGAAGAGCGTAAAAAAGGCGCACCAGGAATACTGTAAGTACTTGATTCGGATTCCTTATAGTTTTCTGAATAATTTGAAAAAAAGAATTACATCGATTACTGCATTAGAGTCGGAGAAAAGGCGAGTTTAATTGAAAAAGTCAAGTTTACAAATGTTATGCTGAGATATCCTGGCGTTATCACTAAATGGAAGAACTTGGTTATCACGATTATTATTTTTCATATTACAGCTTTCGACGATCAAACTGTTGAGAAATGGTTCGGAAACGTGATTTGAAAGTCGAGAGTAAGAAACAACAAACAAGAAATTAGACAACTTATTAAGAAGGTGACATTATTTGATCACGAAACTTTTCAAATTTATCCTTAGGCAAGTCTTTAGTAAACATATCGGCAATTTGTGATTCTGTGGGCACCCATTTTATAATAATATTTTTATTTGCAACTTCAAGACGGATATAATGATAGCATAAATTTACTATATGCTTTAGAGACTGGGAATCTTCAGATTTTGCAATATTAATTGCCGACGTGTTGTCTTCGTATAAAATAGGAATTGTATTTAATTTCAGAAACCTGTTACTCATCTCTCGTATACAAACTAATTCCTTTGCGGCTAACGACATCGCTATATATTCGGCCTCGGCCGACGAAAGAGAAACATGCGATTGTCTTTTCGTTCGCCAAAACACAGGGTCTCCGAATAATCGAAGTACTAATCCTGTTGTAGATTTTCCTTCAGTATCATTTGTACCTAGAGACGCATCTACGTAACATTCTATATTATCTAATTTTCCATGAAACTTTATGCCCAAATTTTTGGTTCCAGCTAAATAACGAAACACTCTTTTAATTTCCAACCAATCTTTGAAGCCAAAATTTGACTGATTTCTACTGATTTTATTTACAATATAGGTCAAATCAGGACGGGTGCTATTTGCCAGATATAAGAGACTTCCTACTGCCTGTCGAAATGGGAAACTTTCAATATTTTTAAAATCTTCTGTTACCATTCTTTTCTCACCTCTTTTAAAACAGTCAGATGAAATATATGGTGTTTTTGTAGCATTACACTTTTCCATTTTGAATCTAATCAACATCTTTTCGATAAAACTTCTTTGGTGAATGAAAATCGTTTTACTTTTCCTATGTCGAAATAATTCGATACCTAAGAATTTCCTAGTTTCCTTCATATCTACCATTTCAAATTCTTTTGAAAGACTGACTTTCAGGTTTTCGATTTTATTTGTGTCATTACCAATAATCAATAAATCATCAACATATAAACCTACAATTATGATATCATTTTGTTGATGCCAATAGAATAAACATGTCTGAAACGGGTAAACAGAAAAATTTAATTTTAGCATTACTTCTTTAAAACGTTCATACCAACATCGTGGACTAACTTTTAACCCATACAGCGATTTTTTCAATTCACATACATGATTTGTTTCCAACTTCTCTTTCCCTTTTATTCCATCAGGTATATACATATAGACTTTTGTATTTAAAATACCATTTAGGAAAGCTGTCTTTACATCCATTTGATGTATGTCAAAATCAAATTTGTTTGCTACTGCAATTAGGAATCGAAAATCTGTTAAGCGTATGACTGGGGAGTATGTTTCAGTACGATTATAATTATTTTTATCTTGAAACCCGCGTATGACGAGTCTAGCTTTATAACGTATCGTACCATTTACTTTGTTTTTCTTTTTAAAAATCCACTTAGACGTGAGGATGTTTTTAACATCTTTTGACTTTTCTACTAAGGACCAAGTATTATTTTTCTCTAAGGAATCAAGTTCGTTTTGTATGGCCACTAGCCATTTTTCTTTTTCAATCGAATTTAAAGCCTCTTTATACGTTTCTGGTTCATTCTCTAAATTTAAAATTTCACCCCAGTTATCCTCAGAATTTTTGAAAAATTCAACCCAGCATGCTTCAGCATGAGAGACTTTCTTTATTAATTCGCTTGGTGAAACTAGCATTGAATCGTAATTAACATTTGTCAAATTGGGGTTTGCTACTGGTTTACTACCTTTTTCTTTTAAATCACCGTACACTATATTTTCTGAAAAATCGACATTTTTCGATCTTATGATTTTTCCTGAACCATGTTCCAGAATTAAATATGAGTCATCTAAACACTGTAGTAAGAAACCAGTAGTTGTTCTCTCTTCGAGTTTATTTGCCTGTATACTCTTTAACACATGACTTAGACAACCAAACCGTCTGAAATACTTTACTGTACATGGTCTTTCATGAAACTTTGTGTATGGTATTTCTCCTTTTAGAGCCTTTTTAGGTGTTTTATTGTACACATCCACTGCAAAACGCAGAGCATATGCCCACAATTCTCTTGGGAAACCAGAGCTTATAAGTAAACATCGCATCTTTTCTTCTAAATCGCGATTTAACCGTTCCGCTGCCCCATTTAAATCAGACGTGTATGCTGGGATCGTTGCTAAGTTTATTTTCTCTTTTTCTATCAAATTTTTCATATCATCAGTAAAGTACTCCCTTCCATTGTCAAGTCGAAACGCCTTTATTTTTGCATATTGACCTTTAATTTTTCTTATTTCTTTGAGTAATAATTGAACCGCTAGATGAACTGATGATTTGTTGGGGAGAGGAAACGCCCAAGCAAATCTTGTAGCATCGTCTAAAAACGTGATAATATATTTATTGCCATGCTTATATGTAGGGGGAGACATACTGATTAGATCGGTATGAATCAAGTCTAATGCTGTTGTATTTCTGAAACGAGATGTAATCGAAGGCTTAGCTGTAGCTTTAGCTTTTATACAATAGATACAATCTGATATAGAATCGGAAAACTCTACTTCTTTTAAATCATTTAAATATTTTGAAGCGATCCTTAAATATGTTTTTGAAACATGACCCAGTCGAAAATGCCATAAAAGCCCTTTATTACTTTTGAGGTCATAATTAGGATGTTTATTTTCAATTTCTAATTTATGTGATGCATCTTGAAACAGTTTGATGGTCTTTTCTTTATCTATGCTTTCAGCATTTAATTCGAGTGTTGGTTCTTCATTTTTATGTTGTGAAACGTTTGGTGAAACACTTTGTGAACCATCTTGTGAAACAATTTGTGAAACATTCTGAGTATTTTCTATATTTTTGTTGTGAGCATCATCTACAGTAGACAAGCTATCACAACCCTCCTTTCCCTTTGCTTTAAGGGTTTGCTTAGCCTTGGTATGATTTTTAAAACCATTTCCAGACTCACCCGCTGCTCTAATAGGTACATGACGATTTCGTAAATTATGAAACGATTCTGAGCAGTCATGAAACGAATCACTGCTCCCTTCCACTCTTAAATCTGATACTTCTTTAATTTTTGACATGTCTTTTTCCATCGCCATGCTCTCCGGAGATATTATTTGTTTTATATTCGAAACACCCTTTTTATCGAGCAGACAATAGGAGGAAGAACCAGAATCTTTTATTACCTCCATATTTAACCACCAAAAACGACCATCAAAATAACCTTTCTTTTTTAGTTTATTTTCATCATTAGTTGTTAATTTTATTTCTTTTTGATCCAACGAAACTTCCACTCCCGAATTTACCAATTTTCTAAGTGAAATTATATTTTTCGAAACTTGTGGTGTCTGGAGCACATTTGTTAATTTTACTACTTTTCCATTATCGTCTTTGAATAATATTTCCCCTTTTCTATCAACCTTCAAATCTGCTGACATATTTTTATTCGCACTTTTTATTATTCCTGAAACTAGCCTAGAATTTGTTAGAAGCTTTTCATCTTTTATTATATGTTCAGTGGCTCCAGAATCACCAATAAACTGTACTCCTTGTGTACTTCGGGATGTCGTATTATTATTTTTATTCTGAAACGATTCTATTTTAGTATTATTATGAAACGAAACTAGTCTATTAATATTATAACATAACTCATTTTCTACAACGTTTGATTGAGCCAATTCAAAACCAGATCCATCGTCATTTATCGCCATCATTACACACTTCTCTTTACCATCGGCTCCGGTGACTTTTATTTTTTTTGTACAGTGGTTCATTTTTCGATGCACTTCCACTAGCTCGAGTACGACCGCGACCGCGAAACGTGCGTGTTATTCTTCCTGTAGGAAATTTGGCCGTCTGTGGAAACGTAGTTCTCGGTGCTGTGCATTCTCTGGCCGAGTGGGAACCGAGTTTGCCGCAGTTGTAGCATATCATTTTTGGATTTTTACACTCCATCGCAGTATGGTTCGGTTTTCCGCATCTAAAACACGTGACATTTTTCTTATCTACATCATTTTTCGTTTCCTCGTTGCTCCGTTGGAAACTCGTTTTCATGTCCGCTACATGTACACTTGCAGTGTTCGGGTTCGAAGCACCAGCGGCTTCTTCTATTCGTGCTTTGGATTCCTTGGCGCTGCTCTCGAGGTTTAGTGCAAACAGTTTCATATCTTCAAAAGTCATGTCTATTCCAGAGTCGAAACGTCTGCTGACCTCTTCATAGAAAGGTTTCACAGCAATTGCATAGTTACCAAGAATCTCCAGTTTGTCGACTTTAACTCCTAGTGCTTCCACGATCTTCAATTTCTCACAGAATCGATTTGTAAATGTGAGAACAGATTCCCCTTCGATCATCTGTAAACCGGACCAGTGTCTGCGTGCCTGGATTACATTTGATAGTAGACACGGATATCTCAACTCGTGTATCTTTTTCAGCATATCGTATGGTGACGAAAGATCACAAATCGATTGTTTATACGAGTCGTCTACTCTCGCAAGAATATACATCATAACGAAACTCAGTCTTCCTTTCGTTTCCGGATCTTCTGAGTCGAAACTGTTCTGGCCTTCTTCGTTGATCAGATTTTTGAGAAGGTCATCGTATTTTAGACTTACTAGTTCTCCTTCAATAAACTTTTTCCATACAGCGTAATTTGCCGTCGGAGTCAAAATCATAGGCGGATTCAACTGCCGATGACGAATTTCCGCTGTGTTCGTCGCGGGGTACTTTCCATTACCGTTGCTTCTCCATTATTTTTACGTTTTTCCACAGCATCTACTCGCTCTTGCAATGCCCGCAGTTGAGACAGAATTGCGTCCAGCTTTTGTTCCATGTTCTAAGAAACGCGTAACACCACGCGGCACGAGACAGTTTTCGAAACGCAGTTTTTAATAACGGATTAGACGTACCCGGCGCCTCCACCACGTTGGAATTAATAAATCGATACCGAAATAAAAACTATATTCTTAAACTTCAGAAACGATTTTATTATTAATATTTGAGAAACGTTAGATATACTGAAACACTTTGAAACCAACCGATACGAAAACAAACTAAACGAAACTACTCCACACACCAGAAGAACGAAACCGACTAAAAACTAAACAAAAACGTGAAAACAAACAGACAAAAAAACACAATACTTAGAAACTACATATATAGGTATAGGCATAGGTATATATATACACTGGATAGGACGTCACTCTCTTGGCTGAAGACTTAGAGCATGTATTTAACAAAATAGAACAGTGTCTCCCATCTTTTTCTTCCAACGAACTAGAAAGTGATTGTTCCATTGCACCGTGAGGGGGAAATAAAAGTACTGCATCGATAGAATTATTAATTTTTGCATGGTAGTTCGTGTATGAGCTATGAGGAACCCATCATTAAAATGTGAATGATTGTAAGGTCACCTGGAGTGCTATTCTTGAAAGGCGCACAGGGCGTATCAAGCGTTCCGCTATTTTCGAATTGCTGTTTCGTGACTTTGGAACGCTTGTTGAGCTACGCCTTGAACGACACCGGTGTCGTACAGCGCGTTCGGCACTTTCATACAACACATTTCTCTGAATTCCCCCGCAAAATATTCCTGTTATCAGTAGGTTTTTTTTTCTAGTATTATCATGTGAGTTTTTGTATGTTGAAATTTGAATTATGGAATGGAGTGATAAATTATATTAAATTTTTGGTTTAATTGGTCATTTGTTTTACTGCCCAAACAACTTAATTCATTTTTAATGGTGTCAAAATATGGACGCATACGTTGCCCATTTCACTGGCGCTATCTTGGACTTCATATTCCACGTCGATACCAAACATAACCTCCTTGTTGTTGTTGTTACTCTTGTTGTTGTTTATATATACTCTGCATGTTCCTAAGAAGTACGATATACTGTTGTATGTGAATTTGTATAAGTACAAGATATAAACGAGAAACGAGCTTCAGTAAGTTTATTTGTTTTATTTAATTGAGAGTGAAGGTGTCTAACAACACCGGGAATCCAACATGGTTAACCATGGTAGTTAGCAGTTCGATTTATTGAGTGATTGTGCGATTTGCAATGTCGAACGAAATGATGCCATGCTTGGGACTGGATGCACGCTTGAGAAAGATACACGAAAAGAAACAAACTCAAATTGTGAAGTAATGTACTGACCTTTGATTTACAAATACGTTAACAAAAACGAAGTGATGAAGTAAGAAGTAAGATATGTTATATTTTTGATTTGGAAAGTTGAAATACATAGATGAGTGAACACGTGCTCCAGTGCCCAACAAAGGCAGTCGTGCAAATTACTGCAAAAACGATGCCGCGAGTGTTGGGAGTTTAGCTAGCAGATGTAGCGACAGGGAAGTAGGTACGTAACGGGTCCCCTATGTACTCATCTGGTATAATTTACTGAGATCTTGTAGAGGTCATGCGCATGGAGGCGCAGGAGAATGATCAACTCCTTGTGTCGGCCAACCATCACCCGCACTTGAACTCATGGTAGTTACCTTAAAATTGTCTGGCGGCTCCTGAACACATCATCGTAGGGATTCCTCGTCGACTTCAATATTGCCATTTCGGAATGGGGAAAGGAAGGTACTCGTAACTGTGACCTTCTAGAACACAACCGGCACATAAATGTAGTACTGTCAGTTACTCGGGGTCAGGAAAAATGGGAAGTATGTAACGGGTCCTGATTGGAACTGGCTCTGGAGGCGCGCAGTCTAAATACTATGTCGTTTTGCTAAATTCTATTTAGGAATGCGGATACTAATGATACATGTGTTGTAGATAGTAAAGAATTTGTGATATGAAGAACGATGTCTTTAAATAGACGCCTCACAGCCCGTTGAAGATTTTGATGTGCGTATCCAAGTGGAACGCATTCGGAAAACCACTTCCACTACTACATTGATGAGCTCTATATATTAAAACAGGGTTAGATGCAAGAGTGGTAGTAAGCGTTCGTGGACAATCTGCGTTGTGGAGTTCCCACTTTAAAATGTACACCAAGGATCTATGTATTGGTGAGCGCATTCAGGTGGATATACATTTGTAAAACCACTACCACTACTACATTGATGAGCTTTATGATGAAAACCGGTTTAGATGTGTGGGTGGTAGTGACAGTGAGCATTCCCGGACAATCTGCGTGGTGGAATTTCAACTTTAAAACCACAACATAACCGCTACCCCACCGTTTCTGCACTTGTACTATGACGACCAATCAAAACGTTTCTGTTGAAAACGGTTGATATTTCAAACAAAACTGAATTACCTACTAATGCGCTTGATTCTGATAACGTGATAACTATATCATTCGGTTGTTCGGTGTTAGTTTTCAGTTTTCGAATAATTATCAGAAAGTTTCGAGTGTTGTTTTCAATTTGCAATTTAAGAGAACTAAGTATTCAGTGTTTTGTCGATTGCATTTCCTAAATACCTATGTCGCGTAAAAGATCAAATGTTGGAGAATTCTACAATCTATTCCAACAAAAGTTCGTGGAAAAAAAGCAAACATTCTGCAGCGAGAGGTCTTTTGGTGACCAGGTAAGGCTTGAAAAATTTTGTAATATCCTTGTTATGTAGTAAGTACTAAACTCGTAATGTACAGATCCGGAATGGTACAAGCATTTTTGTACTGTGCGCGAATCGAACGACCCACTTCTATCTGAACCTGAGATATCAGACTTGATACAATTAATACTGTACCGTTCGCAATTAGTGTACCAACTTGTAGGAAATTCGAAATAAATAACATTGTGGGTACAGAATATATTGTACAAACCCTGGAATAGATTGTATTTGTATGTAATAATCCCGTATTGCCCTTTACATGGTTCAACATGTAGTTCTTATAGTGCAGTGACCAACGTTGGAGGTGTGCATCATTCTCATGCAATCACTTTATTCGAAAGGGGTTGTAATTTAGCATACAATTTTTGCAGAAGCTAATGCTAGGGGTCAAGTCGACTTGATCGATGTGCAGTCATAGAAATGGTCAGTTTCAATTTATCGTGAATTATTAAGATCACCAGTTTAAATTTTTACACTTATGTGATCTCAAAAAACGAAGACTGCTGCAGAAGTTGCTTACAATTTAATTGACATTTTTTATGGATTCAGTGCCCCCTCCCTGTTACAATCTAATAATTATCGCGAATTTGTAAATGCCATTATCAGTGATTTGGAACTGTTATGGCCGGGTCTCAAGACTACATAATAGTAAACCTCAGCATTCTCAAAGTCAGAGAGGTATCAAACAACCAAACCGCAATGTTGAGGAAATGGCGAGAGCTTGGATGATTGACAATGGTTTGACTGCCTGGGCTGATGAATTATGTTCGTTTCGTCCAAATTTCAAAAAAATAAGTTACCCCTCAGGAATTAAACAATCCCCTTTTGAGGCGCTGTTTGACAGGAAAGCGAAATTAGAAGTATCAGTGTGATGGAAGTTACACAAGAAACTGACCTCAATACAAAAAAAAAAAAAGGAAAAAAAAGGGGAAAAAAAAAAAAAAAAAAAGAAGAGAACAGCTCGTCTTTAAACGATAATGTAATGCTGGAAAAGCTATACGTACTTCCATCAAGAGGAATCTAGATGAGGGATACTATAATGGCTGTATATCTCTATTTTCTTCTTTGTCAGCTTTTGGTCTTATTGGTACAAACTTTCATACATTTCGCAAATGGTACAGCATTATTTGTACCTAGTCCGATATTTCGGGTTCAGTGCAAATAAATTGGTCGTTCGATTCGCGCATGGTACAAAAATGCTTATACAATTCCCGATCTGTACAATTTCGGGTTTGGTACGTAACATCCTGACCGTTATCTGTGAGAAGATATACCCTTCCTCGTTAAAGAGCATTATTGTTGTAACTATGTATAATATATTGTGGTTTCTGCCTTCTATAATTGGTGGACAGGTATTTGGGTGATTCCATATTGAATTTCCAGCTAGGAATTTGTAAAAAATGTAATACTTAATATAAGTAGTTGTATCTAATGTTGGCCCCATTACATTCAGCTACATGTATCAAATATTCTCCGCATATTTACCCAATGGGAAAAGGAAAATCGCAATTTTGTTCTTAAGCGTGGACATAAAATAGGTATGTTCAACGTGGACACTCACATATTTCTTGTATCCACGACGAAAGACGTGAATCTTTCGACACTTAGAAGCAGTCTGTAGAAACAGCCTCTAAATCTTCTTTGTGCAGAGACTACTTTCCTAGATGAATTGTAGGTACTTTGTAAAACCGTGATCTGTAAGATTGTAACCTATATTGCCGCTGCGTGATCATACAGCCTCATCTTATCGCACTATGTAAACGTGAAAAATTTGTCTTTCAACGTGGACATCAATTTTTTATGACTCTACACCCCCCCCCCCCAAAAAAAAAAAGAAAAGAAAAATCAAATTTAAGCCCGTCCGTCGACGGAATACGGTTTTCTCAGTGCTCCTAGTATCGATTTCAACGAAAATACATTTGGAAAGTGAACCTCGTTTTTTTGTTTTTGTCCACGTCGAATTGTCTAATTTTCAGGGAATCACCCATTTACTGTCTTGAGCATTATGGTATGCCTTCCCTTAGGAGATATCACACATTTATTATTTGTCTGTTATTCCATTTATTATCTCCTAATTTGCGCATATTCATTTTGCAGAAATAGCATCAACTATCACCAAAAATGTATCCGAAACCTTGAACATTGTTCAGGAATGGATCAGAAATAAGCGACGGGGCACAAAAATACGAAATGACCAATGAAACAGTGCACAACCACGACCAAGTATAAAAAAGGCGGACGAATAGTTCAACACAGCCTGGACATTCGTTTCCAAATTTGAATCAAAGTCAAATTTCTTCGTTACTGCGCACCCCTCTCACTTCCTCAAAACATCATACCTTGCAAATAATAGTGACATTAGATGGTCCGTCCATCTCATCAAATTCCAGAATAGGATGTATACAATACTTTAGAATTTTTTTTTAATTTAAATTGTTTTTTAATTAATGATTTTTTTTTATTTTAAATAATATTTCGGGGTGTCTACACCTATTGATAAGCAGTTTGGTTCTCGCACTGAGCTTGTCATACGTCCATGGTTTTGCCCGCTTCACGCTTATTAACTGTTCGGTTTCTTTCAGAACTTCCTCAAACTGATTGTACGAGTCCTACAGGTCCGCCGCCCGTGTTGGTTCTATCCTATTTTTGGACGCCATTCCTTTGCAGTTGTAATGTAAAATTTGTAAGTCAGTCTTGCTCTCTCTGCTATCTTATATATATTTTGGGACAAGTGTTTTGTAAATTAGCTCAACCATTTCTTTGGAGAGGTGCTCGTCTATGAAAATCAACTGGGGAGCCAGGTCAGATTACCTGGCCATTCAGCTTTTCCTTCTTATAGTTTTCTACCAGGTCTTATTTGACCCCATTACTATTTAGTCTAACAATCATTGTTAAGGTCTGATTTCTTGAAGGCAGCCCTTGTACTGCCCAGAAATAGTAGTCTTGGAGCTCTACCTCAAGGTTTTCTGTCGCCTTATTAAATATTTTCTTCACATCTTCTGACTCCTGGTACAGAATGCCATTAATTATGACATTGTTTTTCTTGCTTTATTGCAGAAATAGACTTTTAAAAAAACTTCTAAATTCGAGTACATGTAACGTTTATCTTTTTTGTTGTTTCAGTTGTATGAGATGTGTAGTGAGTTTATTCTGTCTTGATATTCATTTTTTTTTTTTTAACATACATATTTACTTTTTTGATGTACCATGTGCATATGTGTTACCGGAAATGTTGATTGTTCAAAGATTACAAAAACGCCTAGTCCATCACACGAGTTCTTAAAATGACCAGGCCATGACTATAATGACTAGCAGTGGCGCAAATACGAAAGAACCCCCTCCCCCTCAACCTCTTATAAGTTTATTTTTTGTTCATTTAATGAAAATTGAACATGGTGAAAAAATACCTACTTTTTGTTCTATGATTTCAGCCCCCCCCCCCCCCCCCCAGAAGGAACGATTAGTTACGCTGCTGATGACTAGGATGTAATAACGTGTATTTTAATTGTTGTAGGCAATGCGTTGTTGATTTATAAGATTATAAAGCTGGCCTAGGCTGTCTTATTGTGAGTGCCGGAGAGGTAGTAGGTACTATCAATCTTGAGGACAAAGAATGACTCAGTAGTGAAAATGAACAAAAAAATAGTTTATGCTTTTACATGCTTGTATTACGTTGGTAAGAAAACCCATCTAAAATAATTGTAGAATTAAGTACAATATGACGTTTTATTCTACAGATGAGAGGAAAGCACGAACAAGAAGAAATCTGGAACATCCGAGAAACGTATAATGAGCTATCACGTTTTCAGTTATCGTTGAGCCGTCAGTGTAGAAACGCGCATGCGCGGGAACATATTATAGAACAGGTGTTTTGTCTAAAATTCCCTAGACATTTAAAATTTCATAAATCCCACTAGTGACGTGTCCAAGAAAAGGGTCTTAGTGGTAAGTGAACATTCAGGCTCTTTTCTTGTGACATGTCACTCTTCTGTTCTTTAAAATCACGTTAAGCAGTCACTTTAGCTCCTAAAAACTGTGATTAAAATCGTACTTTACCATCATCTGTAGAATAAATTTATAAAATTACTCGCAAATTTCCGAAACTTCTGCCATATTTTTAAACTTTAGATTAATTACTGTTAGATCTTTCAAACTTGAATTCGGTAATATGTAGTTTACACGAATGTTATAAAGAAGGTATACTAATTTGGTGCGGTAGGTACACCTATAGTCATTTCAAAATGCAATTAGGGGTTGTTCATTAATTACGTACAGCCCCCCCGGGGGGGGGGGTAAAAATCTCTATATGGCCTTACTGAGAAGGGGAGAGGTAGAAGCCATTCTTACGTAATATTTTATTACGTAATTTTTCATGTAGCCACCACTCAGGCGACACATTTTCTACATGCAGCCGCTAAAGATGAGTAAATACACATACAGTGAAACCTGTTGAACCTTTTCAAATGATACTAATTTATTTTAAAGATTTTTAGGAAAATTCATGAAAAAATCACGTAATAAGGGGGAAGGGGTTCAGTTAATCTTATGTGTCCTTACATGGGGGTAGGGGGTCAAAAACGGCCAAAATCATCCTTACATAATTAATGAATGACCCCTTAATCCACGTTTGCATGTGTTCAAATGTGCCCAGAAGTTGTGATCAAACGAAACTGTATATGCAAAGTACTAGTGCGCAGAGGTATACTAGACACTGCCTGCTCCTGATTAGGAATTAACGAATAGGCCTACTTAATTTTGCGAATTTCAAGATTTCCTAAATTATTACGGAATTCAAGTTATTTAGTTACTATCCCTCGTTCCTGAAACCCAACGACAGTGATGTTATTGCCTGGACATTCTCAAGTTTTCCATAATTTTTGACACTTCCGGTAACACAAATACTAAGCTCGTTCTCTCCTCTTTGATGCCGAATTCTGTTATGGAAATATTCTGATGTAATAAAGTACTTTTCATTTATAATTAATAAATTTTTTATTATGTCCTGAATTGTCAGGGGCGGATACAGAAAATAATTTCGGGGAGGGGGAGGGGTCCGAATGAAAAATGGTATAGACGAAACATAATAGCTTTAGGTTACTATAGACAGATTTAAATGTTTGGTATTTCATGGGGGCGAACTCCCCCCCCCCCTCTGTATCCGCCACTGTAAATTGTGCATAGTGGCATAACGTGCATAAGAATACTGCCATATGTATGCGCGAAAATTTTGGCTTGCGTAGTGGTTTCGCACACGTAATGTAATGGTACGGCGTAGTTGGAAACAAGTGATCCGTAAGCGCATTTCCACTACAAATAAATGTGTTCTTGGGGAAGCACCACTGCCAAACGCATTCCATGCGTGTGCGTTTCTTTTGAAAAGACAATAGTTCGTAGTGGCATTACCACTCTGATACGTGCACGCAGAGCAACTACATTTTCATATTTTAATGTGAAAATTTTCAAGGGGGTAGTGGTACGACGTAGTGGGAAACAAGTGGTCCGTGAGCGCAGTTCTACTACGAAGAAATCGACGTAGTGGGAAACAAGTGGTCCGTGAGCGCAGTTCCACTACGAAGAGATATGTCGTCGGCGTAGCGCCACTGCCATCCGCATTCCATGCGTGTGCGTTTTCTTTGAAAAGACAATGGGTCGTAGTGGCATTTCCACTCTAATACGTGTACGCAGCGCAACTAGATTTTCATGTTTTTAGTGGGAAAATCTTCAACGGGAGCCTTAAGTAACTAGAAGAAGCCGACACGCCTTGTAATAAACCCAACTGCAAGGAAGCGGAGTCACGTTGAGGTGGTAGCCAAGCAAAGTGCGAAGGTACCTAAGCGAAACAGTTTGCAATTTGTGCGATACGTTGTCATGTGAGATGCGTTGCGAAGGTCCCCAAATGAGATTTGCAAAGTAAGTCATGCATGCAATGCGATACGTGAGATATGTGGCTGACCACGAATTGTGATGCAGGGGACAAAATGCGAAATCTAATCTGGATTGACTCTGCAGGAGAATGTTGCGACGAATACTGGCAATAGGACGACTGATGTGATAATAAATGAGACGATTGATGCAACAATGAAAAATGGAAATGCGCCCAGCGAAACATGCGAAGATGAATATGCGAAGAGTGATGGTAATTGAATAACAAAATGGTGAAGTAAGTAATGCTTGAAACGAAATATTGATTATTTGTTTACATTTGCAGAAAGAGATAGTGATACGAGCGACAGTGACGATGGAGGGAAAGAACCAACAACAAAGCGATCACAAGGTACGAGCAATACAAGCCAAGAAACCAATGTGAAGGAGATTGAGAAGAAATTACGAACCGAAATGGAGAAGCTGGTGGCAAATTAGGTCGAGAAAATGCAAGCTGGAATTATCGAATCCATCAGAGTGCATTTGCGAGAACAACTTTGAGAATCTCTGGAACACTTCGAAACAGTGGAGGAGAGAGCAAACGAGAAGATCATTGACAAAGGCAATTTGATCACAGCTGCGAATACAAAACGAACCTTGAATGAAGTTGAAGCGAAAAACGAAAAAACGAAAAACCAAGAGGTAGTATAGTGAAACAACAGCGGAGATGAATTTCAAATTTACAAAGATTGCGATGTTAAAAGAAGACTCTGACTTCAATTTGTGGAGTGATAAGTTCAGAAGTGAACTGAAAGTGAAGGAGTGTGAATTTTTGATCAACGAAGAAGTCCAACCACCGCGAGAACTGAGTGAGAAAGCGATCCGCAGGAGACAAGACAAAGTGAGAGTCCAATTGATTAACTCGATCAAAGAGAGGTACCATCGATTAATTAAGAACTGCGATGAGCTAAGAGAGATGCTAGAACAATTGAAGAAAATCATCGAACCAACAGGTAAAGCCATGGTTTATGCACATTATCGACAGTTTTATAACCTGAGGTATGATGCAAAACGTGAGAAAGTTATCGATTTCCTGACAAAGTTTGATATTTTGGTGGAGAAGTTGAAACAGAGTGGACAGTTTGATGAAGAATGCGAGAAGCGAAATCTACTGCATGCGATTGAAAAGGAGTTTCCCACAATCTATGATCGGGACATGGCGAGAGTCGATGGGACGTCAGTTAAAGAGATTAAAAATTTGATGTCTGAAGAGGAGCAACGAAGAATTGAAAGTACAAGGCGAGATGAGAGTAACGATTTAGCAACGAGTACAGCAATGATGGCGAAATCAGTGAGTTTCAGACCCAAACAGAATTTTTCAATGTCAAGGTGTAGCGTGAGAGCGGGGCAGCGGGCACCGGCCGAGTTACATCGGCTGAGTAAATCAAAAGTAATATCGAATAACGGGTTTGAATTACCGATATCCGGTATCGTTTGGACGGGCCGTGGTTATTGGAGGGAGAAGGTGCATCTCTGCTTGGCATGGTGTAGGTGGACTGGGAATGCGAAAAATTCGTCACTGTGATTTACGAGTGGAAAGTGGCCGTACAGCCGAAAAGAGTTCCGAAAAGTTCCGTTCGATTTTTGATGTGGTTAAAAACGTAGAGTCGCGGCACATAGGAGTTATCGTTGCTGAAGTGCATACTCTGTAAGACTGTTTTATATACATTTGCAAGTGATGCGTACGGCCAGGATGAGTGGCTAAAAGATCCACCGCTGGGGGGGCCGCCAGAGTGGCCGCCAGAGTGGCCGCCGCCCATGCCAAGCCTAGCCGGCACCTTGGGAACCACGGTCTCGATACTGGATTGCCGGCAGTGAACGATGAGTCCAACACGCCTGCTGCCCCGATGATGATGGAGTAAAAAACCAGAGCCCACAGCCGTAACCACACTGCAAGCAGTTACCAGATTATTGTTTTTTCGTCATTCTGTTTTGTTTTTTATTTATTGTTATGTTTTGTATGCATCAATTACCTAGTTATCGCTTTATGCGGCCAAATTTAAGGAGGAGGGGACCATAATCGGACGGGGATATTTCGCTCTTTTCTTTTTTTTGTTACCTTTAATTTCATTTTCTGTAGGTGCCCGAAGCAGAGGCCTCTTCTTCGTCGCCATTGGACCCCCAGGTACGTGACAATTCATCTGTTTTTAATGGTTTTTATATGTATGTTCATCTTTTTATTGTTCGTCAGGTCCGTGAGTTTGTTGTAATTGTTTCTGTTTTTTGCCAATTTGTTCGTGGGGGGGGGGGGGGGGGGGGAAGGTCACATAGCCTGGGGGCAGTTTGTTTCGCTTTTCGACGAGAGGGGGAAACTCCATCGGTTTTCATTTTTTTGTTTATTGTTATAAATACAGTCCCGGTTACAAAAATATATGTTATGATGCAAGTTCATTCACGGTTATAATTATTTTAGTGGTGCTGATTTCATTCCAGCAGACGGGGAGGGGGTTCCTTCCGCTTCCCCGTTACACTAAAATTGGCATCCCTGGTGGGGAATTTTGAATCTCTCGCAGTTATGGTTAGGCCAGGTAGGCTAGATGGGTCGGGGCTACAAGAAGGGTGTAGGTCCCACCAGTATCTCTTTGAGCTGTTGATTAGTTGAAAATTTTTTCTTTTGTTGTTTTGTAATTTCGGTCAAATTAATACTCGTATTCATTCTAAGTGAAGGGACGTTAGGACGAGGGTTCGGGTTCGTTTTGCTAAGGGCATCTGGTACAGTGTCTGTGCGATCGGAGATTGACAATATGCCCCGGGAGATGAGGAACCCTCGACGACGTTTCAAGTGGCTTCCCCCAGTAAATACACCGCGGCGTCCGATGGTAGCGTTGGTCACACGGACTTTGGTGCAGAGGGCACGCGGTCCATGTCCCCCGAATCGTACCCGATTTTTCGGTTATAATGAACCATTTTTAGTTTCAAAGGGACTGGTCTCGGTTAGGGTGACATTTACAGCGAGAGGACACGAGAGGGAAGTTCATCTGGGTCGCCTTGATCAACACCCATTAGACGAACAAGAGTGCTGGCTGGCAGAGAAGTTTCCCCTAGCCCGTAGGTTTAAATTTAGGTAAGAGGGAGTCGTATCCGATGTTTTGTCAGGGCGTCAGGAGGGAAGGGGGCTGTTGATTTCCAGCTTTTCAGGAGGCACTAGATGTATGGTCGGATTACTGCCTTTGGGTAAGTGCCTTCTAGCGTGTTCTCCGGGCCTTCAGCAGCTGGCTGAAGGGGGGCGCCGATGGTTGGCGGCTCTCTTGGCCCCTGTCGTCTATTGTATTACGAAATCCAAGTTTTGCATGTTCTGGATCGACTTCTTATCAGTGTAGGGTTAATATTAGGACCGAAGGATATAGGTATAAGGTGAAAAGTTAGCTTGGCATGGACGGGTTCAATGCCGCGATGAAGGCATAAGCCCCCCCGGTGTTTTTATATGATAGTTGTTTTATACACTTGTTGGTCTATTTTGTATTCGCATTTTTGCCATCGTTGTTGTTTTTCACGTATATTTATATTGTAGTATTTGTTATTTCGTGTATTGTAAGCTTAGTTTGTACTGTTTAAGTTCTGATAGTTGTGATAGTCGGAAAATGATGTCCGGCGGGGAGAGAACCCCTCCGCTTTCTTCAGACCCTAAGGAGCCCCGGAATAATACGGCTCTTAACACAAGCCATCCATTAATTCCACCCTTAAGTGACAAGTCATTTGGGGGAACGGGGGCGGGAGCAAAAGGCAGCTGGCCAACGAAAGACGACACAATGCATCACGCGTGGGTAAATTGGAAGACCCAGGCTCACTTTACCGATCGTAGGCGAAGTGAGACACGGGCTGACGATCTAAGACTCTACCAGAGTTCAGTACAGGATACAATCTTATCGGAACGTGAGCGGGAACTGATGGGAGTGGTCAGGGCCCAGGCCGACAGTATCGATAGGCTGAACGAGACTGTGAATGTAGCGGCACAGGCGTCACAGGCTACTAATGAGGCTTTGTTGGCACTGTGTTCGAAGCTCGATAGCGTCCAGTTGCATACACCAATCCGTAGTCATACGAGGAGAGCAGACCACGACCCTCAAGGTAATCTATCTCCATGTGCTTCAAACCAGGGAGAAAGAGTTGAACCTCCTTTAGGTCCCTCGTCTCCGGGAGGAGCGGACATTAACACCCAACTATGGCAGCGGTTCATTCAGGTCGAAGAAAATAGAAGGCTGGATGAGGCAGCGAGGCATGTACCCAAATACCAAATTGAAGATTCTGACTTGCCACCTCGCTTTATTTTTAATTTTGAAACTTACATTTCGGACTACCCCTTGTCGGAGAGGCAAAAGGCCGAGTGGTTCCGTACCGCGGTGAGAGTAGTCAACCCCTCCTGGGATTATGGGTTAGATCCCCGGAGAAATACCTACGAGGATTTCAGGCAGGCCTTTTTACGGGCCTTTTGGGGCACTGACGCCCAAGAGACTCTGTGGGCTGAATTCCAGCAGAGTAAGATAGATCTTACTTCAGTAGCTGCACTGAGAGCGTACCTCGTAGGTTGGCATAATAAAGTCCGTAGTCTAGATGTTATCGCTGCTCAACCTCGAGAAATTATCCGAATTATGAAATAGAAATTTCCAATAAAATACCGGGTCAATTTAATTTGGGTAGATAACCGTTGTTTTGAAAGGTTCTTGGAGGAAGTGGTCCAGACCGTAATCGAAGTTGATAGAATTTGGGGGACTGAGGAGGCAGCGCCAGCCAGGGGTCCTCGTAACCAGGGTCGTGGTAATGCTCCCCCCGCAGGCACCCAGAATAATCAGAGCGCACCTCCGCTGCGTCGCGAGGACGCCTCCCGCGAGTATAGAGCTACTCAGAATGGGCCTGGTAACTGGAGCCGTCCAGGGGGCGACAGACAGCCCCAGGGGCAACAGTTTCCTCCAAGCGGCAACCAACAACGTTTTAGCCAACCGCAGTTTAACCCAAATTTCAGAAACGCACAACCAGAAGGGGCGAGGGCACAAGGGGTCTCAGTATCAAGTCCACCCTCCTCAAGGGATGAACCCGTATCGTTTGCACCGACTGCTGGGCAGCCTGGCTCAGTATGGCCGGGAAACGATTAACTCCAGTGGTCCAAGGTCGGGTGGACGCTGGGGAGAATTCTCCTTCGATCCCGGCACCAGATAATGTGGCTCCTAGAAACAATATACGTAAGGTGAACGGAGAATTTCAGTTGGTTGGGGATACGGTGGCCTTCTTGGTCGCAAAATATTGTAGATTCCCTTGGGTCCGGAATAGTCCAACCAGCTTCGCCTGCTATTTTACCGCGCGAGAGTTCGCGACGATAGACTTTTTATTATCGTATTTGGAACCATGTAGATCGGTCGGTCCAGCGATTTTTCTGTCAGTCGGCCTGCTGGACCAAGTGGTGAGTCGAGTGCCTGTCAGTTATGAGTCCATCCTGGAAAAGGTGAAGAAGCTCTTTGAGATGTTAGAGGCCCGAGGAGCTCGGAAGATAGTGGTTGTGAAGCCATTCCCTAACCCAAAGTTATCGCCTTCAGATGTTATAGGGTGGACTGTACTGGCAGATTTTCGTCGAGCGATTTTAGAAATTACCAACGCTACAGCTGAGTACTCGGTGCTCGATCTCGACCGTCGTATCTTTACTAAGGTGAATGAGAGTGAGGACATCTTCACAGTTTCTGACCAGGGGGTGCGTACGTTGAATATCCGTGGGCTTCTACCAGCCTACGAACCGGGTTATCGTGGCGTCAGTTATGTTTCACGTTTCGTCATTCAAGAAATTTTGGCCGAACTACGGGCACACAGAGATACACCGAGTTCAGATGCAATATGCTCCTTCTTGGCGGGTTTCAACGTGTCCGAGGAAGGTGATTCCCATATGCCTGATACAGTACCTATTGTCTCGACTCTAGTTTATGTGAATGTGTCTATACAACGGACCCGATGTTTAGCACTGATCGATTCCGGTGCATCTTTGTCTTTTATGAGCAAACAGTTTCTGACACGAATGGAAAATGATCGGTGCGAGAATTATCAACTTTTTCCCTTATCGCACCCGGTTAGGCTGTCACTTGCTGTCGGGCAAACACACGTGCTTGCGCAAATCGTGGCTGCCGAAATGCGTCTAAACCAGTCAGCGTGTGTTCGACATGCTTTCATTGTAGTTGACGGACTGCAGGAACAGATGATACTGGGTGGGTCTTTCTTGCGTGAGTTTAAGGCCATTATCGATTATAAGGAAAATATTTTGGGCCTAGAGCTCAGAGGTCGTAGACGAGAAGTGCCAATCTCTTGTCGTGAGAAAAAACTGTCGGTGCTGGCTCGTTCTCTCGCACTGGCCTCCGTGAATGAATCGACAGTTACCGAGTGTATAGGGCCTCTTGTAGGTAATATAACATCCGAATTCGAAGCACTACAACAGTGTAGTCTCGAACATGAAGTCGGAATCAGAAGCGTATGTTTGGAACTCGATTATGCCAATTTATCGGAGATCGGTGGTCGTGTTCGTACAAAGTTGCAAGAGGCAATCAGTCACGGTGTCTTAAGAGTAGAGCAGGCTGAAATGTGTATGTCGCGGATAGGGCCAGATCTTGACGTTTTTCGTGAGCAGCTCGGGTAATATAACGGCCCTGAGATTCATTTTGAACTTGTACCAACGGCAAGGTGGATTCCTAAACGTTACCCCGTCCCAATGGTCTTGCGTGAAGCAGTGCGTAAAGAGATAGAAGACTGGCTGTCTTCAGGCGTGATAAGAGTGTCTAATACTAGGTACCTTAATCCATTGGTGGTAATTCCTAAAAAGGATGGTCGTGTGAGACTATGTATCGATGCTTCAGCATTGAACGGAGTTTTAAAATCACAACATCACATGCCTCCCTCCATAGAGGATCTGCTTTTTGAAGCCAACACTGGGGGAGTGTTTTGTAGTCTGGACTTCTCCTCTGGATTTTTACAGTTACCTCTCGATAGGCAGTCGTCTGAGTACCTGGGATTTGAGTTTGAAGGCGTAGTATATTGCATGCAGAGGCTAGCATTTGGGACCAGTGTCTCTCTGTCGATTTTTCAGCGAGTAGTGCGGGAGGTAGTCTACCGCAATGGAGTGTCATCCGAGTTCGTGAAGATCTACGTCGACGATCTCAAAATACAGGCCCCAAGTGTTGAACAGGCTATCGATCTGCTTGCTAAGGTGATCTCGAACGTGCGAGCAGCAGGTATGACACTCGCTATAGATAAAGCTCATCTGTTTAAATCTTCGCTCGATTTCCTGGGGCATGTTCTTACCGGCGGAGAAATTAGGAAGAATCTAGACAAGGCGATATTTTTTGAGAATTTTAGAGGAAAGTACCTTACGGCGGATCAAGATCGTTTTCGTGGCAAAAGGCCTGTTCAAGAATTTCTCGGTTTCTCAAATTGGTACAGTCGGTTTATCTTTAATTATGAGAGTTTAATTCAACCGTGGCTACACCTGTTACGATCTCCCCCGCCATATCTTATCACCAAGGAAATACGAGAATCGTTCGAAGCGATGCAAAAGGCTTTCTTAGTTGATCGTAAGCTAATAGTGCCAAGGATGAATGACCCGTTTCTTATCTTTCTGTCAGTAACCGAACAGTTCGTTGTTGGTTGTATTTTTCAAGTTGACTCGCACGGTAATAATAATATTGTATTGATGCTTAATCATAATTTCGATGCTAGTATACAAGCGAAATCACCGAATCTCAGGCTGTTGTATTCCCTGTATTACACATTGAAGCGTTATCAGGTCTTGTTGATAAGCCGGACGGTATTAGTGCAGCGGGACTTCGCAAATTGTCTCTCTGCCGCTAAAGAATTATTAAATGTTAATAAGCTGGTTGCAAAATGGTGCATGTTTATACAATCTTTCAATGTCTGTTATACGCAGGAACGTGATAAGCAGTTCGCTGCACTGACCCGAAGTTTATTAAATGAAGAGTTATTCACAGAATCAAATTATGTACCGTTCGAGACAGTGTTTTGCCTAGGTGGCGAGGGTTTTAATCTCGAGCAGCCAGAACATATCAATGGGCATGACAGCTTTGGAGATACCGAATGGCGCTACGAAAATTGCTGTAACCTGTGTGTACGAGTTTCTAGGGGTGGTTTCGAGGCTGACTCATTGGTGTCTGAAATTATGAGGAGTACACTAGCAGAGATTGGTACGTGTCAACGAAGCGATGAAGGGTGCCGGCGAATTTTCGATAGCTTGACGGAGGCACAGCAGGACAGGGAGATGGATTCGGTTCGCGCCTGGTTCCAGATAATTGAGAACAAACTATATCGGGTTAATTCATCGGGGCAGCGTTTATTAGTAGTCCCAGCAGCCTTGGTGAATCATGCTATCTTGTTTCTTCACCAGGTCCATGGACATCCGAGTATAAACAAGGTCATCGATATTTTCAAACGGTATTTTTATTACGTTGGGCTGGATGAGCGAGTGCGTGTGGTCCTCCAAAGCTGTGTGCCGTGCAAGCTAAATAAGATAACAAATAAAAATATTCGGCCTGAGGTTAAGCCAGTGGTGGCTACTTTTCCAGGGGAGCTGGTACCTGTCGACATCTTTGGGAGTTTACCGGCCCGTAAGGGTGGGATTATGGCACTGTTTGTGGCTGTCGATAGATTTTCGGGATACATCTCTCTTGAACCGTTGCGATCACTGGTCACAGAGAGTTTTGTCAGAGCGTTACAGAGGGTAATTGAGGAGTATCACTTGTTAGGAGTGAAGATCGTTTGCCTGCTTTCGGACAACGGTAGGCAGTTCCGGAGTCGTTTATGGGAATCGACTACTAAAAAGTGGGACATAAGAACCAGGTTCGTGGCTCCCTATAATCCATCGGCCAACCCAAGTGAACGCTGTATGCGAGTCATCGCAGAAAAGATGAGACTCTTGATAAATGATGATGACTCACGGCACGTTGATCACACCTCGTGGAGCAGGGAGATTGCCCGCGTGAGTCAGAGCATTAATAGTTCGCCGAAGGACCATGGCTACACTCCTAACGAGGTTATGGGTAAACCCGAAGTGAACCTGTTGGAGGACATGGGAGTTCCGCGGCACATTCCCAACCCACTAGTGAAGGTAGAGAGACAAATGGCGCGTCTGACAATTAAGCCTGATTTTCGCGCTTTTAAGGTAAGGACCACAAGGCCTGGTCGTGGGCAGTTTAGTTATGACACCGAAGGCTTTGTACATGCTTGGGTTGATGGGGCATGTCTAGGGAATGGGCAGGATACGGCCGTGTCTGGTTTTTCAGTGTGGTTCGCGGATGGTCATGCCCAGAATGAGGCGCGAGTTATTGAGTCCGCGGTGACTAACAACCAGAGCGAAATCTTCGCAGTGTTCCGAGCCGTACAGATTGGAGTCGGTCATGGCATAGAGAAGTTGTGCGTCCATACCGATTCTCAATATATAGTGGACCTCGTTAATGAGGGGAACCTGCTTGAGAGAGACTCAAAAATCAATGAATGCGTTAATGCTAAGTGGCTTCACCTGTTGGTGGATGCCGTCCGTAGAATGGGGCAAGAAAATTTTAAACTTTTTCATACTCCGGGACATTCCACTGATTTTGGGAATCTTGAAGCGGATTTTTGGGCTCGTTTTGCTACCAATCAGTATAGGGAACTACGTCAGATTCATCGAGCTGTTTCCCCCGAGACTAGTGACCTCAGCTTAATCCAAGCCTATGTAAAATGGTTCCGAGGCCGGCAGATTGCCGTGGAGAGACATACCGCTGCCGTGACTGAGGATAAGTGTACCATATACCACTCTGGTGATCGCGTCGCTTTGAAGACCTATGGGCTGTCTGCTGCTCATTATGGGCTCTGTAAGAAATTCATGAGGAGATACGATGGGGAGTTTATAGTGGTCCGGCGCTTAGGAGCTAATGCCTACTTGGTGTCTTCCGTCGCCGAGGGTTCGGTTCCATTTGTGGCTAATGTCCGGCAGCTATTGCTGCTGTCCCGGGGTAGTACCGTCGAGGCTTTCGGTGTCCGCTAGCTATCACGCTACTGGCTGGCACCTAGGGTAAAACATCCCGGCGATCCCAGGGGGCATTTGTGTAGCGTGGGAGCGGGGCAGCGGGCACCGGCCGAGTTACATCGGCTGAGTAAATCAAAAGTAATATCAAATAACGGGTTTGAATTACCGATATCCGGTATCGTTTGGACGGGCCGTGGTTATTGGAGGGAGAAGGTGCATCTCTGCTTGGCATGGTGTAGGTGGACTGGGAATGCGAAAAATTCGTCACTGTGATTTACAAGTGGAAAGTGGCCGTACAGCCGAAAAGAGTTCCGAAAAGTTCCGTTCGATTTTTGATGTGGTTAAAAATGTAGAGTCGCGGCACATAGGAGTTATCGTTGCTGAAGTGCATACTCTGTCTGTAAGACTGTTTTATATACATTTGCAAGTGATGCGTACGGCCAGGATGAGTGGCTAAAAGATCCACCGCTGGGGGGGCCGCCAGAGTGGCCGCCGCCCATGCCAAGCCTAGCCGGCACCTTGGGAACCACGGTCTCGATACTGGATTGCCGGCAGTGAACGATGAGTCCAACACGCCTGCTGCCCCGATGATGATGGAGTAAAAAACCAGAGCCCACAGCCGTAACCACACCGCAAGCAGTTACCAGATTATTGTTTTTTCGTCATTCTGTTTTGTTTTTTATTTATTGTTATGTTTTGTATGCATCAATTACCTAGTTATCGCTTTATGCGGCCAAATTTAAGGAGGAGGGGACCATAATCTGGACGGGGATATTTCGCTCTTTTCTTTTTTTTGTTACCTTTAATTTCATTTTCTGTAGGTGCCCGAAGCAGAGGCCTCTTCTTCGTCGCCATTGGACCCCCAGGTACGTGACAATTCATCTGTTTTTAATGGTTTTTATATGTATGTTCATCTTTTTATTGTTCGTCAGGTCCGTGAGTTTGTTGTAATTGTTTCTGTTTTTTGCCAATTTGTTCGTGGGGGGGAAGGTCACGTAGCCTGGGGGCAGTTTGTTTCGCTTTTCGACGAGAGGGGGAAACTCCATCGGTTTTCATTTTTTTGTTTCTTGTTATAAATACAGTCCCGGTTACGAAAATATATGTTATGATGCAAGTTCATTCACGGTTATAATTATTTTAGTGGTGCTGATTTCATTCCAGCAGACGGGGAGGGGGTTCCTTCCGCTTCCCCGTTACAAAGGTCTTGCAAACAACTAACCTGCTTTAAGTGTGGACAAAGTGGACACGTGCGAGAGAACTGTAGAACTGAGGGAAGAAAGTGCTACAACTGTGGACGAATCACAACAACACATATTGTGAAAAACTGTCTGATGAGGAAGGATACTTCAAGTTCCTCTCAACCACGAGGTGGAGAAGTGCTGAGATTTGATCCAAAGAGGATACCAGTGCGGAAACAATTGCGACACGTTCGTTTGATGCACGCGAAGAGAGAAGCGGTGAAACGACTAGATCAAGGAAAGGCTCAACTGGTGATTTATGATGACAATGTTACAAGAGATGAACCCAATGAGAATCTGTGAATGTGCTGGGTGGATGATCCACTGGATTATGTGGATGATAACCTGCAAAGCAGTGACATGCCTTCAGTACAATTTGCGGAATGCGAATTGGACGATGAACGAGAAGATGACACTGTGCATGCGACCTATGTGGACCGTAAGTACGATCAAACAAATGTTAATCTGTTATCTTTTATTGTTGACACATGTGCGACGGAGGAAATTTGATCTATTTTTTCTTCAACTTTTCCCAACAGTTGAGGATCAACACCTTCCTTATCAATTACAATGTTATGCAACACTATTAAACATTTTACTATGTCGCAGGCACTCTCAATACTTGTCTCTATTTCTTTTAGAAGCACTCGCCATTTATTGCTTACAATGCCGAAGCTACATTCCACACAGTGCCTAGCTCTACTCAGTCGCCCATTGAATATATGTTCGTCTTTTGTCAAATGTGCACGTGAATAAGGTTTCATCATATTCCAACAAAGAGGGTATGCAGCATCGATGACAAATAAATAGGGAACCTTCATATCCATACCCTCTTCTGGAAAGTTACTTGGATCTTTAACAAATTTATTCAACTCACTACCTTCAAATGCACCTCCATCGCTCTGTTTGCCGTAAGCTCCAACGTCAACAAAAAGAAATCTGCAATGGCTGTCAGCTACTGCCTGCAAGACTACTGGGTAATATCGCTTGTAATTAAAGAACATGGTGCCGCTATTTGCGGGACATTTTATGCGAACATGTTTCCCATCAAGAGCGCCTGTGGACACAAATAAAAACATTATCACATAAGTGCACTTCGTATAAGTTCTGCTTTCAATCATATTTCTACTGACCTATACAATGCGGGAAATCCCACTGCTCTTCAAAATCTTCTGCTACTTTCAGGAAATCTTCAGGCGATGGTATTGGCATATGTTTCCGCACCAAACTCTCAAATATTGCCTTGCATACCTCAGGCACTATTTTACTTATGGTGCATGGGCTAATCAAAAAAGAATCGCCAAGCGCGTGAAAGGTCATGTCTGTTGCTAAGTACCTACAATGTACAGAAATTTATAGGTTTTACTGAGCCGTTGTAGGATTCCTACTCATCAACAACTGGTATCGCATACCTTAAGGTTACAGCCAATCATTCTGGCGGATTTATGGATGGTCTTATGGAATGCTTCCTTAACTTTTCTTCAACATGTCTCAGAATGTAATCAAATAATGTCTCCACCTTCATCCGAAAATAGTTGAAAAATCTCTTTGGATGTTTCCAGTATGGTAAACAAATGCGTTTAAATTCTCCATCTGTGGGCCTTCTGCTCAACATTTCATTCACCCAGCAGCTTCTGGATCGTGCACCTACTGATGCACATGAATCACTCCAGAACCATTCGTCTTCATCCAAATTCTCATCAGTCCCACGTCCCAACTGGATCTCTAAACGGATCCTTTCAACTCCACATTGCAGTACCAGCTGCGAAGTGCACGTAATACCTTCACATGTGGAATCTTCTGAAGCTGTTGTCAACTCATCGTCGTCAGAAAATGACATTTTCACTCAGAATATTAAGAAATTTGGAATTTTGTGATAAAATACCTTAAATTTACGCAGATAAAGGTAGAAAAAATAAACGTAAAAGTAATGTCAACATGGTTATCATTATTGAATTGGCAACTTTTACACAATTTGCAGCTTCTCTATGTACATTCACTTTTTTTGTTCCATGTTGCATGTCGCACTGCTGCGCGGCGTCGCACGCACAACGCTTGCGTTTGTAGCATATGTATGTAGCCGAGCCCATACGTCGACAATCACCTGCCGCATACTGCCACATTCTGAACGCCATCACTAGAGGTTGAAAGTCAGCCAAAAGTTTAAGCCGAAAAGTCGATAGCCGTTAATTTTCATTGGTATACAGTTGAAAGTTGAAAGCCGAAGTCTAATGTAAAAAAGCCGAAAGCTTTAGCTGAAGTTTTATTAATCGACTTTCTTACAACTTTTTACTGGTCATAGCACACTGCATGACTGTATACTACTTTACAACACACACGCAGTTTGTTGTTTGCTCGCAGAGCTAGGGCTAGGCTGACAGCGATTTACTTTGCATAATATGCTCTCATCATGCTACTAATAAAAAGGGCCGTACCTCCATGTGATCTAAGGCCTATTTTCATAAATCTGATGTTGATTCTCTGGTTCTAGTCATCTAGTCATTGCTCTTTGGTCTTGCCTTGTCCTTGGCGTCTTGGCGTTGATCTTGGCTTGGATGACTTTATCGCTTATCGCTTGCCGATTCGCGATTTGAGGTTCATCAAGGAATAACACAACAACAATGTAACTATCTATGAACAGTGCGTTTTCAGTTTTTGGAGTATGCCATGCGTTGATATTTGAGAAAAGAAAAATGCCAAAACATAAATCGGATCCGATCAGGTAGTACTTTTGTTACAACTGTTTAACAGATAAAAGTACCTACTTATGTGTAGTAAGTTCTGTTTCCAAATTGGATGATGATGAAGATGAAGATGAATCAGATAAAACAATTTGCTCCGTCGAAATAACAGTAAGTAGTCTACAATAGGTGTGTTCAAACATTAACAGTTAACTGTATAGTAACAGTTTTCTGGTTCTGTTAACTGGCCCTTCACTGGTCAAGTATACAGATTCCTGCTGTTTACCGTCTGAACACTATTCTGTAACAGTTGTAAAAGGTTGTAAAGTATTACGTGAATGCCAAAAAAGTTTGTTTGAAATGGGATGCCTTGCGCTAGCCGTCCGAGGGCCGTTTTTTTGCTCGGTGTTGTATTGTAGATTACACATAAGTCAATTATTATTGCTGTGTTTGAAATAATTAATTTTAATCCAGTTAAATTTTATCAAAAGAGAAAATATTTTATTGGAAAATGACTGAATTTTGGAGATTGGAGTTGATTTCAGAGGAAATGGTGGATGATGTAGAAGTGATTGCTACCAATGATCAAGTGAGGTGGGTTGATGCCCATACTCGTTTGTTAATTGAGTTATATTGTGAGTGCATTGTTTTAGTGGGACCAACGAAGAAGTTCAAAAAGAAGGAACTGATTTGGTCCTATATACAGAAGAAACTGGAGGAACGTGGCTATTTTTACACTGTGAAGCAAGTATGCATGCAACATCTGTAGTAATTTGTGAAGAGTGGAGCTCTTGTATTTTGTTCCCACATAAATGGAAACTAATCTTTCATACCCGGAGTTATTCACGGGTTGTACAAAACTGTCTCAATGTGGATGACAAAATACTGCACTCACAAGCATATTTTTAACAAGTTAAGAACAAATGGACCCAACTGGAAAGGTAGTTTAAAAAGGTAGTTGACAACAATAAGAAAACGGGAAGAGCTCGACTGAGTTGTGCATTTCAGGAGTAAGTAACTGAAAAATATTATTTAATAAACCTTTTTTGTTATTCCTGGATTCCTGCTACAGGTCAGTTATTTATAGGGAACTGCAGGAAATCTTTGAGAACAAGAGTGCAGTAAATCCTCCATATCGTCGGTGGCCTGCTAAATACCTCCTATGGGTCATTTTTTCGAAAATAGGATTATTGGCTCCCTGGATTCGTCTTTTCAAGGCAAACTCCTATGTGCTTAGTCCAAAATATCACCGGTAGAGTGCATACCCGATGGGCAAAATAACTGTCGATCGACACTTCGACAGCCGGCAATTACCGACAAATCGACAAAAATGCAGTAATTTTGCGGAATTAATGAGAAAACGCATTACGTCAACGGCGACGGTGTTCGACATCACTTTTTTGACGGTGACAGACAGAACTCGACCAGGATCGACAGAACGGAGACACCCGAACATAGCCGATAGGTTCACAACGATGAAGGAAGATCTGAGATAATGTAAATTTCGAATTCGAAAAAGTCGTTAGTCTTATCTCTTATTGCATCATTCGATTCGTGTGTCTGACAGTTCTTGGCTAGTTTTTAACAAGTTAGAGTTTTCGCTGATAATTTGAATTTTGAATGAGTGCATTGTTATTGTTAATTTGGATCTTCAATAGTGGCCCTGCAGTTCTAACTTATTGGGAAAAGCAGTATACAAGTAAGTGTGGTAAGTTAAGGTCGCGTCGGTGATGTTAGCGCTTACCTCTAACTGGTTCAATGTGTAGTGGTAGTCCATCAGTAACCGGCATTTCGGCGACTTAGCGTCGGCGTTTAAAAGTTGATGTTTGATGATTTCAGAAAGCGATTGTGTCGTGTGTTTCTCTGCTTTGGCGTATTGAATGGTGTAATTTATAGGTAAGTTATGTCATTTCTATGTCATCTAATGTAATATTCAGTTACTAATTATTCCAGGAGCAGATCAACGTGGTGGGGGAAGATTGCGAAAATTCTCTATAGGCTGGCCCACCCGCTGTTTAAAAGATTTCTGCTTGGCCATTCGGACCCCGTATTTCAAAATTTCTGTGTGTGTGCCCGGGACTGTTGGAGGTTTTTGGTTTTTGAGTAAATCCAGTCCGCAACGAGGGCATTATCAGAAAACTAGGGCGAGTAGAAATAGCGCATACATCTACCAAAAGTAAAGAACAGATCTTATAAGACGAGTGCTAAAACATATAAACTGTGCCTGACCATACAACGCTTCAGCAAGTGTGTAGGTCAAAACAGGGAAATTAGTCCGGTCCTTAAGAATGTTCTGCCGGAGATGCCTCCTAGTAAGTCAACACTACCTATGCTACTTTAATACAACATTTGATAGGATAAATTTGTTTAGTATCTTATGCAAGTACAAAGTATGTATTTGTGAGAATGTAAGAAATTTGGAAGAAGATTTCCTTCTGGAAGATGTACCCCTTATATAGGTTCATGTAGAGTACAATAATCTCATTGAAATTTTGTTCGTTTTCCCCAGATAAGTTTTATTTCTTTTTACAGTTAATATTGCTTGCCTGGTCACCGACACATCCCCAGTCTTTTTCTCCCATCATGACTCCCCCCCCCCATCACGGCCCTCCTCCTTCACCTCAACCACCACACACAGGCCAGAATTTACATCTCAGGTCTCTATCTAGGAGGTTCCAAGTAGTAAGTGGCCCTGGATTGGGACTACTGATGGGAAGACAGTTGTTGTCTGGTAGAGGACTGTAAGGGGTTGCCATGGGTGGAGAGAGCGAGAGTGAGAGAGAGAGAGAGTGGTGATGGAGCGATTATAGTGGGAGAGAAGCCGGCTGTGGTTCTGTAGCGGGTTGTAATTTTGAAGGGGTCTGTGGTGAGAGCGAGTGATTGTGTTAGGGAGCTGTTGTGTGGAAGGGATCGGGAGGAGTGAACCTGCGGTTGAGGAGAAGATCCATGCTGTAGGAGAGGCTCAAGTGAGTTCTCGATGTGATGACGGGTAATTTCGGGGAAATTCTCCTTTAAAAAACTGGCGGTAGCCTGAGACCTTTAATACTTCTCCCCTAATTGGTCGGACCGAGAACTGTATATCTAAGATTATTATTAACCCATCGTTTTCTTCTGACCGCTGTACCCATATGATGTATGGCGATGCACGCATACCAAATTGGCCCCGGGACACAGTACTCCCTATCTCGGAAACGCCCCGAATGGGTCTGCGTCAGAATAGGGTAGAATCTAATAATCTCATTAAGATTACTTTGTCTTCTCCAGCTGATATTTATTTATTTTTACAGGTAATATTGCTCACGTGGCCATCGACGCTACCGATAGACTTGGAAATCATGATGGTCAACTGACTACTTTGGCATCATTATAAGACTTGAAATTTTCCTCAACTTTTTGTTTATTTTATTATTTTACAGCCATTGACATACAACCGAATTTTGCGTATTTGCTACAAATTTAATGCGCCCATCTTCGGGCATAGGCCTTCCCTACTCGTTTCCACCGGTCCCTGCCCCTCCCGTCCCTCCCCCAGTCAACTCCGGCATGTTGCCTAATTTCGTCAACTCAGCGGGAGGCAGATCTCCCTACCTTTCGTTTTCCATCACTGGGTATCCAATCCAGAACTTTTCTTTCCAATCTTTTACCTTCCTCCCTGGCAACATGTCCAGCATAGTCAAATTTCAGTTTTTTCATTACATATGTACAGTCCCAAACCATTGATTTTGCCCTTACCAATTTATTAGTTAGCCGGCCCCTCTTTTTACACCAATCATCGTCCTCTCCATTGCCAACTGAGAGTACTGCTTAATTTTTTATTTTGATTTTCGGTTGTGGTCCAAGTTTGAGATCCATACAGCAGTACTGGTAAAGTGCATGACTTCCAAATTTTCTTCTTCATTTCCAGTGGCATTTTATTTTTGAAGACATTTTCTCAATGCCCAAAAGCTTTTCCACGCTTGCGTTCTTTTTTTTACAATTTCTTTTTCTGACTTGTCTTTAAAAGAGATAATTTGTCCCAGGTATGTTGTGCTATCTTCGATTCTAATTTTGTTGCCGTCAATCACTATGTCTTGACTGAATTTTGTGTTGGATAATAATATGAATTTTGTGTTGGATAATAATAATACCGTTTTATTCGTATTTATAGTTAATCCCTCTTTGCCACATTGTAGGGTTAGTTCGGTTACCATAGTTTGCATCTCTCTTCCGTCCTGAGAAATTAAAGCCACATCATTAGCAATTCTCAAATTGCTGAGCCATTCACCGTTTATTTTTATTCCTTTTTGTTCCCAATCCACATTTTGAAAAATATCCTCTGACAAGCTATTGAAGAGATTCGGGGAGAGGGGTCTCCCTGTCTAACTCCCCTTTCAATTTTAAACGTTTTCCCTGTTTTGTCCAGCCGCACTCTCCCGCTGTTATTCTTGTACATTCCTTTTATAATTTTGATCACTTTCTCTGGGATTCCCTGTCGAATTAGGGCTCCCCAGAGTGCGGAATGCGGATAGATAAATAGAATCAAAATCTTTTTGAAAATCTATAAATAGCAGGTATGGTTGGTTATATTCCCTAGTTTTTTCTATTAACTAACCAATTATAAATAACTGGTCAGTGGTTGATCGATTTTTACAAAAGCCAGTCTGTTCCGGACCTTGATATTCGTCTAGTTGTGTGTATATTCCGGGTTTCAGTACCTAGTTTGCCAAAAATCATTCCAATATTTGAAAAGTTAGACTTATGTGTCTATAATTGTTTATATCATTTGTATCCCCCTTTTTGAAAAATAAAATTATTTCGGGAAAGCTCCATTGGGATGGAGTTGTTTCTTTTTCTAAAATCAAATTGAAAATTTTTGTCAGAGTTGGTGTTAATTCTTCTGCAAAAAGTTTGAGTTCATAATTCCCAATCTTATCTGGACCCATTGCTTTAGTAGGATTTAATTTCCTCAAAATGGACAAGATTTCATTTTCTAGAAATGTGGTACTATTTCTATATTATTCATTTTCATGAGAATATCTACTACTTGTTCTTTTTGGTATTTGCTATATAGTTCCGTATAGAATGTTTTCCCGGTCAAAAACAAATTTAGCTTCTCTGTTTTTAATTTTTGGGATGATAGCTCGGTCCTGAAAAACTTCGCGTTTCGCTTTCTTCACTAAACCTGATTGTTTTATAACTTCGTACATTGTGTTTATATCGTGTGTGTGAGTATCCTTTTTAATTGCCTTTTTAACAGTTTTCCTCAGTTCAGTTAATTCTGTCTTTTCCTTTAAATCTTTGTTTAATTTTGTAGCCAACAAATTTCTTCTATCGCATAATGATATGATTTTGTTTTTTCTGATATTTTGTTTGTTATGGAGCCTTCAACTTTTTTTTTGCTAAATTTTTTAAAAACCATTTTAACTGTTTTTTCAATTTTGTCATATAAGACCTGCATCGAACAGGAATCATTCCAGTTAACCTTTTGCAGCTCCCTTCCCATATACCTTTGTGCTTCCTCAACTTTCCCATTGAGAATCATGCTTTTACTAGGTTCATTTGTTTTAATATAGTTCTTGATTTTTGTTCTTCTTGGTATCCCAATTTTCATTCGTAATAGCCTATGGCCTGAGGGAAATTCAAACTGGTCACATTTTCAAGTCGCTTACTATCAATTTCGTTTCTGGTAGTGCCGTATAGTGCTAGCCATGTCCATTTCTTATTTTTTCTCTTCTCGAAGAAGGAGTTAGCTACTTTCAATGAATTATTTTCTGTAAAGTTCAACGTACATTGACCATTCCTGTTTAGAGTTTCTCCTGTATAAAATTTACCAATAGTACTATAACATTCGGGGTCTACTTGTTTGCCTAGCTTGGTATTGAAGTCTCCCATAATTACATTGTAGTATTCCTTCTCCGCGTCAAAAGTAAGTATTTTGTAGCACTTTATAAAAGTTTTCATTTTCTTTTATATCTGCCTGTGGGGGCGTAGATTTGAATTATCAAAAGATTTGTATTTTTTTTTCGATATTTAATTTTAGCAAACTTATCCTATCTGAGATACCTTTGATTTGAGTAATTTTTTTAACCCAATTTTTATTTAGTACATAGAAACCAGTTCCTCTGAACCCTTAGTATGACCGGAGTAAAAGAAGTAGTGACCGTTCTTCTTTTTCAGAAATTTTCCCCCCAGGATCCGTGTTTCCGAAAGTCCGATGATGTCAAACTGTAATTTTTTTATATTTCTTTCAAATTCAAAGATACGATCACTACCAGCTAAACCTTGGGTATTAGGTACATGTATAAATGTTTAATTTGGTTTTCGGCTTACCTTTATAAACGCGCGACTTGCCTGTGGGAGTTTTTCCATTTGAGGGGGGTGGCGCCCGATGGAGACGAGTAGGGGGATACGCGAAAGTTCAGCCCCGCAGTTGCCGCAATCCGTATTGGGGCTATACTGAAAATGTCTAAAATTTCATATTTGTTATTTTCTGGATATTTGTATTATTTTTAATATACATTGATTGAAAGAACTCTTACTTATTTTTCATTTTGTATGTATTAGAGTAAGCAATTTTAAAAGAGACGCTTCTCAGCAGATTGAATCATGTTTAAGTTATTCATAAGCACAAGTAGCTTGTCGGAGCTGGGGGAGGGCTGAAGCCCCCAGCAAAATTCAAAATGAGAAGCATAAAAAAAATTTAGTACTTTACCACACCTTTTTTTGTGAGTTTTAGGGGAATTTTCAGAAGACTGGAAGGACTTTTACGAGATGGAGAGAGGACTAAACACCCTCACTTGCGCCTCTGGAGCTGGTGTAGTACTGAAAATAATTGAAAACGATGGGGAATGCAATTATCAAATTGTCGGACTGCCTGTCAAAAAATGTCGGCATACCCGTCGAATTGTCAGCCTGTCAAAATGTAGGTCTATCGAAATATCGGTATGTCTGTCGAAATGTCGATCTATCGAAATATCGGTATGTCTGTCGAAATGTCGGTCTATCGAAATATCGGTATGTCCGTCGAAATGTCGGTCTGTCGAAATGTCGGTATGTCTGTCGAAATGTCGACACGTCTGTCGAAGAAATGCAACCGGCGGTGCAGTCAAGCTGCTTTCTGATTGGTCAGTGTTCGACAATTCGATGGTCGAAATGAGCAGAATTCGACACTGTCGAAATAGTGTCGTTACTTGCCGATCGGGTATTTGTAACACCTCCTATGTGCAACCTGCGAAAAATATGGTCTTTGAATACCTCCTATGTGCACTGATATGATAATAAAATAAAATAAATTTTGTTACTACAAATTACGATCAAAATAATGTGGTTTAATGGTTCATAAATAATGTTAATTTAAATTACAAGGATAATTAAATCCATTATGAGTACAGTGTATTCAGTTCTCGAACTGCACATATTCTTCAGCAAGCAATCCAAAGTAAGTTATTTCAAGCAAAATTGCTAATCTCTTTCTATGACTTACTCTACTAATTCATAATACGAATGAATTGATCATTTTATTATTTTAATTTGTAATAATAGAGAGAGCACAGAATGCGATTCCACAACGAAGGATAGCGATACACCATATTATTCAAAAAATGTAGAAGAAATAATAGATGAGGAATTAATTCAAGCTTGCTCTAAAATAATTGATTTTGTGGAAACCTGCATTGGGATTACTGGCACTGAGAGTACCACAGGTAAGCTTCATTACAGAATATGTCAATAATTAAAAAGCTAAAAATGGTATTATTCAAACTTAGATCCAATGTAAGATTTTGCTTCATATTTTTCAGAACAGACATGTGAGGTGGAAACGAATTTTTGTGTAGAAGTAGAATCGTCTACTTACTCCGAAGCATTGGAGTGCATTACTCAAAGTAACATCGAAGTTATTGCTTCAAATTCAAGCTTTTCTGGTAAACTTTTATACAAATCATTTAATAACACAAAACAGCACTATTGAAATACTGTGTAGAATGACGTAATTATTATTTTGATTTTTAGGAGACCAAACATTTGAAGTACAGACGAAAAATGATTGTTTACTAGAAACAGAATCGCCGTTATTGACTCCTCAGAAAAACGATTCAGATTACATACCCAGTAATATTGATAGTGACTCATTCTAGTCGTTCCTGATAATGAAATGTCACCAGAAGTTGAAATATTAACCATTGATGATATCTTGAAAAATGCAGCCAAGAAATTACGTTTAAGTACAATTACAAAGTTCGAGTGAAAATCGCGTAAAAAGCAAGGCGTATGTGGGGTATGAAGTTAAAAAAAATGAAAAATCACACAATTGTGTTACAAAACAACCTCGAGCTATGAAACAAAGATGCAAACATACATCAGTAATACCAAAGAGCAATTGTTCATTCCTGTGTGCGACTTTTACTGATAAGGATTGTAAAAATGCATTTGAACAATTCTGGAATAATTATTCTGGCTGGAATTCGAAGAAATTGTATGTGCGTGGATTGGTCAGCATTAGAAGAATTACTAGGCGACGTACCTCCACTCCCAAAAATGTATCAAAACTGAAAAAGAATATTGGGCATGACATTTTTTTGAATAAAATTGATGGAACCAAAGTGCGAGTTTGTCGGGACTTCTTTCTATCCACATTGGATTTGGGAGAGGACACTTTCAAACGTTGGTTGAAACCAGCTGAAGATAATTTGCAATGCGATGAAATTATCAGTTCAGCTGATGAGTTGGATGGTAATGTTGGTCCGTCAAATGATATAGAAAAGCCTGTCAAGAAAAGGGGACGTGTGAAAGGAAGTAGTCCAGCGTCTCGATCCCTTGATGAATGGCTTGAAAAGTTCCCAAAGTTCCGAGTCATTACTGTTGAGCTTCATTGAAAAAAATTTATGTCGAATCAACGTTCAACTCTGAGTGACATATGTACGAAATCTATTCTCAATGGTGTATCAAAGAACGCAAAAAACGAGCAGGTCGGCATAACTTTACAAGAATGTTACATGAACAGAACATCGATATTCATTCTCCAAGAAAAGACCAGTGCGACGTATGCATTGGCCACAATTTTGGTACCATTGATGAAGAGATTTACAAAAAACATATTGAACAAAAAACCTAAGGAAGAATCTTGAAAAATGAGTTGAACGCCAGCACTGATGAAAAAATCTTAGTCGTCACAATGGATTTGCAAAGCGTTTTGCTAGCCCCTAAAACATTAGCAAGTGCTATTTACTACAAGAGCAAATTACAAGTACATAACTTTTCAATCTACGAGCTGAATAACAAACACGTTCAATTGTATATATGGGATGAAAGTGAAGGCGGAGTATGTGCGAACGAATTTGTCTCATGTATAATTGACTATATTGGTAAGCGACAAAATTTTGAAAAATTTTTTCTCATTTTGGACGGCTGTACATATCAAAATTGTAATCGAGTTTTATCATCAGCTCTATGTGCCGCTGCCGAACAATACAATATTGAGATTTCTCAAGTGATACTGGAGAAAGGCCACACAATGATGGAGGTAGATGCAGTTCATAGCACTTTGGAACAAAAGTTTCAACCTCCAATTTTCAGCCCTTCCGATTATTACTCGCGCATGAGAATTGCACGCCCAAAGCAGCCGTTCCAAGTTAATTTACTTGACCATATGTTCTTCTGAAACTACGAAAAAAGCTGTTCAATATCATCAATTCGACCAGGTCGCAAGGCTGGCAATTCAGTAGTAACTGATATAAGGCGACTCAAATATCTTATTACTGGTGAAGTACAGTACACGTTGGATTATTCTGATAACTTACAAAACATACCATGCCGTTTTATTAAGCCTAGTATTCGAGAGGTTCCAATTCTACATCATAGTAGAATTCCAATTGATAAAAGTAAATTTCAACATTTACAAGAACTCAAAAGTGTCATAGAAAAAGACCATCACTACTTTTATGATAATTTGCCGTAGGTTACCTCGAAAAAATCGTCTGCTGTAATTATGTAACTTAGAATTAAAATAAAATTGTCTTTTTTGTTACTTCGAATTAAAATAAAATCGTTTAAATAATATGTGTAATTTCTCTTATGTGTTTCAAACATAACCAAAAATACCTCCCATGTGTTCATTTTTCCGTTTTTGATGGCAATTGAACTCAATTATGAATAATATTATTCCAAAATGATTTCTGAAGCTTTTAGAACATGAAAGTAAATTTTTAAACAATTTTCCAACCATATTCCTGAAGTATAGACTAAGTTACAATGTTTTTCTGCTCTAGTGAAAAATTTTGGTTTTTACACATAGGAGGTATTTAGCAGGCCACCGACGATATGTCCTCAATGCTGAATCTCTTAGGGCCACGGAGGCGGATTTGATGTCCGAAGTGAGCGACATGGACACCTCTTCGTTTATTAATTCACCATTACGCGTTGAAAACAGCAGTGGTGCATCAGCACGTTCCTCTAGCGAGAGCAACGTGCAATTGTCAGGATCTTACACACCGACGTTATCAGTTGGAGAGTAAGTGAATTTTTGTTCCTGTTGAACTACATTCACTGGTTCATTTGATAAATCTTTGGGTCCATGAAAATTGACCGCGGCCGTGGGTGACATACGATTTATTTCTGTAGGCCCATTAGCGTTACCCAGAAGACACAGGAGGTTAGCTTACTCGTCTTCCAAATCAGCTGGGAGCATCATCAGAAGTAGTCAGTGAATGCTATTTACGGCGATTTGCGAGCGGGGCAAACACTTTCGGCGATTTGGAAGTGGCTCGTGAAATGAGCATCCGAATGTTCTGATATTGCGTCCTGTAATCGTATTTGTTTAACATTTTTCTACAGACTGGCTTAAGAATATTCCTAGACCTGATTCAAACGTATTAGTACGTTTCGGAGCATGAAAACTCCGGATCAGAAAGATCCGGAGTTCCAGCTAGAGCTCCGGAGCACTGGAAGTTTGCTAATACATATACATCTGTTATGATTGTGCCCATGATACAGGATTCGAGAATGTCCTGGAAAAAGGACCTGAAGCTCATACACATTAGTGTCATTTCCCAAGACATTCAATCTTAAGGGCGTATCACATCGCATTTCGCCAAACCGTACATACGATTTCCAATGCGAACATTTCTCGCGTTGCCATTGGCCACTTTTTCTAGGCCTCGCCTGTTTGATGTTATCACTATTTTTGGATCCGTTTAGAAGCTTAAGCTTGTGCGACATCCAAATAATTACAAAGGAAACGGAAAACCGATGAAAAGGGCATTCGAGTTACCGAGGTTCTTTACACAATATGACATTTATCGAAAAGTTTGGCAAACAAGAGGGTGCGGTCGTCAACAATCAGAATCAGACATTTGTCAAAGATAATGCAAATAGTGTGAGTACCGTTTTCATTCTGTAAGCTTAAGCTTAGTGAGAAAATAAAACTATTCTAACCCTTATAATTTCATAAATTTGAGAGCTGTTGCAAATGAACTCAGTTCCCTAGAAGAGAAAGGAACTTGAATACTGATTCATAGAAGTGAAGTCCCAAAGAGTAAACCTATTATTGACTCACGTTGGGTTCCTAAGATGAAGTTAATGCCTGATATTTCATTTACTGAGAAAGTAAGACTTGTATCAAAAGGTTTTAAAGATACTAATTTATATGATAAAACAGAGACCTATGCTCCAGTAGCAAGAAGTAGTGATGTTGGGTTTCTTCTATCAGTTGCTAACAAATTTGGTTTGAGTCTTTATCAGTTGGATATAAAAACAGCCTTTTTGAATGGGAATTTAGAATAACCAGTATATATATGCGTATACCTGAGGGTTATAAATGCTTAGAAAAAGATAGACGTGGAAACGTATGTAAACTTGAGAAGGCTCTCTATGGTTTAAAAGTAAGTCCCAAAAGATGGTACATGAAGTTCACCTGTACCCTTGAAAAAATGGAATTTAAAGTATACCATTTTCAGTCTTGTATTTACTGATGGCGAAGGACCAACAAAGAAGGCAAGGACAAGTATGTGATTATGCTCTTATATGTTGATGATATACTAATAGCTGAGAACTGTGATGATAAAATCCGAGAAACAAAGAGACGACTAAATAAAAAATTTGAAATTACTGACTTAGGTAAACCAAAAGGTTCCTAGACGGTATAGAAATTGAACGTGATGAAAAGGAACGTACTATCTTTATTCACCAAACCAAGTTTGTGGAGGAAATCCTTAAAAGGTTTGGGATGAGTGGGTGCACAACTTATGAAACACCTATGCTGTCTCACCAGCAAGCCAGAAATATAATTAAGAATGAAGGAACTGTGGAAAATAATGAAAAGAAGGTGAGAAAGGAAATTAGAGAAAGAAGGTATAACAAAACTTGATTATTTGTTGCAGGCTTTTATCACTGAATTGACACCATCCACTTGCAGTAGGCTTTCGCACTTTGGTGAAGGAGGGAGTGTTGTAAATACAGTTCACCTTAGCCCTCCAGCGGACGTATTGTAGTCAGTGCAGCTAAAACCAGCACTATGTAACACTTGTGGTTTAGCTGGGGTCCATCTTGCTTGGTGCGCTTCATCGTTTTTTTGTGCTCTCTGTTTAACTTTTGTACAGTTCTAGTTGCTTGCTGTTTTTAATTATTCGAATACACGACTTTACATTAATCTCTGTGCCTTTTTTTATTGAATATTCTTACAGATACACATTTGTTACCATCAAGTTTGGTCAAAGATTATCGTATTTTTATGAGAACACCATTTGCCTTGAACTGAACTTCCAACCATAGTTTTACCATGAAATGAGAATTTGAGACTCAATTGAAGAGATACTACCTATAACTTGAATACAAATGAGTTAACAGCAAGAAAATCTACTTAATTTCTCACCATTCACCATAATTAGAGCTACAACACAATAATTAATTTCATAATTGCGAATGTTTAAAACGTATAGCATTGTATGATAACAACATAAACATGGAGAATCAAAATGGCGGCTCATTATACCAGTGTGTAACTATAGTATCATTAGTGTTACATTATTAACAGTGATTACAATTTCACGTTGTGTATGATGGCGCCGCCAAAGAAAAATACCATCCTCGAAGTTTCTGCCAGTCACATCAATGAACAGTTACTCAACAAGTTGGTACAATAAAAACTTGAAGATACAGTAAAACCTTGTTAACTCGAGACCCTATATCTTGAAATCCTCGTTAACTCGGAGAAAATTTTATTCCCTTGCACTCTCCATAAGGCCTAATGTTATTTTAGACTCTACATCTCGAATGTTCTTCTCACGCAAAACTCTATATCTCTGGAATAAAATCGCTTGGTAAGGAGTACCATATGTACTCTATGTACATATATACATACATACATATTTGCAGTTTTGCACTACTCTTTCCAAAGATAACCAATTTCAGGTCCCAACATGTCACTTCACATACGCATACGTAATCTCATCATGAAATTGGTTGTGATGTACAGATGTAGGTAGTTAGTTACCTGTACTAAAGTTATCATTACTAAAACTGTGTTGTTTAAACCCCAGAATACAAAGGTGTGTAATATTGTACCTATACACTCTGCCTGGGGCGTGTACATTATTACACGCCTTTGTATTTTGTACATGGGGGTCAGTGACGCAGCGGGGGAGGCTCAGCCCCCCTTCTCGTCAATAAAAAAAAATGAAAAAACAGGACGCAGGCCTATATGATTTAGTAGCAGGCAGCAGGTGACAACAAACATGGACAACACAACAAACTTAACCATAACCTGAAGCTGACTGACTTAAGGCTTCTGCACACTGGCGCGGTCTGCCGCGCGGTCAGACCGCGCGCGGTCTGGCGCGGTCTTCGAGAGCGCACGCGGTCTTTGTCCCTACACATTGACGCGGGAACATCGGGGACGCGTGCAGTCTGAAAAAAAGATAGTGTGTATTTTCATGTCGTTTGGTGAAGTTGTGTGTTTCGTTTTCACTTTAATAAAAATGCTGAGAAGACGCAGACAAGAAGTAGCACTACTTTTAGCATTGTTGATAGATGAAGAAGAACTGGCCAGGTAAGTTCATGAATTTGTAGATACAGCGCGGAGCCCAAGGCCCTTGAGAGGTGGAGGGGGGAGGTAAATTCCGCCGCCCCGGAGTTTCAAGTTGCATATAAGCACACAACGCAGGAATAACAGCATTGGCATTTACTGCCGAGCCATACAGGCATTCTTGGCTATCTTGAGAACTATGCAACTTTTCAGCTAGGCCCTCAACACAGAGGAAGGATATGGTTTTTCTGAAAAGATGGACGGCCTATGAAATTAATGTCCCTTAGGCCCCGAATCACATCTCGATGACCTTGCCGGAACCGCTGCTATACAGAAGAATGTAGTTGATTATGTAGAATGAGCAGGAGAGTATAGTATGGGTGCATGCAATTAATTTGTTTGTTGTGCAGAAAAAGAAGGAGAGTATGGGTGCATGAAATTAATTTCACAAGGAAAACGGAGGGCGAATTTCACACACTGTACCCACTATTGCGAGAAGATGAAAAACGGTTTTACATGTATTTCCGAATGAGCTTTGGGGCATTTGATGAACTTCTACAGCTCATTGAAAACGATATACGGAAGGAAGACACGAACTTTCGAGAGGCAGTAGGACCATGTGAACGCTTGGCAGTCACATTAAGGTAAGGTTTACCTCTACTCACTGATTTGTACACAGAAACAGAGCAAACAGAAGCTATCAAAAATAGAACAAATCGAATGTAGTTAATAACAAGAAATAAAATTCGAAATTTTTGTCGGTGGTAGAGACGATCTTCAGCTTTACATTGGTTTAAGGTTAATTGAAATTAGTTTATTCATTTTGCCCCCAGAAGCTTTTGAAGCGACCCACTTAGAAAGAACGAGTTGTACGCAACATTTTCGAAAATGTTTAAACTTAGATACAGCGTAAGCCCCTTGGTGTAAAATTATGAAATGTTCATCACAGCTTTAGACAACCTTTACCTTCGTTTTGAGACTTCATTTCTTTCGGCGGCGTTTCCCGTTCTCCACCGACGGGGTGAAAAACATTCGAAAGCACTGTTAACTGCATCTCCAAAACTGAGGTTATAAACGCGGCGACTGAAGGAAATGTTAAGCAATTACGACCTAACAAGAAATTAACAATTGTTTCCGAACATTTCATTCTTCTTCATTTTCAGTGAGCTTCTTCTCGGCTCCTGCGCTGGCGACAAAATTGAAATTTACGAAGAGGTCAGTAGGGCTAAGACTAGCTTTCGTTTGAGAGCTCCCAAGTTTTGATATGGCTCTTGGTTACATTGAAGATTTTCTTTCCGTTTCAATGTTGATGTACTCAACTGCGTATAGCTGAAGAAAAATTCTGAAATTTTCACTCTAGCTTAAGATTATCTTCAGCTTCTTTTCAGACCTCAATACGTTGGTGGGGTTAATTGTTTTTCCATGAAAACCTGAAACTCAGAAAAGTGCGATAAACTGCACTCCCCCCTCCGCCCCCGGCCCCAAGGAAACGACATGTAAGTACTCTAACTTCAAAAAACTACACACACACACACCTACACACCTATACCGGTAGTTATATAACTAAGCGGACCATCGATATTGACCATACTATGCGGACATTGAAGTTATAAGTATCATCGTACTCAGCTCATGACGCTGATTCAGGAGCTATTTTCGGATTTTCTTTACACTCCGATTTTCTCTACTTTCTGAAAAACTGGAATTGTGAGGACGTCCGTCTAGGCCGGTACACACGATATGTCCGGTTAAGAACATCTATGTTTATGATCACACAGTGTCCGTTTGTATCCAAACACCGACGTCCGTGTAGGTCTAGTGAAACATAGTGTTTAAAATAATGATAAACACACTGTCCGTTTAGGGTTGAGCATTAGTTAAACACAATGTTCGCTGATGTGCTTGCAATTAAACACTGTCAACATGAGAAACAACTATAATCGAACACACGTCCGCTTATGGTCAGGCTGGGGATAAACCGTGCATACGAGATAAAATTATGGGTTTTACTTATATTTAGTATTTCGAAGAAAATATGTTTACGCTGTATTTGTATGGAAACTACATTCATTTCATTGTCGAAGTTCTTATGAAGCCTCCTTTTTTGGGTGTTGTAAGATAATACGTGGTTGACAATTAAACCAAGTTCAAACTGAAGGGGAGCTTCATGAGCCAAGGTTCGAGATATGAGGGAATTAGTCTAAATATTTGGTGCATTTATTATTTAAAAAGAACGTCACAAGATGAACTTTGTACAGTTTTTTAGATTTAAAAAAATACAAATCAGATTCTCATGACTAGTTTAGCCATCTTACGGCAGACTAAAACTACTAACAAAGCATCGATGCTTTTACTTTTATGTCGTACCACCGTTTTCTGCTATCAGCGGTGTATGTGTTATGTGTGTATGTGTACTCGCCAATAGCATACCTTTTGAAATTAAAGAAAGAAAAAAAAGTAACGAAGTTATAAATAATTTTATATTCTAAGAGGGTGAACATCAGAAACTTAGAGAAAGCTCGAACATTTCGAAAAATCTGGGCGTATTTATATTTTGTCTGTTAGGGAGAAGGGGGAAGGTCATTACAGCACAAACTTAGCATCACCCGTTGGCTCTTGATATAGGTGTAGATTCGAAAACAGATCACAAACATTAAGATGGGGGTAGAGGCTCACTTTATAACTTTGTTACAACTTAGTACCAGTGGAGGTCGAAGTCAAAAGCACTAGGTGTAAACCATTACATTTTGACAGAGGGGGCAAGTCGGTATTTGTATTCTAAACACATATTGAACAGGAAGCTCAAAACAAGCATTTTTTTTAAATCAGCTATCTTTGTAATTATTTGGAGAGAATGTATTTATATTTTTAGGCAAGAAGAGAAATCCTACACTAATGAAGCATCACTTTTTGGAACTCTGCAAAAGTATTATCTCTTTAGGAAATCGGAAGTCCAAATTAGACTAGGAAATCTCGACAAAGAATTATATCTGCCATAGAAAGTGTTATAAAAGAAAATTAACTTGAGATAGCAATGAGTGTCAAGTTGGGAAACTGAAATAGTTCCTTCTATTTTGTTAAACATCAGGGAAAATTTGAGTGAAATGTTTATATTCGAATATGATAAAGAGAAAAAAACAGTACCATATGCCTCCCTGGTCTTCTCCCTCAGACCGTTCAATCCAGCAGATGCCTCATTAGCATGCCATGATGGAATTATCCTTGTCAGGTCTTTGACCAGGTACCTGGGCTACTTACTCGACTCTAAAACCAGCAACCAAAGCCTCCTTCTCAGCTAACATACTCTGAGTAATGTCCCCGTCGGACAGGACAGGAGACCACAGGACATGCACATTCACTTTGCTGTACAAATTTATCATCAGACCCAAGCTAGAGTATGGTTCAGCCTTCCGTCGCTCGGCCTCAAAATCTCTCTTCTACAAACACGACACTATTCAAAAGACGTGCCGAAGGTCAATCATAAAAGCGCTCCCTTCTTCCCCAATACACGCTTTTCAAGCAGAAACCTAAATCCCCCCCCCCCTATTTCAATACGCGGAAAATATTTTATGCCAAATTTCCTCATTCAAGCACTTCCAACTCTTCTTAACATATCACAATCTTTTCTTCATGGAGGCTTTCGGCGAACAACCCCCCACATGAACTCACACTTCTGGCCTCGATGTCAGCTGTCATCTCTCAGATAACAACCATGCTACCGGTGACATCCTTCCTACTCCTTCATCCCACTCCGAACATTTCTATATCAACTGCCTTCAACTCCCTAATAAAAAACCATCTGACTATACTAATATTAACTCCAACCGACATTCCTACACTTTTCGTTTCCTCTGGACCACGGATGTGGCGGAATCCCAGGAAACGGCAGACAGATTGTCCGGAAAAAATAGCGACGGTGGCATTTTTCAGACATCAGTAATGGGCCAGATGTTCGAGAATGGAACTATTGATGTCCCTGCACCTCGCCCTCTGCCATATGGAGGGCCTCCCATTCCTTGTGTTCTAATCGGTGATGAAGCATTCGCGCTAAACTCTTACATGTTACGACCCTACTCCTACCGCCAATCAAGATACGACCAGAGACTGACAAGGTTCAATAAAAGGTTATGCCGAGCCCGCAGAATCGTTGAAAACGCATTTGGTATCTTGACTCAGAAGTGGCGACTGTTTTTCCGCCCTATTGAAAATAAGCCAACTACAACTGTCCTGCTTGTTAAGGCCGGATGTGTCTTACATAACTTTCTACGAATGAAAGTAAGCGAAGTCGATTTTGAATATCTTTTGGGGGAGAAAGATTCGGAGTCCGATGGTGAAGAAGGACAGCAGCAGGAACAACGTACAAAAAAGAAGCAAACGTGTTTCACTCAGTTGGATCCATCAGTAGGCAGAGGTTCCAATTACGCATTCAGAGTTCGAGAGAATTTCGCGAATTTTTTCAATGAAAATCACGAAAATTTCATTCATACAGTGTACCATGAAGCAGAAGGATCAGATTCATCCGACCTCGATGCAATATTAGATGATTTGTAATAAGTTACTAACAGTATCAATACATGTACTCCACTTACTGACTTTTTTCAGAGTGTATTGCTGGGGCGATTTTATTGAGTACCGCGTCACTTTTTCGTAGATTTTTGCTTTCCCCCAGCGCCGGATCATGAACTGTGGGCCTCTTCTATTCATCTACAATAAGTTCTCTGTCACATGACCAATAACTTCTGAAGACTACCGAGGAGATGAAAGAGTTACAACACCTTGCTAGCAATCATGTAATTTTGATATAAGGTGTCACGATCTGTTTCCCAAAAGTCTTCATTAAGATCTGTTTTGTCAACTCTGCATATCTGATTTCAGGATTCGCATGAATATTCTGACTTCATTCCTAGTCCCAAGTTTGTATTGCTCTTTATATGTTTAAAATTGTGTAGCCTTCCACTTCGCTTTCACACTTAATGCTAGCAGAACGTTGCCTGGTATGCTAATTTTCAATCTCGAAAAGGAAACTTTTGTAATTACAATGTACCAGGACCAACATTTCGAAATCTTACATCCTTCAGGTACGTTATCCGGGACACTTCGTCCTTATGCTCCCTAAAATGTCCAATGAAATACCTCTTTTTTCTGAAAGAAAGGAAGAAAGAAAATTGAGTGGGATATCAAGCCAGGTGCATGTCGCCAGCCCCCTCATTGTGGAAATGGGGGAGAAAAATAATGTCAATAATTTGTTCTTAATTTGTTCTAATTTGTTCAGCCATTTTCAGAATTTGTTCTCACCCCCAACCCCCAAAAATTAGCAACTCAATTTGAGGAGCTGGTGACATGCTAGCCCCCGACATTCGATGGGGGGGGGTGTGTAACAAGTCTCAAACATTTGTTCTTGATTTGTTCTAATTTGTTCCGCAGTTTTCAGAATTTGTTCCGCCCCCTTCCCTATTTACAGCCACTAAAAGAGGGGCAGGATCAACTAATAGCTATAATCCCACATGAATACCATTTGCTGCACACTAAAATTTGTTCTACATTCTTTCTAATTTGTTCTCCCATCTACACACCTGTGTCCATCACCACTATTCATCTGATGACTATTCGAGCTCAGGCACGGGGGTAAGTGACCCTTAACTCTTCATTATAGTCCACTTTTTAGGTATTTTATTAGTAATTTAGTCGAGGAGGTATGGTGGAGACCCCTAAAAATAATGATGTGGATATGGCTCAACACCAGAAAATACATTGTACATAACATTTAAGAATAATAAGTATACAAATATGGAAAACCAACGCACAACTGTATCAAAATCCTGTTATGCACTCTGATATGAGTAGTTATCCTCATACCATGCCACAGACTCTCGAGGCACAGTAAGATCTTCCACGGCAGTAGATGGTGGATTGGGCAATTGGGAAGCTGACGATTCAGCGTTTAGTGTAGGCGAACCACTAATATCAGTAAGTGAGTACATGTGCTCAGGAGTGCTAGGCTGAACGTTCGCGAAGTTTGGGTGAAAAGAGTGGTTATTAGGAGATTGGCCAGACTGATGATAGTATGGAGAAAGTGGAGAAAATCTGGAAGACGGACTTGATGTACCGGAGGAATGATAGGGACATGGATTAGAAGTCGTATTGACTGTGAGTGGGCTGCGTGAACTACGTGCCTCATTGTCCATTTCCTGCTCCAATTCAGCTTCCATCAGGATTTTCGAAATGTGAAACCGAGCTTTCACTTGACGGCGTGCAGTCAGCTTCTTCAGTGTTCGGGCATACCCGAGACAAATTAGATCGACATCGTCTACTGCGGCATGCGCTGTTGATCCCTCACCACGCTCCAGAAAAGAGATCACTTGTTCCACTGCATGCGACGTATTTGCTGGATGCTGTGTCGAGGACCGCCGTTTTCGTGAAGGAGGAGGCTTAAATGAATTGTTGGCATTACGTGGTGCCCCTCGGTCAGTGTCTTCAACTTGACTTTCAGCTCTCTGAGAGTGTTCCAGCTGAGTGTCGTTTGGTTGACTGACCTCTATCTCAGTATTTTCTGGTAGTTGTAGGTCAGCTTGCATGGCAGCAGCATCACCAAGTGAAGTAAGAGCTTGCGAAGTAGTAGCAGTTTCAGTACGAGGTCTAGACGGAACATTTGATTCCGTTACCGCATGTCGAAGGAATGGCTTCAAAAAGCTCATTTGTTGAGCCCACGGCCATTCCTTGTACTTATTCAGTACTTTTGCTTTTTGACCAGTACTGGTCATTTGGGACCGCAAGTATTTCTGATAGCTATCGCGTAACGTCTTCCACCGATTTTTCAGTGTCTCACCGACGCTGATATCATCCGTACCTGTCCACAATAACAGAATAATGATAACCACACCCAGGAAGTTAACAAGTGAAATGCTGCTGTTTATTGCACAAATCACATTTTAGAATAAAGAACAGAAAAGAGACCTGCTCTGCCAGGTGGATGAAAACGATCACCCCTCCATTCTCTTCATCCCCTCCTTCAACCTTTCCATCAAAGTTACCATTGACTGATTTTTCGACCACCGAGTGTTTTTCGATGGCGGATGAAGCTGATAAAGAGAATTGATGTCTAGGCTGCCTCCAGTTCTTCCCGGAGATGGGAGATGGTAGTGACTCTCAGACCCTCTCTCGAAGTTGTCTGAGGACAGGCGGGACAGAGAACGGAGATAGCCTCTCCTCCTCCCCATCCCTAACTGCTGGTTGCATCTCTCTCTCTATATATACAAAAATGTAGAATTCGCATCCACCTTCGGGGTAAAAGACTCCTCGTTGTCCAAGTTACCCCATCATTCCCTCTTGATGGATGATGAGTGAGGAGGTAAGGGGGGTGAGAAGGAGTTCTAGAGCCGCCGCCACCATATTTTTATCAGTCCTCTCTTGTTGTGGGAGAAGGGAGAGGCGGAATGAGAATGCCCGCCGCTTAGCACATCCCTCCACCCGACTGATTTTTACTTTGCATGATGCCAATCAATTGTGTGGTGTTTTTATTTAAATGTTCCCTTTTGTTTTTTTGTCAGTTCAAAATCTTTTCCCCTGACTAAACTACGGGTCCGTTTCCTCAGCAGCGCCCATTTCAGATTCGAAGCTCAAAATTTCAGGATCGTTAGTGCTACGTTAGTGCTGGTTAGTGCCGTACAAATTTTCGTTAGTGCTGCCCCCCTTCCATAGTTTTTAAAAAATTATTATGAAAATGGACCTGATTTGATATAAATCTTCAACCAAACGGAATAGAAAAGTTTGGCCTGATTCGTGGAAACTTGCAGTCACTCTGAGAACGTGTTCAATGAGTTCTAACAAAAATTTTGAAGAAAGTCTCCCAAAATTCGAATAATAATTCTACAGCGTGGATTAAAGTGAACCAAATTCAATATTAAATCGTATTCGGACTTAGAGTAAGATTTGTGGGAAATTACAAATGGATTAAAGTGAACCAAATTCAATATTAAATCGTATTCGGACTTAGAGTAAGATTTGTGGGAAATTACAAAAATAATCAGAAGGTTTTTGATCAGCGTATTGAAAACAAAACAATGGATTTTCTAAGAATCTTACTCAAATTTCATACACAAACGTTTTGAAGCTCCAATATATTGAATCAGCTTCAAGTTTATATTTCGTCAAATTATTCGAATTTCAATTTTTTTTATTTTAAATTATGCTTTTAACTAATCGATGACTTTCATGAGGTGACTGCAACTTTCCTGTAGTTGGGTACAATTTTCGTATCCGAGTTGATAATATAAAATCATGTCCATATCTTGATTTACCCCCAACCCTTTCAAATTTGTATATAACTTTGTGATCATTCTGCGACTGTAACTTTTCGTGAATTCTTCCAGGTTTTTGTAAGCTAATTGATAATAGCTGATGCCATCAAATAAAATTTAAGTTTCAATTCTGTGACCCTTTGAGATTTTTTTAATTTCTGAATGTTGCGTAACTGATCATTGTCCCTCTGTCTGTCTGTACAATCATAAATGATTTTTACACACGGAAATCATCAGAGATATATTGTTCACAAAGGTTTCTGATAAAATTTCTTGGAAATCATCAGAGATTTTCCCATAACAGTTTTGATGAAATCTTCGGAAATCATTGGTAACTTATCCCAAAAATTTTGATACCATTCCGGGTGCCGAACGCTTCCGCATGTAGGACAGGCGGCTACTTATTTTGTGAGTAAGTGGGGAAGGGGGAGGGTACAAAATGTGGGACTGGTGGTACAAAATGGTACCAAATAGGCACGACATTTTGATACCACTCCGGGTGCCGAATGCTTCCATGGGGGGGGGCTACTTATTTTGCGAATAAGTAGGGAAGGGGGCGAGTACAAAATTGGGGATTGGTGGCACAAAACGGTACAAAATAGGGACAAAATTTCCGTATCACTTCCGGTGCGATATTCTCAATTGGGGGACTACGTTTCGCTAGCCCCAAATTCATTTTTTTTTTAAATGCGCGGGTAAGGATGTGGGTACAAAATTCGGGATCGGTGGTACAAATTGGTACAAAATAGGTACAAATTATGAGATAGTATTTGATTTCAGAATCTAATTTGGGGGGGGGGGGGCTGGCGAAACGGACCTGAAGGCGGAGGATGGCGCTAACGAAAATGTTTGCAGTACTAAGCAGCACTAACGTAGCACTGACGATTCTGAGTGTTTCGGTGAGCTAGGCCTCATGGGCGGTGCCACCGTTTCCCCAACGCAGTGCCCAAATTTTATTTTTTAAAGTATGAAAGGGGGGCAGCACTAACGAAAATTTGTACGGCACTAACCAGCACTACCGTAGCACTAACGATCCTGAAATTTTGTGCTTCGAATCTGAAATTGGCGCTGCTGGGGAAACGGACCTTACCACTATCTCATCTTTCTGCCGTCTCTAAATAAAGTAGAAACTAAGATTAGACAGTTACATTTTTTTTGGGAAGAGACGGAGGAAGGTGGACAGGTGGACTGTAGTTTGAGTGGTGGTAGGGAATGCCCGGGATACCGTCCTGTAGTTGCATGGAGGCTCCTAGGGAGACGCAATGAAGAGAGGAAGGAATCGGAGGGATGCCACGTGGGGGAGGAACTCTGCGGAGGGGGGGGGGGGGAGGGTTGAGTTGAGGGGCAAGTGATTGAAGAGGGCTGATGTACAATTTACGAGTTTAATTTGAGTGAATGGTTTGTATTTTTCCTGTGCTGTAATGTACTCCCCTTTTTTGGTTTGCGTTTCACCTCCTTCACTCGGAAAAAATGTAAAGAAATGGAATCTGGTGAAGGTGAATGAAGGGGTTAGTTCACCTTCTTCTAATCTTCTCCTTCACAGTCTCCCAAAAACTTCCACCTTCCACTCTTATCTGCCTCTGAAGGGTTCTTTATCGAACATTTTTAGGTTTTACGAATTCTTTTAGGTAAACACTTGAGCTTTGAGGGCGTATCAATTACCAGTTTGAGTTGAGGAGGTGTCTCGTATGTAAAGGTTCCTGATCGGTTAATTTTAACTTTTAAATTTCTCGTTCTACAGATAAACGTACTTTGAGGAAGTTTGAAGGTCTACCAGAGCTCCATGTTTTCACCGAATAGTTCCCCTTCAGGTTGTTTCTAATTCAGTTTGTAGGTAAGATGAGAGAGACGGATGAACAGGTGAAGACAGAGCCGCATTGAAGTTTTTCTGACATGAATATGTCTTCTGGCTCTGTCTAAAATTGGCTTCACAGTTTTTCATACCAGAAAACCTTACGCCAACGACGCCATCAGTCATTTTTGGCAAATAAGTTTAAATACAAAAAATAAATAAATAAAAAGAGGACGGAGGAGAGATAAAGACGATAAAGGTGAGGTTGAGAGGGATGACGGGAGAAGTGGTTAGTCTTCTACCTGTAATGGAGGAATGGAGGTGGTGGGGCTGGAGGAGACAGGAGTAGAATTTGGTAAACAAAGTCGGAGCGTCCCCCTTTATTGGTATTGTCTCCTTCTTTCTGGTAGAAGATGTAGAAGGAAGAGGACAGAGATATGGGTGATCAAGTAGGGGTGGGGGAGGACCTGAATTTCAGATGAATTATGATTTAGAAATGGATATGATGTGCGGGAGGAGGTTCATGGTGGACAGGGAGGGGACGTTGATGACGACAGATTTCGTGGAACTGGCCTTAAGTTAGGGAAGGCGGCTGATGGTGAAAAAGGAACCTGGAAGTAGGCAGGAGACAATTAGTGGGAAAAGAGACTCAAAGTAAGTAGCAGGCCAGTGGCCGAGGAGGGGGCTCGTGATGATGATAAGGGCTTCTGGTTAAGGGGGGAGACTTGTGGAGGGAGGGTGCGTAGTGGAAAAGGAGCTTGTAATGAGGAACTCGAGGATGTGATTGAGGATACTGTGGAAGGGGGTTATACGCTGGGGATTACAGAATGGTAGAGGGGGATCATGGAGGGCCCGGGTACGGAGAGTGCACGCGCTAGGGGTTGAGACCCAAGACTGGGAAGGCTATCCATGGTTCAGAGGACTCATGATGTGGAAGACATGGTGGATGGAAGGCTGAGCGAGGAAACTGTTTGAGATGGTGTTCTAAGCCTGGAACAGATTGTCACTGTTCTTCAGGATTTTCCTTCATATTAAATACTGTACTTACCTTTTTCTATATGTATCTCTCTTGCAATTTTATCAAATGCAAGATCCCTCTTCCGCGGATTCATGTACTCCGGCGTCGACATGTCATAAATTATTGGGTACTTGCGTACCTCCTCAATAATACGCTCGGTACTACTCATAGCGAAACAGGTCACAAAGTATACAGAAAGGAACACTACAAGAGGAACAAGACGAACAAGACGAACAAGAACAGCAAAACACGTTTTCTCTCCACAACAGAACTGACAGAACAGTCGTCTACACAAGAAGCAGTCGCCTCGATCGTCTCCAGGTCTCCAGTCTGGAAGCAATTGTCTTGATCGTCTCCCTACTAGAATAGAACCTCGTGTCTCTCGACTAGAAGCAGTCGTCTACACTAGAACGCGCGCGGGCAGATTCGCCCAGGCGAATTTGTCCGCGAGCGGTCTAGACCGCGTGAGACCGCGCGCGGTCTGACCGCGCCAGTGTGAGAATCTTCACTTATTTCTATAGGTCATATCTGCCCGCTCGTATTCTTGAGACCGCGTGGACCGCGACCGCGTGGCAGACCGCGCCAGTGTGCAGAGGCCTTTACTGAACGCTGAACGCACTATGCTACTACGCAGTAGGGGAACGCGACATGACGCGAGGCAGCGAATTTTACAGTGCTGCCAACTTGTGGATGTCCGCACAGCAGTCATGTACGAATGACGGGGGGAGATGACAGGCAATGGTTTTTACCTGCAGGTGGAGGGTTACTCGTGATCACAGTTTGTTTACCCAGTATTCGAAGTTTCAATTTTTTTTTTTTTTTTTTTTTTGTGCCAAATCTAAATTAGGTTTTTACCTGCAGGTGGAGGGTTACTCGTGATCACAGTTTTTTTACCCAGTATTCGAAGTTTTACTTCTTTATTTTTTTTTTTTTTGTGCCAAATCTAAATTTAATTTTCTATTTTTTTGAGATCTAACTCTTATAGAAAAAGGGGGAATAAAATATGAAGTGTTTGACTGGAACAAGTTATTAATTTCGGTATTTTTATAGGTGCCAAATCCAAATCTGCTACTACTTTCAAGACCTAACCCGTATCTACTACCTTTACATTGCAGCTACCTCATTCAACCATTTTGCAAACTCTCAGCCCTACAATTTTTGATTTTTGACACTATTGTGGGATGAAGATTGGTGAGTGCGACTATGAAAAAATTGTGAAACAGAAATTTATTGCGCACAGTTGGTGCAAGTTACAAGTTTATCATAGTGGGTGCCAAAAATATTGGCACCACAAAGCGTACATACTTGTGTGGCTTTTTTCGCCCTCTGTCCTAATGCTGCTTCTTTGCAAATAGCACACCGACCCTGAGCCTCGACTGGCTGGCTGGTCAGCTTCAGTTACTGCAGGCCTCTCGTCGAAGGCATTCTGCCGAAAGTCACGGATGACGATTTTCAGTCGGGTTGGTAAATTTTGATTTTCCAGCCTCAACCGAGTGTATTCGTCCATGTACTGGGTAAATAACTTCCGCATGAACTCGTTCCGTGGTTGAACCTGCCTCCCCGGAAGATATTCGTTGGATTTTCTGTACAGGATGTACGCGTTCATACATGCCGCATCCAGAAGACCATAAAAACAGCGAAGCGGCCAGCGACGGGTCTTTCTGGCAGTGGTTCTTAGACTCACCATTCCATTGAAACAGTCGACATCGCCTTTATTTTGATTATAATACAGGATCACTTCTGGTTTGTTGGTGGCAGCGTCGATTAGTGGCCTGTTGTGAAGTGTCGATAGGAGGAGGACGATGCGTCGCGGCTTAGGGATAAAAGACGTGAGCATCATCTGGTTCTGGAAGGCGAACTTGCTTTTTTCGACATTGCGGCACCAGCAGACAGGAAGGCTTGTGGAACTTCTTTTCTTGTTTTCCGCATAGTGCAGACAATGTTGAGGTTTCGTTCTTGAAAGGCCTTAGCGAGTTGGGCGGAACTGAACCAATTGTCACAGGTGATCGTTCTTTTTTCCCCAACGTACGGTTCAATGATCTGCAGTGCCAGTGTTGTTGCCTTCATTACTTTCTGCCTCTCGTTACTGTCTGCTGATGCTGCAGGTGCCTCACCTGCCTCCGCCACTGCTGCCACCACCTCCGCCACTGCTGCCGCTGTCGTGATACGTGTTCGCTTACTGGCAGCAGGTACAGACTTTGGCCGCTGTCGCTTGCGGCTTCCGGATGGTTGCGGTTGGGGCTGTCGACTACGGCTCCTGGACGGTTGCAGATGAGACGACTCCTCTTGGCTGGCCAACGGTGCTGGTACTGGCCGGTCCGCTCCGAGGTATGGAACGCTATTTAAGTAGTAGAAGTGTCGCACAGCGAGATCATCTTGACTCCGAATTTCTCCGGTTTTGAGGGAATGTAGGTTTTAAACCCACAGTTCCCCCGAAAACCGTACATTGTCTCGTCGATGCACAGATGACTGCTCGACTCGTAATGCTCCCAGCACGATGCAGTAAACGACGTCCATACCGCGCTGGAAGTGTCCGAATTTGTCTGCCAACCGGTCCCCGCGAGTTCCCTTGTGATCGAACCGGAGTCACAGTAGGAGGAACTCCGCTCGATTAATCAGCATCGTGGCGCGATAGCAGCTGGGGCCGAAGATGTTGGACTAAAGGTCTCTCGTGCCGCGATGAGAGGCTTTCTCAGCACCCGCCAGTATGAGCAGCCCAATCAGCGCCTTGATCTCTATTGGGTTGGTCGGGCCGGTGTGGTACTGCTTGGTGGTATACCGTTACGCCCGGATGATAATTTCTTCGTTGGTGCAAGCAACAATGTGGTTGATGAGCTGCTCTGTGAGAAACAGGTTCAGAAACTCGGCGGGGGAGGTTGCTGCTCTAGCTGCAAGACTTCGTAGTCGAGGGACAATGATGCTGATTGGTGGCGGGTTCTGCGGGTCATAGCGAGGACCTGCGGTTGACCACTCGGAGCCGTCTCGGGCAATGTACTTCGCGGGTTTGCGAGGCTGGGTGTTGGTGGCTTCCGCGTTGATTTCATCGTCTTCTTCTTCGTCCGTAAGAAGATGGTCTCCTTCAGCGGTGTCACTTTGGTCATCTGAGTAGTTGTCTTGATCTCGTTCCAACAGGTCGCTGCAGAGATTGCGAGCAAAGTCGTCGTTCTCGGGTACAGAGCTCATTATAAAGTTTTTAAAAAAGGTTAGTAAGGTACTGAGGGACAACGTGATATGAGCCGACTAACGACATGTCCCATACCGCCTCAAAATTTTTTTGCCTAGTAAGGATTATTATAGTCGGCAGCGGTGGTTATGCTGCTTTCCTTCGTTGTCGTTATAGATAACGAAGTTAAGCAGCTTCGAACGTGATCACTATCTGGATGGGTGAACATGAACATTCATACCAGGAGTGCACGTGGCGTTGGCCCTCTCCAAGTTGGACTTGGTCACCACGGAGTTGTATGACCTGAAACCTCCTATTAGAGGGGAGGCCTATACCCTGTAGATGGGTCGACTATCGTAAAAAGAAATTACATGCTCATGAAGAAAAAATCAGATTCTGTAACGTAAATGTTGAAGCTGAGCTTCTTGTCGTCGTCATTGAACACCAACAATCGTAGAGATGCACGCAGTAATTAAACACAAGTGTAACTTCGAAACGTGTAATTGAATAAACGCAATATAACATCGGCGGACCGCTTCCGTACTCGGGATCTAAGCTCAACGTCCTCAGACGAAATACTAACGGAGCGTCGTACTATCGTAGAGCGCATACCGTATATCGGTAACAGTGTTACCAACTCAACACTCCCTCCCGGGATGTGATCTACGTACCAAATTTGGTTTTAACTAAATTATATTATTAGTTGAGCAGCTGAGATTAAACTCAAAATTTCAACTTCGGAAAATAAAATTTCTTTTTCTTTTCGGAACCAAAACTAAATCAAAACTTCGGAATTTGATTCTAACTACGGTAGCGGACAGCGGTCGACCTATCGGAAACATTCACAACGGAATCATATGTACAACGAAAATTCTTTCGAAATCAAAATTTCCTTTTCGGGTTCAATAGCTAAACATTCGTGACAACTTAAACTTACGAACTAAAAATTAGTACTTTCGAAAATAAACATAACGACTGTTTTTATCACAGCATCGGACGGTAGGCAGGAACATAGAGCGAGGTACAGTTTAACGACGAGTTTAACGAGAGTCACCTCGAGGCAGCGGGTATTTCGGAGTAAACTCAAAATCTACTCTTCGAGTTATTCTGAAAACATATTTCAAATTAGTACATCGGAAATCATCGGATTTTACTTCGGATCAATAAACTAGAAGCTAGCTAAACTTCATTCATGATCGCTGCTCTCAACCTCTCATGTGCTTCTATGGTTAAAGGCTTGGTCATGATGTCGGCTAATTGCAGCTTAGTAGTTACCCACTGGATCGTAATACGACCTTCTTTTACACATTCTCTTACGTAGTGTTCTTTGACCTCTGTCATATGGCGTAGCTTATTTTGGCCGCTTGTTGAAGCGCACTTTTCGGCTGCTTGATTGTCGCAGTACAGCGTAATCGGGAACAAACTCTCATTTAGGATTCTTCGGAGTGATAAGTCTAAAGAAATAGATTCTTGACATGCATCGGACATCGCGACATATTCCGCTTGACAGGTCGAAAGAGCTACATACGTTTGCTTAGTAGTACGCCAGGCTATCGTATCCCCGAACAGTTGAATGATGTAACCGCAGGTTGAAACGGAACCTTTGCAGTCGGCAAAGCTAGCGTCGGAGTAGGTTACCATGGTCTTGAGTTTCGATTCATATCGGAGTCCCAAATCTTTCGTTCCATTGAGGTATCGGAAAACTCTCTTTACGTTAGACCAATCTTCTTGCGTCGGATTCACTTGGTGTCTACTCAAAATATTTACGGCGAACAAGATGTCAGGTCTTGTGGCACTAGCAAGATAAAGCAAACTACCAACCGCCTCCCTATACGGGACATTTATTTTGGTGTCGGGTCTTAAACATTCGGAATCAATATCAACGGAGCCATTACTTACGGAATCAATTTCTCTCGATCGCCTTTCACGGTTAGTTACTTTGCGAGATTCGGCGGGTGTTCGGTGGCACTTTGCATCGGTAAACCCAAAACGCTTTAATACTTTTCTTGCATAGTCCCCTTGAGTGATTTTCATGATACGCTGATCACGATTTCGTTCGATTTTCATACCTAGAAAAGTCTTCGGTTCTCCGAGATCTGTCATTTTGAATACCTTTCCAAGGCCTGCTTTTACTTCGGACAGTCTGGACTGGCTGTTTGAGGCTATTAACATATCGTCTACATAGAGAAGTAGAATTACTACATCGGACTTGGTTTTAGATGTGAATAGGCAAGGTTCGCGATCATCATTTGTAAGACCTAATTTCAACGCTTCTTCGGTGAATTTCAAGTTCCATTTCTTCGGGCTTATTTTCAAGCCATACAAGGCACGCTTCAGACGACAAACTTTGCTGTTTCGGACCTCTGGAGGACAATCATAACCGTCGGGGAGTTTCATATAGATTTCTTCGTCTCCCAGTTCTGAGTTCAAGAACGCAGTTGTGACGTCTAATTGAGCGGCGTGTAGGTCGAACTTGTTGATTATCGTAAGAACCGCCCTCACAATTGGTAATCGGGATACAGGCGCATACGTTTCACCCAGCCCATAGACATTTCTGTCTTTAAATCCACGAATCACCAGTCTCGCTTTAAATTTAGTTTTACCCTCGGTACTCTGTTTGCGCTTAAATACCCATTTGGAGTCAATCAGGTTCAGTCTGCTACCATCAGACATCTTCTCTGGTTTATCGACTAGGGTCCAAACATCGTTCTCTTTCATCGAAAGGAGTTCTTCATCCACGGCCTTCTTCCATGCTTGATGTTGAGGCGTTCTCATCGCTTCGGCGTAACTCGTCGGATCTCCTTGTATTTGCGCTATCAGACAGTACCTATCGAAATCAAACTTTTCGTCGGAATCTTCGTCGGTCGAGGGTATGATCAGGAGATTGCATGAACTGATATCATTGATACGTCTACCAAGATTACAGTCATCTTCGCAAAAGTAGTTAGCATACTTCGGAATCTTCGATTGGCTACGGAGTCCTTCTCTTTTCGGTGTCGATTCGTCGGAGTCATTCTTCGGAATTATTTCGGGATCCCGTCTTGATAGATAGTTGTCTTCTTCCAACTTAATCTTCTTCGGTCTTCCTCTTCCTTTTGACTGAATAGGTTCGGATTCTTCTTTGACATCTAATTTCCTCTTCTTCGGACGGCCTCTTTTCTTCGGGATTGATTCGGGTTTCGCTTCTTCGGTTTGATCGATTTCTTCTTCCAGTTCGGTAAACCATTTCTTCTCGATTTCCTTTGTTTTGGAAACTTCGACTTCGGGCCAGTTTGTGACTGCGTTCGGGCCATATTTATCGCCATAGACCAGCTTCTCGTTGAAACGAACGTTCCGAGATTCGTAGAATTTGCCGCTCTCCGGGTGTAGGAGTTGATAGGCTGTATCAGTGTACCCCACCAACACTGTACGTATGCCTCGGTACGAAAATTTCGACTCGGGAACTCGCTGAATCTTCATGTAGGCTAGACATCCAAATCTTCGAATCTGTTCGGTGTGACAGTGTATCTTCGGTGCAAATCTTCGGAGTGGGATCTCAAAATCGATTGATCGATGCGGCGTCCTGTTGTAGGCGTGCACGGCGGCGTAGAGTGCTAAGTCCCACATACTCTTCGGCAGTCGAGAATCAAACATCAGTGCTCTGATTTTGTTCTGTAACGTTCGGTTGAACCTTTCGGATACTCCTGCGTGCTGTGGGGTATCAGGTGCGGCTAACTGTCTTTCAATGCCTTCGGATTCTAGTACAGTTGTGGTGTAGCCCCCTGTGTACTCCGTCCCCTGATCAGTGCGGAGAAAGCACACTTTGAGATCTTCTCCCAGGATGTTTCTGGAACTTCGGATGAAAGCTTCGAGGCAATGCCCTACTTCATCTTTCGTACGGAGCGCATAGCTCATTGCAAGGCGCGAGAAGTCATCAATGAATGAGACTATAAATACCTTCTTTCCGGGGTGAGTCGGAGGACTGATTTTGCCCATAACATCGGAGTGGATTATTTGCAACGGCCTACTGGCTCTCCAACGCTCACTCTTGAAAGGCAGACGTTCCATCTTCGCGAGAGCACAAACTTCGCAGCTTGAAATGCTATCATCGAACTCAACGGTTTTGAGTCTATCATCGGTGCTCTTTAATTTGTCCAAGTATTTCTTGCTAGCATGACCAAGTCTTACATGCCACAGAAAACCTTCAGTCATCGGGTTCAAGGTTAGCTTAGGGTTCAACGGAGTCTGATCGACTTCAAGCTCTTCGAGGATTTCACCGGCGTCCAGATCATCAACGCTTATAATCTTCCGATCTGTAATTGTCGCTCTAAATTTGTTTTCCAAAGCCTTCAGGGGTTCAATCTTTTCGGAAACAATTTCAACGGTTTCCCCTTCTTGTTTAGCCACGGAGCGAATTTCGTTCTCTACAGGCACCTTTTCACTGTTGAAGTTTGAAGTAGAAACCTCTCCCTCCGAACCGTTTGAGGTGTGAACTGCAGGATTGGTAACCTCTCCCTCCGTTCCTGACAACGGTGGAGAATTCCGGATTGTTCGAGGTCTTAGATTGTAGCTTACGTCTGGTTTCACATCACCAGCTTCGGGATCGGTGAACTGTGCGGAGCGGTAAAATGTTTCAAACTTGTCATCGGAATCCTGCCCTTCTTGACTAATATCGAATTCGATCAGCCATATAGGTTTTACATACCTGCCTCTTACAATTGTTTCCCGGGTTACCTTATCAAAGATTTTTAATTCACTATCGTCTAGGTAAATACCTAGGCCTTCGTCAACGAAGCGCCTCAGGGACAGCAGATTATTACTCAAGTTGCCGGTTGCCAAAACGTTAGATAAAATTAATTTCTTACGCCCATCAGTTTTTGTTATTAGGAATAGATTGCCCTGGCCATCTACTTTAAGATTCGCTGACGAGTTTTTATTCGCACTTCGGATAAAATCATTTTTACTACGTTTAAAGTCAGACAGAATCATGTGGGATTTAACCAAATGCTCGGTAGCACCGGTATCGGCTATAAATTTTATAGACTTCAAATTGTCTTCGGGATCTAAATCGCTCAAACGCAAATTTGCAAATGCATCAGTTATTGAATTAGGATTGGTTTTGCACCTACCTGAATTCTTTTTGTCGTTTTTACCGTTGTCCTTATCGGAGCGATGCTGCGTGTTACCAGACTTTTGACCATTTTTGCCTTTGTTGCCTTTGGGTTTCTTTCCGTCAAAATTCTTTTTAATACCCTTTTTCACTTTCGGATAGTCTCCACCAGACTTACTATTCTTAACCCCGGACCGTTTATCACTACGATTACTATTTTTACGGCCTAATTTATTCTGTCGGATACCGAATTTCGAATTCTTTACATACCCACGGCCCCTGGCGGGCTTATAGCTTGATCCGCCCTCTCGCTTCATTTGACGACACTGCTCGGCTGTATGATGAGCCATCTGATGGCACTCATAACATCGCCTCATGCCGCTATCTGCATAACGACAGTCTTTGGCTACGTGCCCTCCTCGCCCGCAGACATAGCAGTTTTGAGTGGATGAAATTGCAGCGGCCGCCATCCCCGGCTTCTTCGGATTCGACGTACTGCTAGTCGCTGACCTCTCGGACGCTTCATTCTTTAACAGAAGATCTTTCATGTCATCAACAGAATAAAAAGCACCGGTTTGCATTTTGTAAGTCCAAAAGGACGAACGAATCATTGCACAATTCTTTGAGACAGCGTCATAGTACATTTGAATGTGTAAGGCATCGGACAATTTTTCTACGTGTTCTAGACTATTTCTTCGTAAAATTGCCTCATCGAAGCGAGCATTAAAAGCCGCGGCCGATTCTCGTGACGGTTCATACAACAGATTAGAGATTTCTTTGTTTACTGATAGAGTACTAATACTCGTCTCAGATCGTTTGATTAGTTTTATTCTGTCTAATAGGAGCGTCGGGACAGTTAGACCAATCAATTTGTTATGATAAGATTCTTCGGTCCTGGATAAAATAATATCCCTAGCCAGACTCTTTCGAATTTCCATTTCCGCTTCGGTGAAATTTTTCGCGGCTGTCGCCGTAGGGTCAATGCAATCGAGTAGACCTCTAACTCTAAATTCTGAAGTAAGGGAGTCAAGCCAGTTTTCGATACGAGTCTTCGGGGTCAGTTTATATTCTCTCTTGAGAGGATCTTTGGCGATTAAGCCCTCGATACCTCTCGTTGGAGCTGGCATTTGATTTTGAGTTTGTGTGTTCGAAACACCTTCGGGAACTATCTCCCTCCCTCCGTCGAGAATCGTCCTTGGCTGAGGAGTTAAATTAAGACTATTAATACGCGCACCGCTATGACTATCTTCGGGATCAAGTCTTACCTCGTGTCTACACGGCCTACTAGGCGTTTTCGAACGGCTATGACCATACCACTGAGTCGTTGATCTACTTTCGGATCTGGTAGATCGTGACGTTGACGGACGGCTTTCGGTTGACGGGTACTCCCTGGTGGAGTACGAACGGCGTGAACGACTGGCACTGCGAGAGTCAGTACTTCTTCTCGGACTTCTATATCGCGATGAGCTTCGGTGCCGGCGCTGTGAAGGATCTCTCCTTCTCGGACTCACGCTTTCGCGTCTTGTTTGCCTCGGAGTCTTAGTGCTTGACCTCGGAGCTTGTTCGCTCGATTGAGCCTGGACGCTCACATTCGGAGCCTGGTTGCTCATTGTCGGAGCCTGATTGCTCTCAGTCGGAGTCTGTTGTGCCGTTCGCTGTTCAAAATTTGAAACTGCCCGTGCGAATTGAGCTGCTACGTCCGCCATTCGGCTAATGCTTTCATCGTGCCGTGTCATCATTCGGTCTTGTGTGCGCGCTGTCTCCAGCAAGTGTGATACCATCCCGCTTAGCCATGTACGTGTTTCTTCGGGCAAAAATTCGGTATTGCGGGATGTTGTGGTACCTGAGACAGAATTAGTGTGAGCAGGCTGACAAATTTTAGTAAAACGAGAGTTAGATCTAGCTTTGAGCACTCTCCCTCGCAAGGGTGCGCTCCGGGTTGTGACGGGGTTACCTCTCTGAGAGATTTGGCGGACCCGTCTCAAGTGGAATTGGGACACAAAGTCCTTCTGTCGTGCCTCCAAACGAGCTTGTAAGTTCGTCGACGTTGGGGCTGCTTCGGTCGGAATGACTGTAACAACGGACTCTCCAGAGCCTGACAAATCGCTGGATGACAGTGGTTTCTTCGGGTCAGATCCTGACGGCATTGGAATCTGAGCAAGCTGGTCGATCTCCATCGGAGTCGGCGCTGGTGCGCTCGGTGACAGGTTCATCGGGATCTCGTTCGACGAGCCAGCTGGTTGTGAAACTTCGGAAACTTCGACACTGTCCATCCCTGTCGGCGTCACTAAATTTACTTGCTGGGAAAGAATTTCCGGTGAAAACTCTTCCAGAAGTAGTGCCTCCTCATCCGGTGAAGGCATGAGGTGCCACTCGCCGTCATCCATATCTGCACATAGACGGAACTCTAAATTAGAATTAAGTCTACTAACACGAAGCGTATAACACGCGTGAAACGTGTGACCAATTGGATTTCATGTGCGAGATAGGATAGGTTCGTTGCTTATTCCCAAAATGTGCCAAATCATTTGAGAAAACTTTCGAGTTTAACTACGGGTAGAATTTCTAAGTTTACTTTCGACTACCAAAATATGCAACGAATTGCGGTTACGACTACGAGAATGTGTTCGTGGTGCACTAGTGTGTTTGTAAATAAAAGGTCTTTTCGAGAAAACTTCGGTAACATTCAACGGATTCAATACTTTGCACTTCGACAACGGATTCAATACTTTGCACTTCGGAATCAAAACACACAGTGTCTCCGCCAATTACCAGGATACGAAACACTTTCTCGAGTCCCGCGTGCGCGCCTCAGCTGATCAGGCATGAGAGCACTACACATTTTAGATCGCTATTCACCCCATGACATAACAATTTGGAATTTTCGAATTAACTCCCTTGACTTCCGCGGACACAACGTGATCTTAGGAGAAATCAAAATATCCATCCTTACGGATCTCAGTCTGACCAAGATACGCGCGAACACAACGACTAGTTTGATACGAAACTGAGTGCAGAAGATACTGCAATAGCTTTACTTTTTCGTAACTAGAATCTTTCGGACCTTTACTACGGGCTTAAACTTTTCGGAATCAGCCAACCATACTTGTTTTAGTCATGAGCGATCGGGTCTAGATATTGAAACGAAAACGAGCGGACACAACTACAATTTCGAACAACATACTAGAGGGATGCAAGTTCCGTGTACTTTAGAACGAGCACGACTCCAAGGCAATAGTTTATTTTCGGTATCAAGTCAGGAATTGAACCACTTGACCATCGCACAACGGAAACTAGGCGGAATTGAACCCCTAGGATCATTTCGAAACTAACGGAATAGGCACGGATTTGAACCGCCTCTATCCTCGATTTCTGGATCCGAATTGAACGGCATGCAGACTGTCGGAATCACTATGCCTTCCACGTGGATTTTATTTAGGAATTTAGGCCACCAATTAGCAGAAATTTTGGTGTGGAGTCGCCTACCAACCACTTGTTGTCGTTTTATTTATTTGCTACACACGAACAACGCGGCGTGGATGGGTTTGGTATACCAGAGACTATGCATTACCCATTATGCAGTAGTCAAACGAATTTTCCTCAATATTAAACTTTCGACTGTACAGACTTTCGAATTCTTTCGGAAACTAACGTGAGGAATTGGCCAAAGTACTTTAAGATATCCCAGAGAGACTTGGGAGAACCGTTACCAAATCGCACATGTGTTTACGAGCCGTATAGTACGCAATGTTTACTTACAGAATGTAAATATTTCGTCGGTTGCTAATTTTCTAACTTCGATTTTATCGGGCGAGATCTGTCGGATTGCCTTTTCGTCCTCTCGGCTGAGATTGGTACCAAAAGCCTTTTCAGCGAATGCCGTCTCCAAGTAAAGCAAAAACGTGATATCAACTTCGGCTTCGGTCATGCCGCACAAACAACGAACGCGCTCAAAATTTACTAACTTCGGGTTCACTTTTCGAAAAACGGTTATCAAAACCTCCTCCCTTAAAAAGGTACTGAAGTTTTGCTTCAAGGCGACTTACAAAACTATCGGAAACTTAATTGCACCTTGGTTTAATTTTTAACACTAATCGGAGCACGCGGCGAACTTTCGGAAAATCACGGACGGTCTTAATTCGAGGCGAGAGTAAACGGACTGTAGCAACATGGTGCGCTTGACGCGCGTCCTACCGGCAGATTTCCCTTTACCCGCACCGCGCGGATACTGGTTTTCGTATTTGCGGTGTGTTGTGAGCAACATGTTACGAGCAACCCTACCAAGCCAAGGAAAAACGGCTTTAACAACGGATACATAAGGTACCTTCATTCGGAATCAAGTTCGGTGAGCCGGTTTGCTTCAGGCTGCTAGCTTCGTTCGCATGCGTGCGATGTTTTTCAATCCAAATGGCGTTGCTATAACTGGGTTTAAGGTACTTTCTTACGGTCACAACTTATCGGTTCGGCTGTTTCGCACTCATCGATGGATTTCATGCTGGTTGACGGCATGGTCTCTCATTTCGTTTTCGTTTTCGTTGACTCATCTTCGGTGACTGTGCGAGTGTATACAGCGAGTGCAAGTTTCGACTTGCCTTCGGTAGTGGTACGGTATCGGTTTGGCATACAACGGACCGGCGTAATGAGTCAGTACGGTGCGGCCTATTCTGCTAGTGTGCGTGTAGACTTGTGAGTATGGATTTGATTTGTACCACTACAACTACGATTCGGTCAACGAATTTTAACCTTTCAACCTTGTGCGTACGGTCTCGAATGTGGCGATTTTGGTATGGGAAAACGGCGTGATGGAATACCGGCAGCAGCGGTAACCTCGTGTGCGCTTGCAAGCATGAGCAATTTACGCTCAATTGTTCAAAATAAATTTGCTAGCCATCGGAACAATTTATTATCGATTCAAAATCGAACTTACGAATATCAGACCCAAATTCTTACGGAATCAATTTTAACAACGGAGTCGATATTTTAACCAACGGGCCTTTCGGCACAAATTTGTCCCAAATGACCTTCGGCATCGAACATACGCTAATTAGGTTAATAAATAACCAACTTTCGGAATCTTTGAACAACGGATCGCGATCAATTTAACTTACGGCTATCGATTAGCTAGATCGATACTTTGCTGCAATTACCTATAGGAATTTATTAGTACGTACACGTGGTAGGATTTATATATGGTGCACCATGCAAAGGCCTTATATTTAATCTCACGTGAGATGCATGCACTACGAGTAGTTTCAGCGAAACACGAATGTCCGCTGGTCGGTGTATTAATTAAACTACTTTATGATGAGCGCTCATTTTAATTAATTAAGTGATTGACCCGGGTATAACTGACTTACGACCATCGGCGCATTGGAAATGCGTGCTCTGGGCTGCCATAACCTGTTGAAGCTGAGCTTCTTGTCGTCGTCATTGAACACCAACAATCGTAGAGATGCACGCAGTAATTAAACACAAGTGTAACTTCGAAACGTGTAATTGAATAAACGCAATATAACATCGGCGGACCGCTTCCGTACTCGGGATCTAAGCTCAACGTCCTCAGACGAAATACTAACGGAGCGTCGTACTATCGTAGAGCGCATACCGTATATCGGTAACAGTGTTACCAACTCAACAGTAAAAATTTATCGACAGTCAAGGCTGTATTTTATTTTATTTTTTTAAATGACAACGCCTCGCAAACCCGCCAAGTACATTGCCCAAGACGGCTCCGTGATCAAACGAAGTCCGAGTGTGGCAGTTCTAAAAACTTACTGCCACGTATTCACTCAGATCCTTCTTTCTTACTTATGACGAGGAAATGACTGCTCCTGTACTAATATACTACTATCTGGTCCAGTTTTACAAAAGAATGCTGAACAATTTGCGAGGAAGTTGAACATACCACTCAAACTAGTTCAGAAGAAAATTTCAGATTTTTTTAAAGGCGTTTGCACATTTCTTTTTAAATACAAACTCGATATCTCGAATTTTTTTTTGTGTTTATCTCGAACTTTTTTAACTCGAACAGAAAACTCATTCCCTTCAGCTTCGAGTTACCAAGGTTTTACTGCCCATATATTGAAAACAAAGGATACTGGAAACAGTGATAATTCATCATCGGATGAGTGGTTCACCCCACTATTTAAAATTCGGAACATTCAAGAACACGAAAAACCGGTGGGTCACAGAAACTACAAGGTATGGCGGAACGTGATCGATCTACCTTAAAGCCCTCAATCTTGTACCACTTGCGACTTCAGAAGCGATTTTACGAAGTACACTAACAATGTGACACCGAATCGCCGAATCGCAAATAAGAGCGTGCAGTTCCGTTCTATTTATGATCACGATCTAAGTAGTGATTACAACTTTGTAAACATTCCGCATAACAGTGTACTTCACGATTTATGTACTTATTGAATTTTTAAAATAAATATAATGAATAATAATGACCGGTTGTGTATCCGAAAAAGAAGGCCAAGCTTTAGCAGTAAGTTATATTACCTACTTTTCATTCGATGTTTTTCAAATTATTTACTCAATAACATGGTATTGATAATATGCATCTATTTTTGTCTATTAGAGTTGTTTAAATTAACCATCTGGACTACATATATGTTCAATTAAACAAAACATCATAATTGCAAGAGGGAAATATTCCTGTGAAGAAGAGATACCTAGAATCAATTTTCTTACAACACATGAACAAAAACGTTGTACCATGGAGAGTAACACGGATGTTCCCAAATAACATGGCCACTGGACAGAAAAATTTGTTTTATAAACAATACCATTGCCAGCATTCTAATAGAAATGCAAGGGTGGAAAACCTGCACCCTAAACATGTGCAGTGTCCAGCCGTCATGACCATAACTATCAAAAAGCTTGTACAACGTTGTTGGTGAGTTGAATAAGTAGGGGAGACCAGTGTATCATGGACCCGTTGTACCATGGGCATCTCGAAAACTACGTGACGTGAGAACCAACGAGTCATGACACATCATGTGGCATATATCTGGCTACATTACATGCGAATTTCGAGGTTTTGATATCAGAGCCGGCTGAGATATCACAATAGAAGTGTATTTCTGCAAAAAAGTAAAATTTTGGTGAAAATTGCGAACTGTTTTGCCCAAAACGAGTGGAGGATAAAACGGATTATGTGCCAGTGGTTGATCAAAGTTACTGAAGTAAGTATTCCAGCATACTCAGTTTGAAAAAAATATTACTTGGGAAAATGGGGGGAAAAAATGAAAATGTGAAGAAGCGGTAGGTCTTGTACCATGCACCATGCACCATTTTTTCTGTTGTACCATGGACAATTAAAAAAATGGGAATTTATCATCTTTCAGGCTATGCCGCAAAGTAAAACTGGTGCAAAACGAGAAAAAGTGGACAAACATGACATGGAGGCTGAGGTGGAAGCCGTCATAAAAGGCGAATGTACGTTTCATAATGCTTAGGTGATATATGGGGTAAAAAGAACAACATTACGGCATCAGTTGCAAAAATGGAAATTATCTGCCCTCAAATCGTCTTTGTCGGATACAAGGACGTATACTTATGCTCCAAAACTCGATCATAAGAGAGTATTTACAGATGAAGAAGAGAAATGATTGGTAGCTTATGCAGTTACATTATGTAGAATGAACTATGGATTATCGGTGAAGGAGTTCCAAGAACGAGCATACAAATTCGCAGTAGCATTAGGTAAGACTGTCTTACCACCAAAGCGGACTGAGAAGATTGCAGGAGAAGAGTGGGAACGGTATTTTCAACAACGGCATCCTGAATTATCACTACAAAAACCAGAGCCAACGAGTTTAGCTCAAGCAATGGGCTTTAATCGCAATATAGTAGCTGCATTTTTCGCAAATTTGATTGAAGCACAAGAGAAATATGGCCCGTTTCTACCTCACCAGATTTACAATATCGATGAGACTGACCCCAGCACTATGCAGTTGGGTGGACAAGTTTTGGCAGAAACTGGCCAGTGGCAAGTGGGGAACTGAGCGAGGAACTTTGGTTACTATTATTGCAGGAAACACTGTTCCACCTCTTATGGTTTTTCCTAGAGTAAACTTCAAACCTCATATGCTGAATGGCACACCCCCTGGGAGTATACGCTGAGTGAATCTCAGTGGTTGGTCGAATGAAAGAATTTTTTACGATTACTTGCTCCTGTTAGAATAGGTGTGAAATGTTCAACCAATTTTAGCAGAGTTAAAATCATAACCAATATCAAAATTAATACGAGGAATTAAATCCTTCATAATTATGATAGATTATGATAACGGGAGCATTTCATCTTAATTAATAAATGTAGAATAATTAATAATTGCAGTGGAAGCTAATAAATAATACACGTACTCGCTTTGAACTTTAATATATAAATAAATAACGAACAAAATAAAAAAAGGTGAAATAATAACGACTCCAAAGAAACTGATGAATGGCTTTGGCTTCTTCAATCTGAGATCCGAGACCCGAGACCCGAGACCTCACTATTGGGCAGTACCTAACGGCAGAAAGAAATCATACCGTCAGTCTACGATTCTCTATCCTTCCGTTTTAAAGAGGAAGACTTACCAACTGTAGTTACCTTACGCAATGCTCTTCGTGCTCTAGCGTCAGTTTTTGACCCTTTGGGACTTTGTTCCCCTTGTTTAGTCGACCTCAAATTATTTATCCAGAATTGCTGGAAAACGAAAGCTGCTAAAATTGGTTGAACATTTCACAATAGGATATAGTGTTATGTTGTAAGATAAGGATAAGCGTGCGCGCTGCGCGGCAATCACTAAATGTATGCTTCAATTTCGTTGACTAAATAAAATCAGTTCTCAGCTGGCATACCAACATGGTGTTACGTTTATTTTAATATGGTAGCAGTCGCGCGGTTATCGAAATGCGCTGGAAGTATTAATTTTTTTGCTCTCATTGAATTGAGGCTGGATAGCCTGTGTCGAATTGAGGCTGGATAGCCTGCGCTAAATATGGACACCCAGATCCCGATACCGATTTTCAAGCCGAAGGATGTGGCATATGACGTGTGGCAGTTCAAATTTATGTTGATGTTAGAGATGCGGAACTGTCGGGAAAACGCCGAATGCCGAGAAAAACCCACCAATATACCAGACGACGAGTGGAGGAAAAAAGAAACCAAAGCAAAAATGCTGTTTTCGTCGGCAGTAGATGTAGAACAAATCATGGAGTGTGAGACGGCATACGAGATGATGTCTAACCCTTTCGCTACCGACGACATATAAATATGTCAATGTGATTTTCAACTAAGGACCGACGACATATAAATATGTCGTCGGTTGTGTGTTATTCGAATGGCAATTGATAAGCGGCGGTACATGGGAACGTTCCGTAACCTTAGTGGTGGTATATGAGTACCTCGAAAAATGTAACTACGACGTTGGGACATGAATAGGAGACGAGGTAGGCAAATGGGAGTACAAATTTGATACCAGGAGTCATCAACACTCTTTTATGGCTTACTTCGGGTAGCTTTGCTTACTTTTCGACCAGTATGGGTGATGTAACATATTTCTGTGATTTCTAATCAGTTTCTAAAGAATGTGGATCTCGTTGGTGAATTTTTTCTGAATTTTGTACGTACATTTTGTATTTAAAAAATGCAAAGAAGGAATAAAAGAGCGGTTTTATCTGAACGTGAATTGAATAAAATTGTAGAAAACTGGAGCGAAGACGGGAACTCTTCATCGGAATCCGATTCATCTGAAAATTCGGAATTTGTATTATCAGGTAGTAACATTATTATGAGAACTACAAGTATAAAATTATAATCAAATTTTGAGAGGTTGAAACTTTTGAATTTCTGTGGACATAGACAGTAACACATCTGATTCTGAAGATGCTGATGGAGTTGCGGATGATGCACTGGTCGATGATGGAATGAATACGGTCTCTAGTTCTGAAAATGAAACAGGTATGAATAGTTCATCATGAAGAACCAGAAACCCTTGAGCAATAAAAAGGAAGTTATTTTCTCACCTACTGTTTTTTTTTTCAAAATATAGATCCTGTTTTTCATTCCGTTCAATCTGCAACCCAGGCTCCAGTTACAGCATGTCAAGTCTCTGATCTGCAACGTCGCAATCTTCAAACTGTGCCTCAGACTGTTCGAGTTACAATCCCTCCAGGTCCAACTCCTGTTATGATTGATGGTTGGTCTGTGAATGACAATCGAAAACCAAAGTTGTTGAAATTTAAAGGGGAAGAAAAAGTATTAACATCAACAAATCCGATAAATCCTACAGATTATTTCTCTATGTTATTTGATAGCAGTATGATCGCGCAACTTGTGAACTTTACCAATGCCAGAGGGAAAAAAATAAGAGATGGACTGACAGCATTGAATAAAGGCAAAAGTTTTGTAAAAACCTGGAAGAGAGTTACTATTGACGAATTTAGAAAATTTTTGGGGCTGTCATTATTGATGGGCAATGTTCAGATGCCATCGGTAAAGCATTATTGGACCGAAAAACCATTATATCATCACCCCATCTTTGGTCAAACAATGAGTCGAACCAGATTTGAACATATATTACGTTGTACATGTTGCTATGATGTAAATGATTCTGCTGTACAAAAATCTGAAAAAATCAAATGGCTCATTGACTCCTGCAACAAAAATTTTCAAAAATGCTATTCCCCACCAAAACATTTGTCTATTGACGAAGCGTTATTACTGTTCAAAGGTCGTTTGATGTTCAAGCAATATATTCCAAACAAAAGAAGTAGGTTTGGTCTCAAGCTTTACGAAATAGCATCCTCAAGAGGATATATTTTAGACGTTCTACTCTATGTTGGTAAAGGTACACTCACTGGATCAAAGGATGAGGGCCATGCTCATGCTGTCGTTATGAAACTCGTGAGAAATTACTTTCGAAAAGGTCACGCTTTATACATTGATAACTTCTACACATCGTTGCCATTGGCAGAAACTTTATATCAGAAAGGTATTCAAGTTGCTGGGACCATCCGACCTAATAGAAAAGGCGTCCCAGATTTCATTTCAAAAACTAAATTGAACCGAGGAGAGACTGTATTTGCCCGGAAAGGAAATATTTTTATTCAAAAATGGAAAGATAAACGCGATATCATTATGTTGTCTACGAGGCACAATGCTGATTTTAAAGCTGTTGTATCTAAGAATAGAAGAAAGATGCAGCTGAAGCCGTCATGTATTGTTGAATATAATCAGCATATGGGTGGCATAGATTCAGCTGACCAGATGACAAGCTACTATAGCAGCCCCCGAAAAAGTCTGAGATGGTATATGAAGGTTTTCTTTCATTGCTTAGATCTTTGTGCCTGGAATGCTAACGTTTTATACAATTTAGAGCATCAAAAAATGACTTACCTGGATTTTAGAGATTCAGTGGTTTCTGATCTTATTGGTTTGAATCCAAAGGTGACACATCCAATTTCAGATTCCAGGGCATCTCCAAGTTCATCTGCATCTTCAAGTCCACCTACATCTCCAAGTCCATCTATGCTGCGCAGTTTATCTACAAGCCCATTGCCAGCTGCTAGAGAAATTGATCATTTGCCGGAAAAAATAGTCAGAGGACAATTGCGTTGCAGGTTGTGTACAAAAAAGAAGAAGCGTAAAACGACGACTATTGTATGTTCCCTTTGTAGAGATAAACGGGGAAGAAAGGTAGCGTTATGTGTAAAAGATTGTTTCGGATATTATCATCGAAAAAAAATGTACCGGGAATTATTGGCCTGAAGTCTAATGATACTTACCGCATAACATTTTATTTTGTTCATGTAGTGTAATTTCCAACATTGATGATAATTTTTTATAATGGAAACTAATAATTTGTCATAATTTCTGCCTTATTTTATTAGAGTATTGTAATTTTTCGAAATTGTGTCTCTGTGTACCAACGACATACTACTCAAAATTATTCAGAGACCGACGACATATATATATGTCAAGGGGTCAAGGACCCCCACATTGGTTTATATACACATAGGAGTATTAGTTCCAGTATGAATGTCACATATTCGTTCATGTATCATTTGAATTCTGCTCTGGTACAGGTAGTAATTTCACAAGAAATACGGCGGTAGCGAAAGGGCTAAACTTGACAACCTCTACATGAAGAAGAGCGGAGCCCGACAGGCATTGATCGAGAGAAAAATTAGCCGACTACGTTTTGACGAAAAGGAAGAAACAGATAAGTTTTTTGATACATTTGAGCGCCTCATTCGAGATCTAAAGAATGCTGGTGGCACGGTTGATCGAAAGAGGAAATTGGCCTATCTTATAATGGCGTTGCCGGATTCGCTCGACCATAAAACCGAAACTATCGATTTGATTCCCGAAGAAATATGTACTGTTGACTATATACGGGGAAAATTGTCTCTGAGAGACGAAGTAAAGAAGGATGATGTTCCGAAATCGGGTGAAAATGACGAAAAACAGGTATTCGAGACGAATGTAGAAATAACCTGTTACAGATGCCTTGGCAAGGGGCACATCGCTAAGGATTGCAAAAATGAGCGCGTCATAAACCCTGATCGACGGGGAAATGGAAATCGATGGAATTCCAGAGGTGGTCGCGGTCAATTTCGTGGGAATCATCGCAGACAAAGTCTTTTTCGGAGTCATAATCGAAGTCGAGATGGTCAAGACTCAGAGAGAACAAGTAAGAGCTTTCATTCCGAAATCGTCGGTTCGTTCATCGCTGAAGTGGACGTGAATGCTGGTTGTGTCGAGTCGGAAAATGGGATGATTTGGATTGTAGACAGCGGCTGTACAGCTCATCTGGTAAATGACGATCGATATTTCGACCAATCCGTTCATCTGAAGGAGCCAGTGTTTGTAAAGCTGGGGAATGGTCAGAAAGAAAGAGCTACGAAAATTGGTAATGTAAGATGTCGAGTCCGAGGTAATGTTATCGATGTTAAAAATGTATATTTTTCGGATAAACTTGAGAAAAATTTTCTTAGCGTCTCGTGTATCACCGATGCACGGAATTCTGTTGTGTACGCAGCCAATACGGCGAAGATTTTTAACCATGATAAATTAGTATTGGCTACAGCTGAGAAACAAAATGGCCTCTATGTGCTTAGTGCGGAAGTGGACGTTAATGTAACTGTTGAGGTAAACTCACATAGTATATGGTCTCAAAAAGAAAAGTTTCATCGAATTTTAGGGCACGTAAATTTCAATGATCTTGAGAGAATGTGTGCACTGCAGGTGCTGGACAGTCTTCCAAAAAAACTCGAATCTGTGTACTTGAAATGCGATATTTGTCTAAAGTCCAAAATGAATCGTAAACCATTTAAATGTAATCGTGATCGTGCGAGTCGAATCATGGAAATTGTTCATACTGATGTTAAAGGGCTGTTCGATGTTACCGGTTTTGACGATGTTACCGGTTTTGACGGATCGAAGTATTTTGTATGCTTTGTGGACGATTTTAGTCATTTAGGGACCGTATATTGTATTAAGTCAAAAGATCAAGTGTCTGATTGCTTCGAATCCTATTGTAGGTATATGATGAACATTACTGATAAACGTATTGCAGAACTCCGGGGTGATAACGGTACAGAGTATTTGAATGGTAGGATTTACAGGTTAGCTTGTGAATTGGGTTTACGTGTAGGACCATCGCCTGTGTATGAGCATCAGTTAAACGGCACAGTACAAAGGTATATACAGTGTTTGATGGATCAAGAACGTTGTCTACGCAATGAGGCGGGACTATCGAAAGAGTTCTGGCCCGAAATTGTGAAGACTGCTGTGTATACCTATAGGCAATCGGGTGATTACTTCAGCGACGTTGAAAAGGTTGTGTCCGTACGAGATATTTTTTGGGAAATGTCCGTCAGTTGATAATTTATACTTGTATGGTAGCCGAGTTTTTGTACATGTACCGAGTGAACTACGTAAGACACAGGATGATAAGTCTAGAGAGGATGTTTTGGTTGGCTATTCTGACGTCGGTTATCGAATTTTGATGGGACGTCGGCACCCATCTCAAGTCAAGCACCTTCTTATCCGCGGGCCTATTTACTAACTCTCAAGTCTCTGCTCTCTCCAAGCTATCCAGCTCACTCTTCATGGCATTTGGGTGCTCCGGGGCTCGAGCACCCCTTGGAAAAGTCCACAAAAATAAAAAATTCATTACATTAAGATCTTCTTTGCCAAATTTTTCCCCCTTCCCTTCTAAATTCACGTTATAAAATTTTGTTCGAGCACCCCTTGGGAAAATTGTAAGTTGCCGCCATTGATCATACAGTACCGTGATGAAGTATCCAGATTCCAATCATCGAGTTACATTGATAGTATGATAGTCAAATCCACACAAAAAAAAGTAAGTGAGGATAGCTTCAAGCTTAAAACTATAAACATAAAATGCTTGAAGTAGCAGAGTCCAGAGTGACAGATCTAACTGACATGAGTAAGTGAACTGCAAAGAATGAAGAAATAATGATGATTTACTGTAATGGATTGGATAAGTACTGTATAATGTGTATGTCATATTCCCAATTTTTATGTCCTTTGCTCTATATTTATAATTAAGTAAGGTAAGAGCGGCTAATATGGCCAGATAGGCTAATATGGCCACCCCTGGAATCTCTCCTCTAAAGTTAGATTGGTAAAATCTGGCTACACTGGTTATTGGTGTGTACAATCATAAACAACATATTGAATATTGGAGGTAATCTATCTAGATTTTAGAGATCTATGAATGTTTTTCTTATAATAGCGATAAACTTCTCTGTTGGACATGTGATTTATCGCTTTTTTAAGGTGGCGTAATTAATTGTAAAAACGACAGATTTGTAAGAACTGTTGTTCAAAAATCAAGGAAATTTGGTAAGCTTTCTGAATATATACTTCATTTCAAGTTTTCAATTGATATTTTACAAATAATTGAACATTTTTAAAAAAATTGAAAAAAAAAAAAACTTAAGGTAGGGTAATATGGCCATATCATATTTTGTTATTGAAATAGCAAAAGCAGTTGTGAATTATGCTCATAAATGTTGAAATCTTCAGTTGGTTGACATGAATATGGATTCTGAATATAACACCAGTAATGATGAAAGTTCAGATATTGATGAACCAATCGGAAAAATAGCGACATGGTCTCCCAAAGACTTACAGAAAGCGTTGCAGAAAGTTGCTAATAAGAAAATGTCAGTTTTAAAGGCAAGTGAAACTTATAATATACCTAGAACAACCTTACGCCAATATGCTGCTCAACCTACTTCACGCGAGAAAAAGCACCTAGGTCGCCAACCATTTTTGAGTCCGCAGTTAGAAGACGAACTGGAACAGAGGATTTTACAATTAGCAGAAGTTGGATTTCCAATTACACCAGCTGGCATTTGTCGCTCCGTCTTCACATTTTGTTCACAGAACAAGATAACAAATCACCCCTTCAACCGTAGCCGTTGTCGGCTGGCAAGGACTGGCTGAAATCGGTTTTACAACAGCATCCGAATCTGAGCCGACACAAATCTCAACATTTGAATGAAGCACAAGCACAGAAATTAAATAAATTTATTGTAGACGACTATTTTGGAAAATTAAAACAAATTATGACGATGCGGGGCATCTTTAACTACCCAGAACAAATCTTTAATGTTGATGAGAAAGGGATACGCCTATGTGTACACAAACCTCCTACAGTTAATGCGAAGAAAGGTGCCAAACGTGTCCATAATCGAAGCCAAGAACATGGAGAAAATTTGACAGTAGTTGCATGTGTGAATGCACTAGGCAATGCTATTCCACCACTCATTCTATTCAAAGGGAAACTTATAAATCCTAAATATAAGGACAATTTACCTTCTGGAGCAGAATACGAAATGACTCCAAAAGGTTCTATGACAGCTGCAACCTTTGTTAAATTTTTGGAGCACCTTGGAAAATACAAACCTTCAGGTATACCTGGAATTTGGCAAAGTTTCTTTTCTTTTCTAAGTGTAAAAACTGATTGCTGAATTTTCATTTTATAGGCAGATGTCTACACATACTTATACTTGACGGAGTAAAATGCCACATCCATTTGAACATAGTTAATAAGGCTGAAGAACTTTAAATTGAACTTTTGTGTCTGCCCAGCAACACCACACACGAGCTGCAGGCGGCAGTTTTCCGTCCATTTGAAATAAATTGGGATACGCAAGTTGAACTTTTCTGGGGCACTCTCAATGAAGGTGATCGCAAAATGTCCAAGCAGCGATTTCGGAGAGTTTTTGCCCCAACCTGGGATGCGACTATGACTGCCAAAAACATTGAAGCAGGTAAAATTGACCTCCTCCCTTTCTTCCAAAGTTAATTTTTGTTTGTAATTTCACTTCCTCATAATTTTTACAGGTTTTCGTGCTTGTGGGATTTATCCTTTCAATCCAACTGCAATTCCAGAAGAAGCATTCGCCCCCAGTACAGTCAAAATGGTTCAGATGTCTCATAATGGTATAGCATTTGTATCCGGACCTAGTAATTCACAGGAAGGTATAGAGTCTCCATCTGCACCTATCCCTGGTTCAAGTACTGCATTAAATAATGGAACGCCCTCATCTGGCTCCAGAAATACACAGAATGATGATGTGCTTCATCTTAGTGATTCTTCAAATGTTTCCACACCATTTAAAGCAATACTTTCTACTCCAGAAATACTGAAGAAAACTGACTGTAAGCTGCAAAAAGCAATCAACAGCAGAGCCGTACACCTAAGTAGAGGTTTGTTTGGAGGGGCACAACTTGCACCAGAAAATTCTGTTAGTGTCCTAACAGAAGAGGAAGAGATTGAAGGGTTGGAAGCACAGTTTTTGACTGAGGAAAGGGGAATCTGTGACAGAAGCCCCTCCAGAAAAGTATACTGACGGGGACTATGTAGTGGGCAAACTGGTGTACAACTTTGGCACTACCAAAGAAATCAAAAAACAGTTTGTCGGCATTATAGTGAAATGCAGCTGCGGTAAACGTAAACAGCAGTACTAAATCAACTTTTTACGAAAACAGTACGCAGTATCCGTTGATGGAGAGGTGCATCATTATTTTACATTTCCTAGTATTCAAGACGAATGGTTTTTAGATGGCGAACAAATTGTTAAAAAAATCGACCTCACTGGCAAAGTCAGAGGAAAGCATTATTTTACCAGTTTCAATGTTGATAATATTGAATAAACAGATGTAATAAGTGACTGTTTATGTTAATAAATTTTTTGAATCAATTTCTGTTCAATTTTATAAATTTTCAGGGTGTTTGCGACAGTCCAAATAATGAGGAAACAACTATGGCCATTTTACCCTACCGGTAGGGTTATATGGCCATTTTTCTACTTTTTGAAAAAAGTTCTCTGTAGCTGAAGTTTCTTATCATTTTTTCATTTCAGGCAAGTATTTTGAAAGAAGACAAATCATAGTACAGGTTCCACGTTTTTTTCCCCCCGATAACAATGAAATTCAGCACACAATAAGGCTTTTCGTCAAACATGGCCATATTAGCCGCTCTTACCTTATAATTATTATCATCATTATCCTTATTTACAGAATCGTGCGTCATATTCGTTCTCAACATAAATACATCTATTTCAAAACACGAGTATTAGATCCAGATACTAGCTTCATATTTGTTGTCCACAAGGTAATCAATACAGAACAGTATTATTACAATGGCGTGTGTGATGCTACTCAGTTAGAAGAAGTGAAGACGTTATCATCTGTTTGTAAGAAATCTGTGAAAGGAAAAGATTTAGCTGAAGTGACCAAGCTCATATGGGATACCCTGGTGAAACTTTCAAGTAAAATTATTTACAATGATTCATAGGTATGCCTGTACTTAAACATTAATTTGATACAGTCCTATCATTTAATTTTAGGAATTTGAATACTGAATAGAATGTATGATTGTATAGTAATAAGCACCTATAGCTTTTGTTTTAGCTTTTGGGTAATCTTTTAATATCATTTTTCAATTCTCAAATTTAATAACTATGGATATTGATCAAAGCAATAAGGACAAGGGTGACCTTCAAGTTCCATCTGATACTGCTGGTCCTGCTATAAAGAAAAAAAAAAGTTGTCTGGGTGGATTATGTTCAGAAAAGAGCCAAAGAAAAGGAAGCAGCAGAAAAATTTAATAAGAAAATTACTGACTTTTTTGTCCTGCCTAATTCTGAACCAAAATTGGAATCTGCCTCCACGAGTATATCCAGTAGTACTTCATTTATTCAGAAACCAATAGAAATGGAAATGACAGTTACTGAACAAAATTTACCAAATTCTCAGGAGGTAGAGCAAGAACAAGTTAAACAAGATGTGAATTTGGAAAATTCGAAATCAACAAAGTTTAATTACAGTAGTGATTTTGGTAAATGGAAACTAGTTGATGACAGATTAATTGATTTTTTCATTTGTAATACTTAACTGCTGAAACAGGATTGGAACTTAATCAATTTTTCAAAAACTGAGCGGCAAATGGGTCAAATAGCCAGAAAATTAAGTCCAAATCTCATTTTTTTGCCAGCTTCTAAATGGTGAAAAATGTAGAAGAGAGTGGCTCTTTTTTTCAGAATCAAAAAATGCACTATTCTGTATACCCTGTCGTCTATTTGCCGAGTCTATTTTAGTTCTAGTGGTTTTATTGACTGGAAGAACCAGTGGGCAAAAGTTAGTGAGCATGGATCTAGCAATGATCCTCGTATGTACTGTAGTATTTATATTCAGCGGTGTAGGATTGTTGGTAATATTGATGCAAAGTTGATGGAACAATACAAAACTGAAAAATCATATTGGCAAAGTGTTTTGAAACGAGTGGTTGATGCAGTTAAATATTTATCTTCTCGTGGAATTGCATTTAGAGGTAAAAATCAAACTATTGGATCAATTCACAATGGTATCTTTCTTGGAGTTTTAGAATTTTTGGCTGTCTATGATGATTTTATGAGCCAGCATCTCCTTAAACATGGTAACTGCGGTTCTGGAAACACAAACTATTTGTCATCTACTACTTGTGATGAATTTATTGAAGTAATGGGTAGGCATGTTTTTAAACATATTATTAATGAAATTAAAAATGCAAAGTATTTTTCATACATAGCTGATTCTACCCCTGATTGTGCCCACATAGATCAATTGACCTTAGCAGTCAGGTATATAGATAAAAATTATATTCCAGTTGAAAGATTTTTAAAATTTATTCCTCTTGATGGTCATAGAGCTTCAGATATGGAAGATTGCATTGTGGAATTTTTCGAAAAAAATGAAATCAATTTGAAGAACTGTCGAGGACAGTGTTATGATAATGCTTCAAATATGTCGGGCAAATATAATGGTTTGCAAGCCAGAATAAAAATGCAAGAGAGAATAGGAAATGAAGGTATTAGTATGGAGGAAATTGAAGAAATGAAATGCAAGGATTTATCTTTATACCTTGCATTGTCAGAAAGATCATTTATGTCGTTGTGGAATGAAAACCTCGTAAGTACAGGTTTCATCAAAAATGCGATTTACGAGGTTTCTTATAGTAAAAAAATAGCTGAATTGAGTGGTGATAATCTTGTACGTCAGAAACGTGAAGTATAGTCCCTAAAAATAATTTTTAAAACCTCGTAAATAAGAAGGTTTAATAAATGAGTGTGAAAACCTTGCAAATCAATTTACGAGGTTTTCACACTTAAGAAACAAAATGTTGTGGATTTTCTTTTAATGATATACGAGGTTTTTAAAGTAATCTAACTCAGTGGCAACAGTGATAACAACAACTGATTAGAATGTTTCTCATCGTATTCTTTGTCATTATTAAATCGGTTGGCAGTAAAGTAATTAATGTTTAAATAATTGAGCTCTGTGTACTTTGTGTTCAAATGCTAAAATGTGGACAAGTCGAGCAAGTAAAATGCTAGAACTTGCAGTAATTAATTATAATAATAGTAATGAAAGTAATAACGTGGATTCCGAATTGAACGATTTGCTTAGCGAATATGATATTGCGTGCGGACAAGCTGTAGTTGCTGACAGAAAAGTCATTACCCCAGAAACTTCAAAACAGTTTGAGAATATTGCGAACTCGACAGGTGATATCAACTTCAAAGAAGCATCGTTAACACTTACACCACTGACAGTTTTGAGAAGTAACATAACTTCAAACGAACGTATTGAAGCTACTGATGCTGTATCTACAATTATTACTCAACTGGTACCCGATCAGATAATTTTGCTGCTCAAATAACAGATGATACAGATGTACAAGAAGAGAATGATAGTGATCCTGAATTCATCCCAGATTCTGGAAATGACAATTTATCAGATTCAGACAGCGATGCAGGTACAGTATTGCAGAAGAAAATTTGTTTACAAAACTTAAAATAATTATAAATTTAGTGTTTCTTTAAAAATTTTGTAAGAAGTCATTACTAAATGTGTTAAAATATATTAATCTAATTGGTTCATTCCTTAGAATCAATGGTTGTTGAAGATGAGTTAAGAGTCCACTTGGTTCTATGCCCACCTCAAGTCAACAACTGATTCCTGAGAACTGTGCTAACCAGAGTAGTTCTACAACAAGCCCTCGTCGATCCAAGAGGGCAACCAAGGGCATTGCACCCAAAACTTTCACCAATGAATTTAGTTATTAATTATTTTTGCTGTTCCTTCATTTTCTTTATTATTTTCTTAAAGGGGGAGTTGTAGAGTGGCAACACTGCTACACACAATGTTATCATTTCTATTACGTTCATTTAGTTAGTATATTGTTGTTCTACAATGTTTTCGAAAAATGGTTAATAAACATTCGTTTCCATGACTTCTATTAATAATTTACTACATGTATCGTTTATATAAAGAGATGTGTAAAAAACGAATGGAGGATCCCGACAAAGAGCACATCTATCGCAGTATTTTTCATTCATACAATCCACCACTGACGTTTTACCACCCAAAAAAAGATAGATGTACATCCTGCTCCTATTATGAACAATTGGAGAAGCCATGTTCACCTGAAATTGAGGAGCGTTATCAGATACATAAAAAAAGAGAAAAAGAATCTCTGGAAATGAAAGGCTCATCTGTGAAACACAGAGTGTTGACCTTTGACATGGAAGCCAATTTAGCAATACCATTCTCGGGCGAGTCCATCATCTATTATAAAAGGAAATTGGCCCTCGAATGGATACTCGTACTTGTACAATGAAACCAATGGAACGAAAGGATGTAATGAGGTAGCGACAACTGTTTTCATGTATCTACAGAATTTACCTGAAACTGTTGAAGAGGTAACAACTTGGTCTGATACTTGCGCAGGGCAAAATCTAAATTTTCATTTCTTGTTTATGCTCATTTATTTTGTGAACACTTCTTCTCGTGTGCGAGTTGTTAATATCAAATATTTAGAGTCTGGCCACACATATCTGCAGTGTGATTCTATGCACGCGAGTATATTGAGCGTAGGAAGAAGACTCGAAAAATATTTACTACTGGAGAAATGAGAATAATTATTGAGACAGCACACTTTGATCCCAGACCACACAACTGTAAAATTCAAAACTATACAGAAGTTTTAGATTTTAAAAAGCTGTCCAAAGACATCATGAAGAACCGCAGTAAGAATGTAAAGGATGAAACCATTTCATGGCTGAAAATGAAATGGTTGCGAGTAGAGAAAGGCGCTTCTCGTGTGTTATACAAGTACGATCATCATGGTCCCTTTGAAGAGTACAATTGTTTGGCAGTTGCTTCTACTGGTTTGGCACCAAAGAGAGGACCATGTCGTTATCTCCCAAATTTGGAATCCCTTCCACTGCGAAGAGCTTACAATGAGCGTTTATGTATCAGTAATAAAAAAAAAGTAATCTTTTGGAATTAATTCAGAAGGGAACTATTTCACCAGCGTATACTCGTATATAAACGAGTATGCAGCCTTACCATCAAGCAGTTCTGTGAAGGATGAAGCTTTTTACGAAGACGTCATCTTTGAAGACGAAGAAGAAACATTGTCATACGATGAACTGTGTAACTAATTCATTATTTTTGAAATTTCATATTTTTTTCATCCTACAGTCGATGCGAAAATATTTTTATTTTCTTATTTCTCAATTGTTATTTTTGACAAACACAACGATAATAATAATAAAAGATTCTGCATTTCACGTCCATTCTGTAGTCAATGATGAGGACAAGATGAGAGTGTATGAAAAATGTAAATATTTTATTTTCAGGATTATACAATACAATTATGGCCAAAATTAACGATATTATTGGTTGTACATACCACTATGTAATGAGATAATATTATTTTAGAAATTTTATTCAGAATCTGAAAACACAGGGTTCCAAAAACCAGGCGGTGTTGTTGGACGCGGATGATAACCGCGGTGACGAGAACCCAGGTTTTTCAATCTTTGGCATTCTTCTGATGAAGTTGACTCCTCTTCTTTCTTCCAAAAATTCTCACAGCACATATAGGCCTGATCCAGTATTTGACGACGTTCAGATTTCGATTTTGATTTCAAGCTCTGTCTCCGATACTTATAAACTGTCTTCTTTGGTGGAACTTCTTTATTTTGTAAAAGGAAAGAATTAATTTTTCAATATTGATAGCTGCGAGCAAAATACGAAAAAAGTGTTCCTTATAGCAATACTGCGCTTCTCTCTGAAAGTTATAATGAAACTTTCGCAGTATTTTCTTACCATCAATGCCCGATCCCACCATTCTGGCCATTCTGGCTTCACACCTTGCCAACAAACAGATTTTTCTCTGTCAGTGTTGTTGCGATTTTTTATCAAAAGTAGAGGCTTCCTCTTCACACCATCTTGCGATAACGGTGATTGAGGAACAATAGCAGCTTTCCTCTTCCGATCATTCTGCATTAATTCATTTTCATAAAATAAAATTATTATTACAATCCACACAACAATTCCCCACTAACAACGTTCATGAAATACGTTTTTGCTCTCTGTTGTAGTTATCATAATTCATTTACTTCATTGCTCAATTTTCCTGATTCCATAATTATTATTGAATGTGAATGACGGAAATGATGAAATAAAATGAATAATATTAAATGTAAAATAGGACATTGACACCTCGCAAACAAACTAGTTCGAGTAACTCTTCGGTAGTAACATTATGATACCACCACAATTTATTGTAGGGCCGAATATTGTATGCCCACCTTTTTTTTCTTCCTTTCGTCAAGTATTTTTCGTTATCATTATAATGTTCATTGTTTTCGCGCAAAATTACTTTCGTACATCATCACAGATCAAAAATAAAAAAAAAGAATTGTCAATTGATACAACGTGGCAATCAGCTGGAATCTTACCTTCATTATTTCAAATGCGTTTTTCTCTGAACAAAGGATTTTGGACATACAACATTTTCCCTTTAAGCCATCGATATGCTGTTCCCATTTTTCGGGAACTCGTTTATGTAACTTACAATCATGACCTGATTTGACATTACCTAGGAGTGACAATTGTTGCGAAAGCTTGCGACCATTATCCTGAACCCGCTGGGACAAGGTGTCGTGTTTGGGAGCTTGCGATATCTTTAATCGATGATCCTGACACAACCGGAAAATTTGTATGCAGTCTAAACCAAGCAGTACATCATACCTACGCAAATTCATCATCATCGACCACAAAAAACCAGACGTCTTTTTTTATAGCCTCACTACGCATAGTAAGTTTCATCACACCAACGAATCGTTTTATTCCACCCATCGTTTTACAAGTGTAGGATTTTAATACTTGCATCTCCTTGCCAAATTTTTGTAGCTACGTAACGATAGTTAACCACCGAAATGTTCGCACCAGGGTCGTAGAGGGCGCGCGCAGAATCGCCCTCAATTTTGACTTGGACAGCAATGAGTGGAGTCAATTTAAGTTTTTTTGGTCGAGCACAGCACCATTAATGACGTCTTCTAGCTCGACGTTATTAACCATTCTCACATTTCAGCCCTGGGAACTGGGGCCCTTTTTGCTCGCCAACCAGTCATGTTTACTTTCCGGACTATCCGGATTGTTCCAACATACAGAAGGTGCGTGAAATCGAAATGGCTAGCCAGCTTTTTCACAGAGAATGCACTGCCTCTTACCACCTTTTTTGAAACTATCTGTTTCCGAGCTTCCGATCTTACTACTAGACCAATTAGTTCTATTTTTTTGTTTTTTTGTTAACTAAATGTTCTACGTTATTTAACTCAGAGAGCTGGAGAGCTATTCTAGAAAGGCGCACAGGGCGTATCAAGCGTTCATACGCCTGGCGTATCAGGCGTTCCGCTATTTTCGAATTGCTTTGAAGAGTTTCGTGACTTTGGAACGCTCCTTGAGCTACGCCTCGAACGACACCTCGGGAGGTATCGTACAGCGCGTTCGGCACTTTCATACAACACATTTCTCTGAATTCCCCCGCAAAATATTCCTGTTAAAAGTAAGGTTTTTTTCTAGTATTATCATGAGAGTTTTTGTATGTTGAAATTTGAATTATGGAATGGAGTGATGAATTATATCAAGTTTTTGGTTTGATCGGTCACTTGTTTTACTGCCCAAACAACCTAATTCATTTTTATTGGCAATTGAAAGTTTTCAATGAATATCATTCCGGACTACACACTTCAACTTCAAATTGATATTCCTGATCGTGCTGATTTGAAAAATGACCAAAGAGTAAGGCAAGTCAATTTGAAAATCGAAAGAATTCGTTCACGATCATACACTAGAATGACCAGGTGGCGTCATATATGACGCCATTTCAAAATTTGATAGTAACTCCTCAAAAAGCCAGGTGGCGTCATATATGACACCATTAAACATGGATTATTAAAATAGGTAAATTTTTTGTTGGAAAATGGGCAACACTTGTGCTGTGTATTCTATTAGCTGTGTGCGAGCGTAACCTGTTTCTGAATGCACATCCCTAACAGATATCGCCTTATGATAGTAAAGCTACTATAGTTTACACACGAGTTAGGAAATACGCCATTTTGGGTCGCTGATAACAGCTGTTCAGTTCGAATGGAGTTTGATTTTAAGTTTTTCGTTTTCATTGATTTCCATTTATTAGTTTGACTTTTAAATAGAATTATGCCTATCTGCTAAAATACATAAAGAAAATTAGAACGAGATTTACAAAATTGCGCAGCAAATTGAAAAATATATAACAGTTATAAAATACAAAAATTAAACTTTTGTGTAGGTACGAAAGACAATCTTGAGTTTTGTTGACCAAATACAAACAGGTAACTTTATTGAGTTAATTAAAATATAACAGGCTGATATTTCTATGTAATGGAATTAAATATGTAATTTGAAAGATTTTATAGGCGGGTGAATCTCAAATTTTGACAGAATTTCACAATCCAAAACATCCAAAGCAGATAGAGCTAGCTTTACTTTTGTAATTCAAATTATGTTAACTTATCTACTGAATGCAGTACCATAAAAAATTCAACAAGACTGCAACTTTTCAATCATTTTCTATGCCTTTCAAAAGTATTTTCTCCACTGCTTGGGCATTAAATTATACTCCAGATCAAGAATAAGGTTAGTTTAATCTTTACGAAAAAAACAAATTTTTTCTGCTGCAGTGTTATATGAAAATCCCAGTACAGTGTCGAAATTTGAAACTCACCCAAACATTGAGGTATCACAAGTAATGGCATTAATTAAAATCAATATTTCCGAACAGAATTGATGGATATGAATTGCCAGTCACATATATCACGTTGATGCTCTGAAGAAAAAAGCTACACTCTCAAATGGATGAAGGATTGTTCGATATTTTTCTGCGGGATACATGATGAGAGTTGAGGAGAAAAGAAATCATTTAGAATGAATACTTCACTTCGCTGCTCTTCAATGTTGAACTTGAATTTCCATCCAGTTAAATTTTCAACTTTTGATTTGATATTGCTTGTACAGTTGTGTATAATAGACTTACATTTCACTCTGAAGTGACTCAAATATACAAAACTCACGACAGAATCAGACAGCAAAAATACATTCTTTTTTACACAAAAAAGCGCCTGTGGAGCATACCCTTCATCATTTTTCTTTCATCGAATGACGGAAAAGATGAAGAGGAAATCTTATAATGATAGAGTTTTCTTCAGGAATTTTCAACAAATGGGTATTTGCATCCGGATTGGAGAAAACGATATCTGCAAAATCTGATTTGAAGCATTACTCAGAATTGAATGAGCAAGAAATAGAAACCACAAAATCATTATATATATGTAACTTATTCTCGAGAGTTTGCTTTTCATGGAGTAGTTTCTTTTTTTCTTGTAGTAGGTTATCTACCGCATCGCACAGTTCATTAGTTGTCATGGAGGAAAACTAGAAAATAGATAAACCAGAAAAACAATCACACCAGAGTGAAAATTGAACGGTATATAAACGTAAAAAATTACAACGACGACACCCAGGTCTCTTACAGTTGTGACGTCGCGCAAGTACTCTCCACCAATATTGTAGTTGTAATCAATTTTAGTCTTTTTCCTAGTAAAAGAAATTTTTTCGCATTTCCTGACGTTAAAAGGTAACCGGTTTTCCTGACTCCAAACAACCAATGAACTGAGATCGTCTCGTATGGATTCAGTCTTGGCTTGATACGACTTGTTTAAATATTTTTATGTTGTCTGCATAAAGCAATATTTTGGTATGTCTCAGTTGAGCCACAATGGGATTAATAAATATCAGAAACAAAAAAGGACCCAGAATCATACATATGATCACTCACACATATCGCAAGCCTGCCAACACTTGAAACTCTAAGTTTAAATCCTAATACCTACTATAAATACGTAGAGTTTTAGTGCATCCCAAAATAAAAATAACACTAAAAACCAAAGCCGAAGAAAATTTGTTCAGTTTTATTTTGCTTTGCTTCGTAAATGCTGATACAGCGTTAAAATGATATGTTTGCGTAGTAAATGAGCCAAAGTCATTACATTGAATCTTTCTTGGGCTTAATTTAATTATGCTAAGCAAATCCCTCCCTTCCCTGTGGATCCGCGCCTGAAGCCCTGTCACCCTACTACCTTCTAAAATACGTATCTCCTACAGAGACATGTAGTGTAAAATTTATTGGCTTTTGTACCCTAATACAACCAGTAGTAAAATCATAAAATTCTGATAAATGTCATAGTAACAGGAGCGTTACAGTGGCCTCTTACGGGGGGGGGGGCGTAACGGGGGAGCGTTACGGTTTTCGCTGAAGTATACCCCTGGCTGGAAAAAATAAATTTCGAATGCTTACATAAATTAAATTTACAGAGCTGGCAAGATTTGAGGTGCGAAGCGAAAAGAGTGGCCGGGCAATTATCACAGAGTGTGATTAAAACAGGAGGTGGTCAAGGTGTACCTCTGGAAAACCTGAGCCCCTCGAAACAAATAATTGTCGCTATTAGTGGAGGTCGACCTGCCATACAAGGGCATGAAATACCAGAGTTTGGTACAGGAGAAGACCAGAGGTGGGTAGCCTATCCATTAGCTTTAGCTTTTAGCCGTTAGCCGGACAATTTCCAACGAAAATTAGTTAGCTTTTAGCTAGCTCTTTAGAAGGTTTCAAATTTAGCTTCTCAGTTAGCCAATCGACAATTGAATAAGCTAATAGCTAATTTTTTGTTAGAAATTGTGCACCACTGATTAAGATAAATCAAACTTGATAAGAGAAACCGAAGGAGAACCACTGTGACGCCTTCAAAGCCAATAGAAAACAAAATTTTATCAAAATTCTCATTCTCAGTTTTTAAATTTTCCCGGTTTCAGGACACCGACAGGGGCATTATGCAGGCACAAAAGCACATTTGCGAATTAATGATAATATTAATTAGTCGAATTTAATAATGGCGTGATGTAAGGTCTACGGTGCACATTCACTTTTTTGTTATTTGTTGTCTTGTTTGTAGTATCATTGTTTTTGTTTGTCTCTTCTCCAATTTTTAAGTATGCCGGCACAGAAAAAAGATTTAAGTCGTACTTACTTTCGATATAATAAAGCCGAAGATGTGAGTGAATGTTAAGTTGTGCTTGAAAATGGAACCCTAAGTGAAAATCCTGAAAATGGCGAGGATGATCTCGAACCTCGATGTGGGAAAACTGTGATGGTAAGCTGAACTATCTAATTTAACGTCTCAATACTTAATAGACCTCATGTATTTTACAAATGGGCTGGTTTCTAATTAGTCTTTTTTATTGTGTGGATTTGATATGTAGGGTTCAAAAGTCAGTAATCTGCGAAGTCATTTAAAACACAAACATAAGAAAATTTACCAGGAATTTCTCAAGCAGGAAGAAGAGTTGAAAGGAAAACGGGTGCCTTCCTCGCAGAATAAACTTACATCCTTCATTACAAGAACAAGCGTTTCAGTTCAGTTAAAAAAGGAAAATGTAATTAGAGGTCTTCTGGAACTCGTTACCGTCAATGGACGACCTTTTAGTGCTGTAGAAGACTCCGGATTGGTAACAGCATTTGGGCCTGCCATGAAATCTTTGAATATAAATTACAATCGCAAGAGCATTGCAGACTTACTTGATGAAGCTGCTACATTTCTAACGCAACAGGTCACTCGTGCGCTGAACAATTTGCTCGTTTCCGTTAAGGTAGACTGTGCCACACGTCTTGGACGATCTTTCATAGGAATAAATGTTCAGGTTTGGTAGCCCTTCTTTTATGGCTTTTTTTTTTTTAAGATAGAAAACAGTAAATATTAGCATTTTATTGATTCTTGCAGATTAACGAGGATGGGACAATGAAAACATTTACTCTTGCCGTAAGAGAATTGTTCGAAAAACATACTGGAGAGAATTTGAAGAGAGTTATCATGGAAGAGCTGGGAAAATACAAGATTTCTACCAAAAATATCTACTCCATTACATCTGATAATGGGGCAAATTTACTAAAAGCTGTTAAATTACTGAATGAAGAACTACAGACAGAACGTCTTAATGAGTTTAATGATGATGAAGACAATTTTGTTTTTGAAGATCCACTCGTTGATTCCAGCGAAATACTTGATGCCGGATGGGAGACAGATTCTATTCTCAGTAAAGAACTGATAATAAACTATACGCACCATAATATGGAATATAGGTAAATTTTAATGTCCATTTGAAATCATGACATTATCTTTTTCTCGTAAACAGGCATTCGTTGTGCAGCGCATACTCTGCAACTTGCTGTTCATGATACCCTCAAGAATTCGTGGAGGGAAGACGATGCCGATACTTATTTGGATCAGATACGTGAAGCGAGGAAAGTTGTTAAAGAATTGAGGCTTCAAAGCGCTACATTAACCCTGTAACAACCATGTGAGCATGATAGACTGCTAAAGACCAGGTGGGGTCAAATATGACCCCAAGCAACCAAGCTGTTAAAGACCAGGTGGGGTCATATATGACCCCAAGAAAATATGCTGTTAAAGACCAGGTGGGGTCATATATGACCCCACATATTAATATTAGATTTTAATGCAGGAAAACGTGGTAACATGATGAAATTTAGTGAATATGATCTGTGTGTAAGGTAAAGCAACATACTATCAGGTCTGGTGCCCTCAGCCTGATGCTTCTCCCACTAGAGGGTAAAATAGGTCAAAGAAAAGTGTTCTTTCTCTATAACTCCTTTAAATATAATTTTTTTTCTCAAAAAATAGATAACTATAAAAGTTGTAGAACTTGGAAAGCTCTATGAAAAAAGGTTATTACACTTTTTACTTGCAGAATCAACGGTTTTTGAGTAAATCGATGCTGAATGTAGTCCCCTTTTTACACGCCGCTGTTAACCAAGTGGACTTTAGTGTGGTCTGCTACAGATACTAACTGAAAATTGAAAACATGTCCGAAGGATTTAGATAATGCACAATATATTCTACAATTAATGAACGTTTGAAAATAGTAAACACACTTTGGTAGCATGGTAGCTAGAGGAACTGTTGTCTCCCCCGATTAGAAGTCAGTTGTCGACTAAGGCTGACTGCACTGTGGGCAGAGACTGTGCCGATGCTCCGCACACAGTGACAATTGACAGCGTCCGCATCTCGCTACTCCTTTTCAATCACGGTTACGCGGACAAAATGCGCAGCGGCCTCGGCGTCCTGGTACCGGTTGAACTGGAACTACCGCAGGTTCTTGCATATTAAAATACTGTCTAATTTTGACCTTTAAATCACGGGGTATTCTGTCATTCCGCAATCTCTCCATCGCGTATGGTTCAATCAATCCGGTAACCAGCTGCATCATGAAATTGAATCGACTCAGATGCCCGCCATTGAGTTTGTGCAAGACATATGCGTTGACGCTGGCTATGTCCAGGACACCGAAGAAGTATCGCATAGTCCATCGTTTCGTTTTTCTCTTCGTTGTTCTAAGGTGTATAAGCTGGTTGAGGGTATCTACACCTGCTTTTGTCGCGTTGTAGAAGTTGATAATGGAGGGTTTTCCATTTTCTTCATCTACACGACCTTCCCTGTGAGCTGTAGATAACAACACCACAGCTTTGCGATACTTAGGTATGTACGATGTAAGAACGCGATCTTGTTGAAATAAAAATCGCGACCGATATACGTCGTTATGGCCGGCTCTCAGCATATGCGCAGGGATTGCAGTTCGGTTACGGCGCATAGTACCAACAGCAGTAATGCCTACTGCGAGTAGTTCATCTGCCAGCTGCATGGACATGTAGTAATTGTCTACTGTAACAGTTCGGTTCGTATGGAGAATGGGCTGTAGGAGATGAAGTACCTGACGCGTTGGAACGCTGAGAGGATTCGGCGGTACTGGTTGGTTGTCATGATTGAGCTGAACTGGTTGGCTGGCAAGAGGTTCTCGACCTAGGTATGGCAAGCCATTGTAAAAGTAAGAATTGCCAGCGTCGCATAAGCTCACCAGCTTCATACCAAAACGGTCTGGCTTATCAGGCATGTATATTCGGAAGCCAGACCGTCCTTGAAAGCTCAGGATCGTTTCGTCGATTGTGATGTTGTTGGACAGCTCGTAACTGGCTTGACAATTGCGAGTGAAGATATTCCAAACATCTCGAAACAAGTGGAATTTGTCGTTGGCTCGAATGACGTCGGGTCTGGGACGATGGGCGAAGTCATCAAACTTCAGCGCTCTCTGAAGAAATTTGAACCGGTTCTGGCTCATTGCGACAACATACGCAGCTGGTCCCGTCTTTTCGGACCACAGGTCCTCTGTGCGTAAAAACGACTGTTTCAGTAGAGCACTCAGGTACAGCAAGCCGATGTACGCCCGTAGCTCCGTGATGGTCAGAGCACGATTGGCGTAGTCCTCTGCTTGGTGGCCCCTGCGTGCCTCTATGAACTCGTTGGAATGGTGAACGATGCCATTCAACATATCAGCCGATAAAAACTGCTCAATGAGAGGCACCGGGTCACGTAAGCCAACCGCTCCACCAGCAGCTCGACTGAAGCGCAGGATATTGGGAGGTGCGTGCATGTTTACCGGAGGCTGAGTGTGCCAGTATGTCTGGTTGTCTCTGCCTCGGACGAGCCGCAGTGCTGCCACCCTTTGAGTACCGCCATTGTCGTCGTCAGCTTCGCTGCTCTCGTCGTCACCAGCTGCATCAAGCTCATCATCTTCGCTGGCTGTATCTTCCAATATTTCGTCCTCCTCTGGCAAGGCGTCGTCCTCGTCGATGGCGTCTTGCAGGTCATCGTCGCTATCGGAAATGATTCGGCCGAAGGCAGCAGTAGCGGGTAACATTTTTTAAAAGTTAACGCAATTCTTTTTTCAACTTGTGTTTCGCTCGGAAGTCGGTGTATCGTATGACCAGTTGTATTAACTGCGAGTTCATCTTGTTCAATTTTCAAAAACCATGGAAATTTTACCAGCCAATCACAGTATCGTGGAGCAAATATCGCACACACGCATAAGTCTGCTTTTAAAGATCCTCTTCAATGCGGCAACCAAATTTGTTTTCTTTTATTGTTATTATACTTACCAACAACAATCGCCAGCACGTGAGACTTGAATTTCCGCTGCTGGCGACTCTTCTGATACCTTATTGCAGCGGCCATTTTTATATGACCAGTGTATACTAGATCAGACTAGACATTTGTACCAGCTTGATTTCAGCAAGTTCTCAACTTCTGCTCGCAATAATACGCATCCCAACTTGAAACAGCGACACAGCAACCCATCAAGATGCATTGTGTAGTCCGACTGTCCCTCAAACCGGATCTTACCCAAACATTCAACGGGCAGCAATAGTTGCGGACGGTATTTTTGGTTCAGATTTTCTTGTTCAACAGGCACGGCCAGGCGATTAAATTCTTGGGATGCAAAACGTAAGGAGCCCGGTCAACAAATTAAAAAAATTATCAGTGATGTTGTGAATTGTGACAAAAAGGGCCCACGAGGCCATAATAGGTCGGGAGGCCCGAGATGAATTTGCCCCTCCGCACCACTAGCCAGGCCGTGCGTGTTGTCCAAAATAACCTCATCAACACTTTTAGACTGTCGCATTGCAACCGAGGTCCAGATTCACTTGCTCCATGCGATACACTTCAGTGAGCGGGTAGCTTCTCTCCTGAAATCTTTTCCAGCCCTTATACACCCATCAAGGATCACTGCAGCGCCAAAGCACGCTACCACATTGTAAACAGAGACAATTGGCCTACCAGTACAAGCAATTTGGTTCGACTATCTAACTGAGTCTTTTGAGATATCTCTACCCTCCCCACCCACCTTTAATTTTCCAATGTGGTGCTCGAAAACTCTCATCAGATGCTAGACCCTATGAGCACCGATATTGCCGGCTATGATCGAACACGAAACCAAAGGACATCTGACTTGGAAGCAGTTTACAAAGGAGCATGTAGGTAGGTCCATAATCGAAGACGTGTCCCTTGCATTCCCTGATCCCAACGCACCCCTTCGCCCTACTTCGCTACTCCGGTGCCTCTAATATTGCCGTAGGCGCAGTGTAGGAGCAGCAAACAGGCAGAAATGAATGGAAACCACTGAGATTTTCTTTAACGAAATCCACTCCAACAGATGATTGAGAGACTTCCGCAGTCGTAGACAGTATCGAGAAATTCAAGTACCTCCTCACAGAACGGTACTTTATCATACGCAAACTATAAGCCACTCCTTTATATGTCCATAAGACCAGGGGAAAACGCATGCTAGAAGTCCAATCGCGGCTGAGTACATCGCCCAATTTGTTTCTAAGATCGAGTTCATCCGTGTGGAAACTAATGTTGTGGTCGATGCCCTAATGAGCCCATTAGATACCATCCACCATCCAGACAATCCCAGCAGCTATAGTCAGCATCGTTGAAATTGCAGCCGCCCAAAATGCCGATGCTGATATAGATAAGCTCCGTATCGAAGGATACGATGTCCACAATTTACAGTCAATCCATAATTTGGCTCACAGCGGCCAGAAGGCGACCACCCGTAAAGCCTATCATTTCTCAATATTGGTGGCCCCTTCGCTCCTGGGTGAAAGCATGCCATATATATGTACCAAACCTCAAAGATCCAGCGGCATACCAAAGCTCCACTGCAGGAATTTCCTCCAGCCGACTAATTCAAACACGTATCTCGATATTGGTGGCCCACTCGGGGAATCCCGTGTTTACATGTATCCTGCCACCTTCGTGGACCGGCGGTCCCACCAAACTAATGCTAAAATTATTCCTTTGCAAGACATTTCTGCGAGCACCCTCATGACAGTCTTGGTCCGAGAATGGATCTCCAGGTGCCGAATTCCACGTCGACTCACTTCAGATCAGGAAAGACAACAGTTCCTCCAATAGATCGTAGGTATCTTTCACTAATTAAATGCGCCACCAAGCGTATTTGCTACTTTCGAACGTTTATTACTTAGTTGTAGAATACATTGTGGACATATAAATCCTTCGACTTCAGTTAGTATCTGTAGCAGACCACGCCAGTTCACTTGGTTAACTGCACCGTGTAAAAAGAGGGCTACATTCAACACCGATTTACTCAAAAACTGTTGATTATATTTAAAAAATTGTAATAACCTTTTTTATAGAACTTTTTAAGCTCTACAACTTTTATAATGGCTTATTTTCAGAAAAAATTATATCTGAAAGAGTTATAGACAAAAAACACTTTTATTTGTCCTATTTTGCCCCCCCCCCCACTGGGGGAGGATGTGAAACTTAACAGTATGTTGTTACACACTACCCGCTGATCATATACACCAAATTTCATCCTGTTACATCTTTTTCCTGCATTAAAATCTAATATTCTTCAGTAAATATAAACGACCAGGTGGGGTCATATATGACCCCACCTGGTCTTTAACAGCCTATTTTCTTGGGGTCGTATGTGACCCCACCTGGTCTTTAACGTACTGTTCTTCTTACATTGGGGTCATATATGACCCCACCTGGTCGTTTATATCTTACTGAAGTTTGGGGTCGTATACGACCCCACCTGGTCGTTTGAGGGTTAAAGAAAAAAAATCTTTCGAGACCAACGCTTGATGTCCAGACACGGTATTATAATTAACTTTTATCTTCTTTGATACATTTTGGTCAGTGGTTTACATTCATAAAAATTGGTTTCTGTGTGAAATAGGTGGAGTTCGACATATACAATGTTAGATTCATTATTAAAATTGAAAGACTATTGTGAAGAATGCGTAGGTCATGGTAATGAACGATTGAAGTTGACTACTTATCAGTGGGATATAATCGCAGAAATTCGCACATCTCTAGAGCCCTCTTACAAAGCAACTATAAAATTACAGAGAGAAAATTTAACATTAAGTGATATTTACAAAATTATAAACATATGCCACCTGGAAACAGCGAAAATAGGTCTGTATCAGTTTTTTAATGATGGTTTAGGTAGTTGGTACTTAAATTGAGTTCTACAACTGATGCTAACTTTACTATTATTAATTTCTTCTTTTTATTTCCTTGATTTTGTTTTAAGGAACCTTCTTTTCTCAGTGCCTGTTGGATAATATAATAAAACGGCGCGACAAAATCATGGAACATCCAGCAATGTTGAGTGCTCTCTACCTCGACCCACGCTTTTCATTTGAATTAGACGAAGATCAACGAGAGCTGGCTATTAAGAACATTCTTAAAACGTATAAACGGCTTTCAGGTAGATAAATAAAGTACATTGAATTAGGTTCAAAATAATAACTATCCATATTTAAAACGATATCGGTAATTTTCAGATTTGGAACATGAAGTAAGAGAAGAACAAGATCTTAGAGATCTACAGGAAATACCCTCATCAGATACTGATTCCTTCAGTACGTTCGATGATGATGATGCGCGTTATGAACATTTGCTGAGGAGAAAACATAGAGTAAAGACGGTTACGGCTGCTGCCGTTCCTATCTTTGAAGCTGCATTAACAACTTTTCAGCAAGTTGAACGCATTCCTAGTAACACATCAGTTCTGCAGTTTTGGCAGGATAACAAGAAAACTTACTCATTGTTATATAATACCGCTTGTACAGTATTCGGTGTTCCCGGAACGCAGGTATCAGTTGAGCGGCTTTTCAGCGCACTTCGTTTCATTCTTAGTGATCATCGATTTCACTTAACAGATGAAAACATTCAAAATATTTTGTTTATTCGTTGTAATTTTGAATATTTACAACCGTTCTTCGATCGGTTCAAATAGATACATAAATATAAATAAATAAAACGTGTAGAAGCCGTTCAAAATCTCTTTATTTTCTTGAGATTTGATATGGAAATTTCAAAGATGTAGTGCATGCTTTTCTCGTTGATATTATTTTTTTAACGAACTTACAGTTACATTGATAAATAGCCTGCAAAGGTATAATATAATGGTGTTACAGTCTCTTCATATTTAAAATTTATGAATAGACTTGCTGTCAACAGTTTGGGTCCATTTTGATTCTTTAATACTTCTCAATTCAGATTTCGATACTTCTCAATTCAGACTTTGTAGGTAAACTCAGCTCTTCGGATAGTTTGACATCGCTTTTGGTTTTCACTGATTTTTCCTGGGTACTTCACATCACTACTAGAAAGACATTATTATCATATTAAAAAAAAAAGCTTCCAAAAACGAGTGAAATGATACCCATGTCCATTTTTTTTAAATTAGCTGTTAGCTAGCCAATTAGCTATCCTTTCAGAACAAAATATTAGTTAGCTGATCAGTTAGCTATTTGTAAGAAAAGTGTTAGTTTTTAGCTAAGTTTTTAGCTCATGTGAACAGCTAACCACCCCTGGAGAAGACATCTCACAAAATATATTATCAGAAGGTTCTAATTGAGATTTCACTGACATTTACCCCAGTAATTACTATAATAGTACATTATTATATTGTAAAATATTAATTACTATTAATAATTTTATAGATAAGCCTGAAGGAATCAGAAGGGAAAAATCCAGCTCATTGTATTCTGGAAAACCATTGTCGTCATATTCGAAAAAACCCTGCCTGTCCCATTTGGAAGCGTACCGTCAGCTGGGGTAATATCGGACACCTGGGGTAATTCCGGCCACACGTTACATTCTCACATTTAGCAACTCAAACACTCCCAGGTTGCATGCGGAGTACTACTTTATGTTATTGTCAGTTGAAGAGCTATCGGATAAGCCATGTGTTGTAGATGATGACGTTCCTCTGTGAAGTGTAAGTGTTCTATGCATGGATTTAGGAATTTCGAATATTATGGGCATTTGTTATCATTAATATTCAGCTCGGCGCAGCCCTTATGAAAAAGAACTTACGAATTTGCTGAGGTGATTTACCGTATTCTACATTATTTACAGAACATTTAAAAAAAAAAAGGAGCGATAGCTTCAGTACTCGTTTTTTTTAGTACGATTTTCGTGATTTTTGAATGAATCTCTGTTATTAGTGAAAAACGAAAATTCAGGAATAGCTTTCGCTACAAATACCTCACTAATGGGAACTTCTCTTAAGTATAAGTACAATGTATTCTGCGTAGTATTTAGGGCATAATATGCATATCCAAGAGCCAAGATGCATACGGAGAAAAAAAAGCAATGGAGATTTGTTGGTGTAGTAATCACCAACGAAATAACGACAATCGAAATAACGAAATCATATTTTATTTACAAAAACGAGAGGTTACACACGGTCCGTTCATTTCTTCGATCTTCGTTTATTTTAACAAATAATATAAACAATAAAAGTGTGGCCGCTCAGTGGAGCCTCCGAAAGTAAATAGGAAATTTCCTACAGTTGGGATTTCGACACTCTTTTTCTGGCAGCACTGTGTACGACACGCCAGCGCCACGCTTTTAATTTGTAACTTGTCACAAGAAAATGGCCTTTGTGGTAAGTATACACTAAGGCCTTTTTCTTGTGACACTTCACTATTACAAACTATTCGGAATTTTTATGTAGTGGTGGTGGTAATAGTGTATTTTTAAGTTTGTTGATCTGTTGACGGTTCCTTCGCCCGTACTCGCATTATCACTATCGCAGTAGGATTCTTTGATACTACGGATACTACGATCATAGTTGCATGATTCCTCGATCTTTTACAGTGAATAGTTTCGTATTTATTTTCTCACCACTAGATTCACAAGGTACGTAAAATCTAACATTTTGTTCTTTCTATAAAGCGTGGTGCACACCAACGAAGTATACTGCATGAAACTTATCGCTGAAATATATTTCATGTATTGAATGTGCATTGTATGATGCAACTTTTTGTCTTGAAAACTGTTGCATACAGAATATCCCATGCGATTCATGTTTCATGCAACCTAGTGTGCGATACCCCATTTAGCTTTTCGTTCTTGAGGTATTAGTACGTTCCCAACGATTTAATTCCTTCCCGAGAAAAAAGTGAATTAGTAATTTCAATATTCGTTGTTTTACAGCAATCGAAATTCTCGAGACGGATTGCGATTATCAGTGATAACGAAAATTGACAAATAGTGTTCTCTTCGAGTACTACCTTCGTAATACGAACCTCCTTGAGTAAGTACTTGTACTATATTCTACATAGTTTGCAGAACATATCAAAAGGAAAATGAGTCTATAGCTTCAATATTTGTTGTTTTGTAGACACCAGTACTGGTAGCGATTGTCACTGACAATGCCGCGAACGTATAAAAAGAAGATTGACAATAATCGACGGCAGAAATATTCCGAAGATACTCTGCAAAAGGCATTATCTGCCATTACAAAAAAAGGATGGTCGGTGAGAAAGGCAGCTTCCAAGTGGACTGTACCGCGGTCGACTCTCCAAGACCATTTGAAGAGCTTGAAAGATGCTGCACAAGTTGGTGCAGAAATTCCGGTATCGGTAATCCAAAAGTTAGGACGGAAGACTGCGCTTACACCTTTAGAAGAAAAAGTTCTCGTCGATCTTGTTCTGGAATGTGCGAAATGGGGATTCCCGTTAAAATTCATCGACATACGTTGTATTGTTCAGGGATACTTGAATGATATTCCAAAGAAAATACAACAGTTTGGTCCGAAGAATATGCCCGGTGAGGATTGGGCCCGAGCGTTCCTGAGACGACACCCAGAATTATCGTCTCATATCAGCGAGAACACCCGATGAACATTTCACTGCTAAAGTATGAAAAATTTGTCAGTGGTTCGGATAATTTTTAGTCATATTTTAACCTGATTAGCAGTATTCCTCCATTTGAAAAGTACAGCGAGTTATCCCCATGGACACTTTGCACTGCTAATGTACTGCTTATTTCTGAATAACCTCGCCCGGCGTTTATCCGAAATAAAGATATATTTGTCAGTATCATGGATTAATTTAGCAGCATTAATGATAAGATTAGTAGTATTTTTCATAAACTTAGTGTTCCTCCTGCTAAACAGTCTGCATTTTATCCTTATTTTGGATTACTTTAGCAGTACACTGAACAATATTAGTAACATTGGGGATAAAATTGGCAGCGGTTTTATCTGCTACACTGCTATCATTCAAAAACTTTTCCAGCTCCTTGAATCATACTTGAAAATAATTGGATCTCCATGAAATATTCAAAAAAATTTATTTAGTGTCTGAAATAATTTTACAATTTTTATGATAAAAAGGAATGTAACAAAATATTAAAAAACTGAATTATTATCTATAACTACATAACATAAAATGATTGAAGCGAAAAGTGAAAACATATGAGTCAAACCCATTCCAATAATCCCCGAAATGTTGTGAGCCCGGGGCCCACAAAAATAAATCCAATATTTTGCAATAAATATCAAGGTAACCCACGCAGTACTTCAGAATTGGAGGCGGGGCAGAGGCTTAGCAGGGGCCATTGGTGTCATGTATGGAATCATAATTTTCTGCCCTTGTGATGTTATAGCAGCCTACCAGCCTACCCCAGGGAAGGGGTTCATGGTAAGGGGAGAAAGTTCCTGGAAGGAGGAGAATGGTCAGGGTGGAGGGTGAGAAAAGAGGAGAAGGCCATGGTGGGTTAATAGGTTGTGGTGGGTGAGAGATATCTTGGGGGGGGGCATTCATGTGTGGAATGTTGTGGTTGGAGAAGGGAATTGTGGTGGGAGAAGGCCGCAGAGGGAGGGAGTAGTAATGGGTGAGGGAGTCCTGATGGTGGAGGGTGGTCATAGTGGGGTAGGAGGGCCGTAGTAAGGAAGATCTAGTGGAGGAAGAGGGCCATGGTGGGCGAGGAGGATTGCAGCAGGGAGAGATTCCGGGACTCGAAGGATGGCTGTACAGAAGAAAGAGGTCGTGGGGCAAGAGGCGCCCTATGATTGAGGAGAGGTGCCCTATTGCGGAAGGGAGCAGGCTTATACTAGCAGAGGGCACCATGGTGGGAAGAGGATCGTGATTTCTGAAGCGTCATGGTGGTGTAGGGTGATTGTGACATGAATGTTGGATGAAGAGGGTTGTGGTGAGTATAGAAATAGTGATAGAAGGGGCTTTGGTGGGGTGAGCTGATGGCGGGAATGTGAGGGAAGGGTAGTTGCCGTGATGTTAGAGAATTGTATTGGAGACGGAATTGTAGGAAGGAGGGCTGATGAAGACTCCTCTCCTACGCATCCGCATGTACGGAAGGTCAATAAGTATCTAACTGCCCCCCTCCCCCTAGAATTTCTTTTGCCCTCCCGACAAGACCACTCTGGCTACACCCTTGGCATTAGGGTATGTATAACTGATCACCTAAATTTTGGTAGGAAACTCACAAGACCTTATAAACGAAATTATAATACACATAATCATCTACCTAATGCAGTACGGGTTTTATAAGGCCCCCTACCGCATTTATCACATTACCATATTGTTTACACAATAAATCTTCAGTTTTTTTTTACTCACTTCCAACAACTCTTCGTCTTCATTTTCAGCTAAATTGGAAGACATATTATACTCAATAGTGTCGCTTACATTTGCAACTGGATTTACTGGAACAACACAATGCTGTTGTTGACTTGTAGAAGCCAGCAAAATTGTGATGAATAATTTCATATATTCATAGTATTCAACAAAAGTTAGGTTCCCTGCAGAATAATTACGATCAATTCATCTCAATAAATGCATCACACATATGTAGTCTTCATCTAAAGTCAAAATCTGTTCTGAAATTGTGATCAGAGCTGCAGTAATGCAGTCCAAATGAATCAGAGTGAAGTTGACGTCATGGTCAAAGATCAATGTTCCAGTCAAAGACAGCCAAGGTGATCATCATTAACTAAATAAAAGTCAATAATCAAAATGTTGAGTAAAAATAGGTGTTGTAGTTTACTGTGGAAATTAGACTGAATGTCAGAGTTGAAAGTAAGTGTAACAGCATTAACAGAAGTTTAATTCAGGCATGAAACTAAAGTTAAAATTGAAGCGTTAGCAAAACAATTACAGCCGATGTGGAAATGGAGGTAGGACAAAGTGGAAATGAAATGGAAGTCTGCAAAGTCAAAGTTTAACTAGAATAGGGTACCTAGACGAAACAGATACCCACTTAAGGACTTGTAAAGTATGGTGGAATGTGTGCTAATAGGTACAGTCTGCCCACGGAAAGATGATGGTCCTGTTTTCGTTCCAGGCTAGTAGTGGTCCTTAAAAAGGTGCAAAACTGGTCAGGTAAAACCAGGTGGCCCCCATTTAGCATTCAGAAATGCATTCGTTTCAAAACTTGTTCACGCCTACATAGGGCCGCCGAAAAGGGGGGAGGGCCGCCGAGAAGGGGGGACGGTACTTCTCCCCCCCCCGGCACAGGTTTTTTGAGGGGGCCCGCAGAGTCACAGAAATTATAATTATCAAATAGACAATATGTCTTTTTACAAGCAAATAATTTCAGTGTAGGCCGGTAGATTCCCCCCCCCCCTCCGCCCAGTTTGGCTCTTGGCGGCCCTGCGCCTACATCGCATTCCATTTGTGTGTATTGCATATTTTTAGATCTGTTCTAATTCCATTCCCATTATGTTTACACTTGAATATGACTGCACACTTTGTTACATTTTGACCTGCACTGCGCACCACTGTAAAGGTGATAGTGAAAGTAAGGTAAACAACTTACTGCTCTCCATTATCTTTGTGTGAACAGACTCTATGGAACCTTACAGCACCCATAGTGGGTATACAGAAAGACAATATACCTACCTATGACTATCATAGCCTGCTTTACATAAAGTAATGAAGAAAGTTAGTTTTTGGTACCGGGAAGAAATTTTCTGGAGGAACGGTAGTGCCGCAGAAGAGGCCGAAAATTGATGCATTAAGTAAGGCCGAAGTATAGGCTCTCCAAACACTGGATCTGATGCCACAGAATTCACACTTCAAGATATAAGTTAGTATATCAAAGATAAAAGGGGATGTCTTTCGACGCAGCACCATCACTGTCAAAAGTAGCATGCTTTAACAGTACTCAAAGGAAACTGGCCTTATCACTCAGATTTTAATCCGGCAATAAATGTTACTATAAATTAATACTAAATTTACCTACACATTTGAGTTCACCCTGAACTGAAAATTTACCTACATATAGTAGGAAAAGCTTACTTACCACAGGTTCATCGGGTTCGTTCTTCATTTGCTGATAGTAAAAACTACAAGAGACATCACCATGCCCCAGAAGCCAGTATTTTCGTGATTTTTTGGGTTTATCCGCCATTATCCTACTCATTTACCTATTCTAACCAGAATAACACGGCACTTTACTCGCAAAATAATTATACTCGGCAAATCATAGGAGAAATGCATCAGTATGCAGTTAATGGAATGTTACCAAGTAACGCGGATGTATAACTAACAAATATACAAACCTGCAATAAAGTAATTATATATTAACTGAAACCAAAATCACCGCAAAACTAAACTGTATTTTTCGCGAAATAACCGTTACTAAGATGTAACGTTTACTATCAATTCAAAAATTCAACGCACACAACAGACAAATCAGGATGCGTGCGCTGATCTTCCAGGTTATGCGTTTCTTATCCTCCACAAAGTACAAATTATGAGGAACGCCTAGTTATCTTGAAATAGGATAAATCCAGAATAAATCACAGCTAAGTGTTATTCGTATTTTATAATATTTACCACTAATTTCCATTAGTGTTTTCAGGGCTAGGATTATCATAATTACTGCTAACTATTCTAACACACACAATGTAAATACAAAAGGTTTGTTTTTGTATTAGTAATGTTCGTAATTTAGTACTCGTGCTGCTAAATTACGAACATGAAAATGTTCATCGGGCATAAAATATGTTCGCGCAAAAGTCTCACCGGATAACATGAATGAATACTTCGACGAATTAGAAAAAACGTTAGCGAATGTTGATCCGAAGAATATTGTTAACTATGATGAAACCTCCTTCGTTGATGATCCTGGCAGAGAAACATTTATTTTTCGTTGTGGCGGAAGAGCAGAGAATATTCTGGACAACTCTAAGACGTCGACTTCGGTTATGTTCGCATGTTCGGCCTCCGGCACTTTATTACCGCCCTATGTTGTATATAAATCGCAGAACATATATGACACTTGGCTCCTGAATGGACCAGATGGAACAGTATACAATCGTTCCAAGTCTGGATGGTTTACCCGAGACTTGTTTGAAGACTGGTTTGATCACGTCGCAGTTCCCTACTTCCGCCGATCTTCTGCAGGACAAAAAATTCTCATTGGAGATAATCTTTGTTCACATGTGTCCTACCGTGTTATAAAAAACGCTGATGCGCTTGGCATACGCTTTGTTTATTTTTTACCGAATTCGACCCATCTCTGCCAACCGCTGGATGTCGCTGTCTTCCACCCTCTCAAAGTCTCCTGGCGGAAAGTGCTTCTTAAGTGGAAGTTAAAGAGAAAAGGAACTGTTGATAAATCGATATTTCCAACACTCTTGCGCGATGCCATTACGCAAACTACCAATATGAAAAGCAATATACTTTCAGGCTTTTCGGCTACTGGTATTTATCCAATCAATCGGCATCAGGTTTTGAAGAAAATGCCGAACGTTCAATCGGAAACTGAAATTGCCAGGCATATGCACTTCCCGGTTATTCAGTTACTAAAACAAAAAAGGTTTCCCGATGAATCTACCACGCAGCGGGCGCGTAAAAAGAAAATCAACACGCCAGCAGGAAAATCAGTTACTTTGGAAGATTTTCAAGACGCGTTGTCAGATAATGACACTGATGATCCGGATGAACCAGATAGTGAGGAGCAGCTAGACTCTGAAAATGAAGGCCAGGAATCAAACGAAAGGATACCAGACCCGCAGGTTGGTGAATTTTTCATTATAAAATTTGTCACCACGTACAAATCTGTAGTGAAATTATACATTGGAGAAATACAAGCCATTAATGGGGACAAAATGACTTGTAAATTTTTGCGACGCCGAACCGGGAAGGATGGAAATTATTTCGTATTCCCGCCAATTGACGATATCTATCAAGTTGATGTAACTGCGCTACAGCGAAAATTAACAGTTTTATTTAAGCGACGTGGACGATTTTTGTTCCAAGAATCCGTTGCAGGAACCTTGTAACATATTTGCTAATTATTCATGTAATAGATATTATGTTATAAATTATTATTAAAAAAAAAAAAAAAAAAAAAAAAACTGATGTAGCCGATAATATACCAATTGTCCGGAAATTGTTGTAATATATTTATTATTATACAAATTATTAATTTAATAAATATTTTACATGTTTCCTCTCTTATTCTGATGTGTTTGTGTAAATATTTGACATGGCCGATATTACCCCAGTCGCCGGGGTAATACCGGCCACACTTCGACGCTCATTATCTCGAGATCAAAAAGGGTTAGCCAGATTCTGGACAAACCCAACTGTTCAGAAAACTAACAGCATTATGACGCGCAAGTTTCGATGCTTTACCTCTTCCCAGTGCTGTGAACTTTTTAAAAACCATAAAAACATGGCCGATATTACCCCAGCTGACGGTATATGCTTCTGTTTTTATGTTGCAGCCAAATCATGGAGAATAACGCAGTGGTGTATTGTACAAAGAATGATGGCTATAGTAGTGACAGCATCATCGGAGATGATCTGTCGGATAAAGAAAACCATGAGGCGAGCGATAACGATGACGACAAGCAGGATCTTCCGGTTGGACAATTTGTAGATAAGAATGGAAGGGCATTCGCAAAAGTAGACGGTGCACGCTGCAAATTCAAGGACTATACATTCATAATAGAGCAAGGGACAAACTTCTTGAATTTTGTTGTTATCAGCGACAAATACGCGAAAAAGAGATGTTTTGTTGTGCCGTCCTCATACATCAGTCGGGCAAATGGTACTGTCTGATGGATATGCAACATGCTTCCGCGAATAAGGAAGCTAGCTGAAAGAGACGCTTTCTACAATCAGACACTGCGCGACCAAATACTTGTCACGACGACTAAGTATGTGTTTCGGGAAACAACATACACTTTGCAATGGAAAGAAATAGCTTTGAAGGCTGTTCGTTCAACTTCCTCATTGCGTTTTGACCAGCGGTGGCAGCTTTTGTATAGCGTGTGTAGCAAGTTGCTACACTTCAAAACAGCTTGCTACACCTCAGAAAAACGTTTGCTACACCCCAAAAAATCTCCTTTTTTTTGGAACTTTTTAATACAAAATCATCTGCATCTAAGAGTACAGAGTACAGGCAAGTTTTGCATGTTGTAGTAAAATAAATAGAGAATGTTTGCGTTGAAGAACAACTTTTTTTGAGGGGGGGGGGGGTGATTTTGGTGATAGGAGCCCCTGAAATTACCTTGAAATTTTTGCTACACCCCGAAAAATCATCAATTTTTTACTCTAGTCAAAATGGGGTTTTGCTACACCTCAAAAAATCTAGGCTGCCACCACTGGTTTTGACAGAATATACTTATGTTTTCTTCGGTTGGTTTTCTAGACACTTACGAGGAGGCCGAACAGTTCATACATGATTTAGGTGATATAGCGGCTAACTGTTCGACCCTGAGTGACAAGAGCCTGACGGAGAAGGACATAGCAAACATTGACGACTCAAAACGAAATATGAAACGTAAACACGCTGTTCCTACAAAGTTCACGGAATATAATGCGACAATTATGATGAAAAAATCGAGGTATTAATTGTATTAGTGTTGGGGAGAGGTGGGTACAGTGTTACAAAAAAAAAGGAGCTGTATAAAAGTTTAAATTTAGCCACTTGGAAAAAAGGTTCACTATATCAAAATGTTCTAAAAAAGAGACATACTTTCCGATGCCGCAAACCAATTTTGTATAGAGCCTTTTAGTGGTAGGCAAATTGGAATAAGGCATATTTCTGTGATACTGTACCCACCCTCCCCTATACCACTTCTAACCTGTATAAAATATACTTTCACGTACGTGTAATACTGCCCACCCATCATACTGGGGTGAGATTTCATATTGTACAATATGGGTAATTCTCACGAAATTGATATTTTTCTGTAACTCACGCATTTTCTGGTAATTAATCACATGACCTTTTTTTTTTTTTTTCTAGTGTTGTAGAGCACTATCTCCCCCATCTTATTCACCCACAAAAAGTATGAAATCAATTGCCTAAACGGGTATCAGGTCAAATACATCCCCAAATCTTCATAGTCGTGGCTTGTAACCAACCATGTTTTTGATTGTATCATTAAATAAAAATATGAATTCCGAGTATTTTAGGGGCAGAAAAGTAAATGACTTTGATGAGAGGACATGGGAGTACAGATTCATACAAAAAATTGTAACGTTGGAAGATTCTAGTGCCCTCAAGAACAGTTTAAAGTTTGGTAACCCAATTTAACTTCAGCGTCGTGGCCATTTCTGTATTCAGTCAATGTGAGTTGGTGTGACGATGTTTTTAATTTAAAAAGTGGCCACACTGATTGATCTTCACGTTGAGACATGTATCCGCACGTTGAATTGCGATTTGTAACAAGTGTTTCCCGTTCTGAATTAATTTATCTGAAAATTTTTATCTCTACAATTTTGACGCTCCACGGCATGGCTGCTTGATTGTCACCCCGGTTCATCGTATTCCATCTATAAACAGATGAAAAACATCGATTTGGTTAGTATTTTAGCAATAAAATAGAAAGAATCGCTAAATAATCGTTATTTGGTTCTGAAAAATGAATATTTCCTCGAATTTTCATAACCGTGGCTCTATTTTTTTTTCAACGTCGTGGTAAATCACGAAATATTTTAGCCATGACAATGAAGATGATATCCATGACGTTGAATTCAACATAATTTATCTAATTACAAATACAATTCTGATGACGTATTTCTTTGAATGAATTCTTTTGTACTTGTTCATCCCATTTTCTTACATTGGATCTCTTCTAGGATGGCAAACGCCAAGATTTCAAAGGAAGAGCGGCTGAGGCGAAAGAGAGTAAGTGAGAAAAAACGTCGTGAACGAATTAAAAATGATCCGACTCGTGTGGAAGAAGAGAATCGTAAACGTCGTAATCGTTATGCGCGTATGCTTCAAGATGAAGCCCAGCTTCCAAAAAAGAAACAAAAGGAATCGAGAGATGGTCGTCGAAAGAAATGGAGACGTGATAAACAACGTGAAACTGCGCGAAAGAAAGAAGAGGCTAAGAAAGCTCTTGCTAACCAGGTAATTGTAGTTCCATCCACTAGATCTGAAGCCACTCGCACTGCAGCAAAGCGACGAGCCGAGAAGAAACAAGCGAAACAGTATTACTTGATTAAGAAAATGGAAAATAAAATTGCCCGGCTTCAAAGAAGAGCAACAAAATACAAGTTGAAGCATTGGCGTTTGAAAGAGAAGCTTTCAAATGAATCTGCATCGCCAAAGTCTGTGTTGAATCGTAAGTTAAAGAAATCAAAGGAACTGGTTTCTCCAGCAGTGAGAAGGGAACTTCTCTTTGGAACTTCAGTTGTAACAGATATTCGTGAGTCTATCAAAGAGACGGTACAAAGTACCAATGATAAGAAAAATATTGGCAATAAAATTGATTTGAAATACATTCGTAAGTATAAACTTACGAAATTCTCTAAATCAGTTCTTCCTTTTCGATCATTCTACAAATCTAAGAAGATAAGAGTGAGTCATGAGCTCAGACGTAGACGAGTAACACGCACTAGAGAATACGTTCACAAATACTTTCTAGATGATGCTGTATCTGCACTTAGTCCATCAAAGAATGATCAGACTGTCAAGAAAGGAATTAAAAAACAGAAACGATTTCTTACGGGTACATTGAGATATCTGTACAAAAATTTCTGCAAAATGAGTGAAATTCGATTATCTTACTCAACTTTTTGCAAACTGAGGCCCTTTTGGGTTACAAATCGATCTGTTAATGCACGTGATACTTGTTTATGCATTCGGTGCGAGAATCCGCGTCTCATGTGTAAACAGTTGAAAAAACTGGAAATTGTCAACAGTGGGAATTTAGATAATTTGACAGAGGAGGAAGTGGGCTGTCAACCAATTAAAGAACGATGTCGTTTCCGAAAATGCGAGATGTGTTGCGATAGAACTGTAGAAATCAAAGAATTTGATGGTGAACTGGAGTGTTCATATGAAAACTGGATTTCTAAGAAAGTGGTTGGAAGAGATGGAGTTGAGCGCCGTCAAACACTGAAGGAGAAGATTTATTGTTCCCAACTGAATCTGGTCCAACAATTTCTTGAAATTGTAATACCAGACTATATGCAGCACCGAGGAATTGATTGGCACCAGAAGCAATCAATAAAGGAATTGAAGAGCGGACTAAATGATGATAGTATACTGCTACATATCGATTTTGCAGAAAATTATAGCTGTAAGTACTCGAGTGAAGTGCAGTCAATACATTTTGGTGGCAACCGTCAACAAATATCACTGCATACTGGTGTTTGGTATCGAGGAGAAATGGTGCAGTCCTTTTGTACAGTATCGCCTGACCTAAGTCATGGCCCTATTGCCATCCTAAATCATCTGAAACCAGTACTTGAAGAACATCGTGAGGAAATAAAAAATCTTCACTTCTTGTCAGATGCGCCAGCAACACAATATAGGAATAAACATATGTTTACTATCCTGATGAACGAAATTATTCCATTATTTCCAAAATTAGAGTCGCTGACTTGGAATTTTTCTGAATCGGGGCACGGAAAAGGTGCCGCAGATGGCGTGGGCGCAACCTTAAAACGGACTGCTGATAGAGTAGTATCTCACAATCAAGATGTTTCAAATTTTGAAGTATTTTCAAAAATTGTTGTGGAAGAAATAAAGGGAATCAAAATAACTCTCATACCATCAGTAAGTGATGAAGAACTTGAGGAGAAGATAAGACTTGCATCACTACCAGTAAAAGGTAAAAATTTGGATTTAAATGAATGAATTTTGAAAATTTTGAATACCTTTAAACTGAATATTGGTCGGAAATGTAAAAAAATCAAAATAATAATTTCTGATATTCTTAGAAAATAAATTGAAATGTTTTTCTATTAAAGGTACTATGAAAATACACCAAGTGCGGTAGTCAAGCTCAATGAAAAATGTTTTATTTTTCAACCAGTTATCTTGCTTCACCTGTGCACCAAGTCAGTGTCATCATTACCATATGGTAAAGGTCATTTACAGTCCAATTGAAACAGTGCCAATGAATGTGGAAAGTCCAACATTGACTGTTGATGAAACCTCCACACCAGAAATCATTGCAACACAGTCAAACGAAACACGAATTCTTGAAGATAGTCCCATTGTTGAAGAAAATTGGGTAGTTGTTCAATTCAATATGGCAGAGATGAAAGGCCAACGAAGATGGATTGGAAAAATCATTCGAGTTAATGAAAATGATACCTTTCTTATTTCAGTTGTCAAGGCTAAGCGCACACGGGATTACTCAGGATTTATCTACTCTTATCCAGAATTGTATGACGAAAAAAGTAAACTTAAAGAAGATTTAATGACTGTATATAAAACTCAAATTTTGTATACCATTCCAGGTCCAGTAAAATATCAAAGAGCGTTAAAATTTTCAGTAAATATAAACTCTCTGTAGTTTAATCTTATTGAAATTTTGTATTCTCATCAAAATTATCCTATATCTCTACATTAATTTCTTATTTTTGGTGATATGATCGAAAAATTATTAAGATATATTAAGTACAACCTATTATACAATAATTACATTATTGAGGCGCTCAATAATTTTACCTACTTTGAAATTATGAATTCAATAATTTCAATTTTTTGTTAGTTTTTTCTTATATTAAGTATGATACCTATTACAGTTTCAGTCTCAAATCATATTATTACCTGAAATCAGCTACTCCTGCCGCTTCCTTGTTTTGTTTACAGAGTGGATGACCATAATATAATATCCCAAACTGCTCTTCAAAGTAACTCAACCTGCAAAATATTTTCTAGCTGGAATATCACGATATATACTTTTCCAAACTTTCACCAGAATACATAATATTACTGTGTGTGCTTTAATACCTACCATTAGCATTAATCAGGTCCAGTTGCTATGTACTATCCATATACCAGAAAAAATCCTTGGTCACAACTACATCATCCTAGGCTTTCGAAATCCAGCCATAGCCTTGAAAATTCCTAGTTTTGTGACTCTTAGAATATAGCCACGACGCTGAAAATTCCTAGTCATGGTTCACAGAAATCAGCCACAACGCTGAAATTTCCTAGTCATGGCTTGTAAAAATGAGCCACGACGCTGAAGTTTCCTAGTCATGGCTCACAAAATGTTGAAACCCTCCTGCTCAGTCCCCTAGGGCATATGACTTGGGCCAAACATTGGTGATAGCTTTAGGAACCCCTCTTCCACCCCCTCCATTGAAAAAAAACCTGAAAAAATCATTTGGAACTTTTAAATTTTTCCAATGTGAAAGATATCAATTTCGTGAGAATTACCCAAATATAGTTACTGAATTGTTTGCAGTAATCGTAATGATGATGACGATTGCGATGGTTTCCGTTCTTTGATGTTTGAGCACGTCTCTTCAACTCCTCGGCCAGCAGCAAAGCGAATAAGAACGATGGGTAAAGCAGTTATGGCCATCAGCAACGATACAGTTGTGAACCATAAGTCGTCGTTGGAGACAAATGAGGTGAACATTATTACTCCTGTTGATGCGAACAATACAAGCGTTACCACTTCTTCTTTGTCTTCGTCTAATGCTGCTGCTGATGAGCGCATTATGTCCCGGTACGATGATTGGAACAACTGTGCGCTGCCTACCATATTTCACTGCCGGGATTCGTCTTCATCGTCAGGGAAAGCAACCTCTTATCCCGTAGCTTAAAATGTTTTCCTATCTGACAAAAGAACAAAATGAACTGAAGGAGAGAGGGCCCGTGGAAATTCCCCCCAGGCCCTCTTTTTCTCTCTACGGTGCTGTCTATGTGCAGAAAAAGTGAGATCTCAACATATAAATTTATAGCTAATCCACTTTTTAAATTACTTATAATAATATTATTCTTTTATGTTGTTCACAGACAATTTTTCTGCTATTAAGTTCCTGTCAGCGGTTAATACAAATTTGAAGATTACTGTGAAACGGACGCTAGAAATTCTGTTTCACGAAAATATCTGCCACACGATGAATATGACGGGGGCATTCAACAAACTCAATTTCTCGAGAACCAGATTATATCGTGTCCTCGTTAGTAAGTCATCTGCATGTAAAATATATGATTCCCATAAGCGTCGACTTCTGGAAAATATTGGGGGAGGGGGGCAGAATCAAAATGATCACGGTTCTTAGGAGCGTTAAAAATCCCTTACTTTGAAAATTCAAATGGTCGTCTTCTATCTATTTTGGTGCCAAAATTATACCCCTCTCGTTATCACTTATCATATTTTACTTTCTTTTTTGTTAAATTTAAAAATGGATGGTAAAATTTGTTGCACTTTTTCCATTTTCGAGTTGAATACATTGGGGGAGGGCGTCGCCCCTTTAAAGTTTTCGCCCCTTTCCTCACCCAAAAAAACGCTAAGTCGGCATCTATGATGCTTCCTGCCCTTAAAACTTTTCCAGTTTTTGATAATTTCTAATATTCTTTTTCATAGTAATAAGGTTTTGTAATGGATACATGCCAAGAAAAAGAAGCGACACCTAAGAAGATACATGATCTCGTGAAACTATGGTTAAAAAATAAGATTGACACCATCAGGAAAAGAAAGCTGGCGGACTGTAGCCGTCGCCTGTTTCTGGAAACAGGCGATTGCGCTGAAGTAGGCAATATGAATAATCTCGAAATGCTAGAATGCGCAGAGCAGAATAATGTTATCCTATTCTGCTTGCCAAGCCATACCACCGCATGGCTACAGCCGTTGGATGTCGCATTTTTTAAATCTTTGAAGACTTTTTGGCGCGATGAGTGTAATGTATTCACAGGTATTAAGGGCCAAAAAATCAGTCGAAAGAATTTTGGTGTAATACTGGCTGCAATATGGCGAAAAGCGGCCAGTATTCGGAATGATACGAGTGGGTTTCGAGCTACTGGGATTTGGCCATTCGATCGAGAAACTATTCCTGACTGGGCCTTTTTGACATCCGTTCCAGCAAACCAAATGGTTCAGTTGTCAGCAAATGAAACACCGCAATCAGCAAGCATTACTAACAGGCCCTCAACATCTGCTCTAAGTGTTTTTTTAGTTTAGTTTTGTTGTAAACTGACCGGCATCTGCGCGGTGATAGTTTCGGATGATTGTTTGGAGTAATAATTTGTTATTTCGGAGTTTTGTTTTATTTTTGAAATATATGTGATTTATACTTTATACTCCAACATATGGGTACAAAATATCAGCTTGATCGGCCTCTAGTGTGCAAAGAACTACATAATCATTTTGAGAATAACAAAACTGCAAAACTCGTTCATGTTTTATGAGCGTCTGCATTTTTGATTTGCTAAGTACAGGTTTTGATGTGACCATCTTCAATCTTCGCTCTTTATACGTGCTCGTCATTGTGTGAAAAACGAGAACGAATTCTGTTGTCAATACATATTTGGGGTATTTTGTGTTCGCCATATTATTCAATCTACGGTTTATTTCAGTTTGATCCAACTTGACAAATTATGCTGTTCAATGATATCACCACTCCACTTGGAGTAATACTCGCTGTGTATTATCTATATGTTATTCCAACGACAAATCAATTCCATCTGAATATTTGATCATCAGTTGTACAATACCTATAAGTAAGTACCGTGAAATGGGGTGAATAGGGACGTAAATGCGAATAGGGACAAAAATCGTTGGAAATCGGAAAGCGTTGCAGCAAGCAGCATGCGCGAGAGGAGGTGATAACGTTAGGTCGCGTAGCAATCTGCGGAACGCGAGGAGCAGTGCTGCCAGTTATAGGACGAAAAAATAACTTGTTCCTGCCGTTGGAGCTGAAGTAAATTTATCTGTGATTTGGGATGTTTGTTTATCATCTCAGAGTTTCCTATGATACGCGAACGGGAAAACTAACGGCGAAGATTTAATGTTGCGGAACAAATTCCTTCGATCATTCCGAGCAGATTTGTGAAAAAACTGAATTGTTTTGTCCATTTTGAGGGAGTCTTTCATAAAATAATAGATTAGCTGTCGAAAATCAAGGGTGGATAGGGACATCTGATAACAAGGCGTTTCGTATATTCTTTGAGGTAGAACGGATATAAATGTTCTCGGATACTACTTATTGCAGGAACATGCCGCGTGTATACAAATCAGACTCGAATGGAAAGAGGCACAAGCCGGTGCAAAATCACAATGTGAAGTCTGCTGTGAAAGCGGTATTCCGTGGAACTTCCGTTCGTCAAGCTGCGGCTAAATTTGGTGTCTCAAAATCAGCAATTCATCCATATAAGACGGTAGTTGAAGGAGAGATGATGAGAGCCGGTAAGTCTATGGACGAGATCGCATCGCTCGTTGATACCGTATCATTCCAAAAAAGAAGGTGGACAAACTTGGCTACCGATGGCATTGGAAGACCACCTTCTCGCCGCTATTTTGACTTGTGCGGAATGGGGATATCCATTCGATACGCGTGAGTTGAGGAAATTTGTCAAATTTCACTTGGATGAAATTAAAGCAGTTGTTCCCAAATTTCAAGATAATCTGCCAGGTCGCGAATGGGCGCGTAATTTTTTGAATCGACATAAGCGTGTAATATCCGAACATAACTGTCAGAATATAAAGCGGAACCACGCGAAAGTATCTCCGGAAATCATGAATGATTATTTTGATGAATTGACGAAGATGCTAGAAGGAATATCTCCGCATTTGATATTGAATTATGACGAGACGGCGATGTGCGACGACCCAGGTCCCTATAAATTGATATTCAAACGCGGCACAAAATATCCTGAACGAATCATGAATTCAAGTAAGTCCAGTGTATCGGCACTGTTTACAGGAACTGCAAGTGGCGAGTTATTAGCGCCATATGTCATGTATAAGTCGACAAATTTGTTTGATTCGTGGACTGAGAATGGACCACTTGGGGCTGTTTATAAGGTAAGAGCGGCTAATATGGCCACCCCTGGAATCTTTCCTCTAAAGTTAGATTGGTAAAATCTGGCTACACTGGTTGTTGGTGTGTACAATCATAAACAACGTATTGAATATTGGAGGTAATCTATCTAGATTTTAGAGTTCTATGAATGTCTTTCTTATAATCGCGATAAGCTTCTCTGTTGGACATGTGATTTATCGTTTTTTTAAGGTGGCGTAATTAATTGTAAAAACGACGGATTTGTAAGAACTGTTGTTCAAAAATCAAGGAAATTTGGTAAGCTTTCTGAATATATACTTCATTTCAAGTTTTCAATTGACATTTCAGAAATAATTGAACATTTTTAAAAAATCTGAAAAAAACCTTAGGGTAGGGTAATATGGCCACATCATATTTTCTTCAGCTTGTTGACTCTCCTCCTCGGCTCGCATTTGGTCCAAGTCGGCTCTGTGGCATTGTTCTTCAGCTATTCTTTCGCGTTCTTCCACACAGTGTCTCTTCTCCTCAGCACGGCGCTTTCTTCTTCGGCTTTGAATTTTTCTTTATCTGCAGTATTCTTTACAGTTAAAACTAACACTTTCAATTCATTGACAGACCCGCTATGACGCTCATAAAACTTTTCGTACTCGCAATATTTTACTACAGTAATTCTCGTACTTTATCCGTTCTCGTCTGCATCATTATCCCTTCAAAGTCCATAGCATCCAGTACAAAATATTTTTTACGCGGAAAATCAGTATCTGGAACTTCATCGTGTAATATCTGCGGATTTTTCTTGAGGAGATGGAAAAACTTTTGTTTGCAGTCACAATATCTATTTGATGTACATCCCAACCAAAGTAAAAGTTCATCCGTAATAATTACTGATTTTATCTAACTTGTATCTTCCAAAAAAATCGGTTACGGCGATCATGTTCTAGTCCAGGAAAAATCGATAAAAAAAAACCTCTCAATTTGGACAAAATTGTGGACAAAGGTTTTTCTGCTGCAATGTGTTCCTATTCACCGCCCCCAGACCCCGAGCGTGGCTCGTGGGGCGGCGGAACGTCTGGAAAATTTCAGTTTTTCTAATTTTTCTCGAAAATTATGCTTCCTAGCGAAAAATGTGAAGACACAAAAATTATTCCTCATAAAATCTCCTGTAATTTGATACCATATTTGACCCCTCAAAGTTGAACGCTCCGATAATAAAATCCGTACACAACATAGCTTTTCAGAAATCCGAATCTAAATAACGTGTATGCACAGTATTTCACTCGCATGACGTATCCTACCGGCGAAACTTGTTCTTCCAACCAAGGGAGGAGACATTTTCCCCACATATCGCAAAATTTCAATCGTAAAGGGGGGCTGGACCCCCATCCCCTTGACAAATTCAAAAATTAGTATTTTTCATAGGTAGCCAGGGGAGCCTAACACGCCCCCTACCGACTAAATGTCATCTTTAACTTTGGAAAGACTTTTCTGCAACCTGTTGCCGTGCTGGAAATTCATTTCATTTATCGCGCGGCTTTATCAGGTGACTACCAGTGATTTTTTTGTAAGACAGACTTGATTTTTTCCTCTTTTTTTTCTGATTTTTATTTTACCGATTTCTTAATTTTAATTTTTATCCCATTAAAAAAAATCGACAGGCGTAGTTTATTTTATTTTTATTCGATTTTAAAATTTTAATTTTAATTAAAAAATCCGCCGCAAATGCGATGTCCAGTCTCAGTATGAACGTGGAACGTCGTGGAAATTGAAGTAAGTGGTTGATTTGTTTTGGTTATAATTACTTAGGCTAATGCAAGTTGGGACTCTCTTTTCTTTAGTATCTGGCTCCACCAAGTTCCCCTAGCTTTGATCTCGAAAACTAACTGAGCAGGTGTATCTTGGACAAATTATGGACAAAAATGGCCTCTTAGTTTGCATCTTTGGTTCGTTCATCTTAAGTTCGTCACCTTGGTCTCCGAGCTTAGTGGACTTGTTCGATAGTTCTGGATAGACCAAAGGTATTGTAGGGGGCCATGTTTTGGTTCTCTAAAGCAGTGTCCTAGAATCGCCTCCTTCAGGGACACCTCCGGGTTTCCAAGGCTTTCGGAGTTGTGTAACATTCAAATAGATGTCGCTGTTCAACCATAAAAGTGATTTTCTTTTTATTTCACGGCGATTGAAAAAATTGAGGTGAAAAGCTTTTTTCCAAGGCCCGACAAATTTTTGGTGCGTTGAAAAAAAAATCAGACATGTCGCAAGCGCGACACAAAAGTCTCCACCCCTACTTCCAACAACAGTGACCATAGTGATGAAGAATGAGCAGCTGCATTTTGGAGAGAAACTCAGGTAAAAATCTGTAGGAAGAGGAATAACAGAATTTTTCGGAAGTTATCAGCTTCTTCAGCTCGAAGCGTTCAACTTTGAGAAGTCAAATATGGTATCAAATTACAGGAGATTTTATGAGAAATAATTTTTGTGTCTTCACATTTTTCGCTAGGAAGCATAATTTTCAAGAAAAATGAGAAAAACTGAAATTTTCCAGACGTTCCGCCACCCCACGAGCCACGCTCGGGTCCTGGGGGCAGTGAATTTTCCAGGTAGATGCACCCCGATTGACGAAAGTTCAGAGCGCGAGGCTGCAAGGCTAGTAATTTTTGTTAATTTGACACATATCCGTCAAAATTATGCAGTGCTGCCATCGCAAGGCTAAGCGCGGCCGACTCATTATGCAGTTCACTGCACATCCGTCACATCCTTTTGTACAGACTATCCGATGTATTATTTTTAATTTCGCTTAGTTTTGTATCCATCTGCATCTGTACTCTTCGGAATACTCCGATTGATCAAGCCATTGATTTGTTTAAATTTCGTATCCATCATTTGCATATCCTATGTACAGTTAATTTTTGATTTCGATAATGGCTGAAGCAGTACCCTACAAAATTACTGATCGAAGTGGTCGAAGGAGAGTAGGTATCGTTGTGTCTTCTTTACAGGAATTGAAAACAGAAGGTTAATACTTACTTCATTTCATCTCCTACTGTAATAATAAAACGAAAAGTTGTTATATGAAAATATGAAATTCTTATCATGTTTGTGCATTTTACTTTTATAGCTCAAGCCGAGTTTGGTATTACTGATGTCAAGGTACTGTTAGAAAGCGATGGAACAGAAGTAAATGAAAAATACTTTCACACTACAGAACCCAATACTTGCTTCGTAATTTTAAAAAGAGATGAAGACTGGATTCGACGGAATCCGCTTGATGAAGCGGCGGCCGAATTACCGAGAGAAGTGAGCATCTTGTTTCAGTATTTTTCATAAACTCTGTTATACATGACGTGTTGAATTCATCAGTCGAGTAATTTTTGTTTCGTTTCGAGTGATTATATTTATAAATTAGAGGATACGAACTTTGATTTGAGCTCTTATCACGAATCGGAAATTATGTCAATAGTTCAAAAGCCTTCTATGCTTTCGTACTACGAGTAGAATTTTGAGTGTTTCAAAATTGAGTATTCAGACTCGATAAATCGATGGATTTTGTAGGTCTATCCAATCAGCTGACAAATACACATTCGTTTCCGTCAAGTTTATCACAGTCTATCGAGAATGAAACCTTTCTTTTCTTTCGTTTCGCGGTATAAATGTAGAACAACAACCGAAAATGCATGATATTTATTGAGGACGAACGCGAGAATTGATTTCTTTAAGAAAGTGTATTAAGAATCAAAAATTGTGAGAACTTCCGTGCTTGCGAATCGATTTAAATTAAGGTAACCTACCATATATGAGTCGCCTACCAAATGGTGGGTCAGTGATTTCAAGCGACGATTCTCATGCACCAAGAATTCTGAAGAGTGCGCCACGTAGCATAAGTTGTAGAGGAAGTCAAGATCTATCGATTCATATATGAACTATGTGATTTTAGTGCTCTGGTGTGATAACAGAATTTTTTTTCGTAAATGTGTTGCTTGAAAGTGCACTGTTTCCAAATTTGCTTGAAATAAAGTTGATGAAAACGTCGGTAAGTACCTTCCATGTTGTATATCGAGTAAATGTTGTGGTTATAGGTACTATATAGTGATAGGGATATGAGGAATAATATTTTCGGTGGGTTTGAAATTTTTGGTCGCACATCGCGATTTGCGGCAACTCCAGACAAACTGATGAGGTAAAATTAGAAACATGCATAGGAATCCCTAAATTGACATTATCTAAGCGTAAATATATATATAGTGCCTATTTATGATGTACTCTATCTATTTTCAATGCTTTTTTACACTTTTTGGCATTCTCATGTTTGACTCATAATTGGTAGCGTCTTCGTGTGACCCACAATCAGTAGGCTCAATTTTTGACTCATAATTTGGTAGATTGGTGAACAATTTTTTTTTTTTTTTCTTTTTTCCAGAAATGACAGATAAACGAATAATGTTGGAACACGCAATAAGTGCTGTTGAACTCGGAGGTATGAGCATGAGAAGCGCCTCAAAAACCTACCAGGTGCCGTTTGAAACATTAAGACGACGCATCAAAAATAATGCAGATGCCGGTATACATGGTTACCACGAATCAAAACCAGGACCTGCACCAGCTTTAGGTAAACTCGAAGACGACTTAATAGAAGCAATCAATACTTTCAAAGAGATAGGATATCCATTGACAAGATTGGAGGTAAATAAATTTACAAAATGAATTGTACTCGAGACCAAAAAATGAATGTTGTTTGTAATGTTAATTTAAACTTCCTCTCAGGTGATGAATCTTGCCAAGGAAATCGATAATAAACGCCCAGAAGAAGAACGAAAATTCAAAAATGAACCCAGTGATATGTGGTTTTCCAGATTTGCAAAACGCCATGACCTGTCATTAAGAGCTGCGAGAAATTTATCCAGTGCTAGGGCAAATATGGCCACTGTGGAAGTAAAAGAAGAGATGTTTGTACGAACAACTCATAAAAAAATTCAGATTTTCTGCAGATGTGATTTACAATGAAGATGAAACAGGCCTGCAGATCGTAACCCAAACTCCAAAAGTTGTCGTGAAACGTGGGAGTCGAGAAGTCGTCTTAAAAAAACCAGGAGAACGAAGCGAGACAATCAGTGTGGCAGTTTGTGCCAATGCAGCTGGAAACATAATTCTACCACCATTTGTTATCTTTAAACAAGGCAGCTTGACTACTAGCACCAAAATCGATGAATTTCCAGCAGATACTACTTTCGCATGCTCTGATTCTGGTTATATGGTTTCAGAACTTTTTATTGAATGGCTGAAGGTATTTAATTCAAAAATTCCTCCTACTCGTCCGGTTTTATTTGTTATTGATGGACATGGGTCACATATTACATTAGAAGCGATCACCTTTTGCAAAGATAATCTTATCGAATTATTCTGCTTACCACCACATACCACGCATAAATTCCAACCCCTTGATGTGGCGGTTTTTAAGTCACTGAAGGAAAAATTTCGTTATCAGGCAGTAAAATATCTTCGAAAACATAAATGCAAAGCAAACAAAGCTTGCTTTGGAAAAATTTTTTCAGTTGCATATCTTCAAAGTGTTAACCCGATTAATATTGTCAATGGATTTAAAGAAACTGGGCTGTGGCCTGTAGATCAAAACACCGTAAATTTGTCGAATGAAAGTGCCAAAACTTCTAAGACTCTATCTGCTTTAACTGCTTTGTTATCAACTTCTACGAGTTCGTCAAGTTCTATAGGTTCGCCAACTCCTTCCGCGAGTTCGTCAACTCCTTCCACGAGTTTGCCAACTACTCCTGCAAGTTTGCCAACTACTTCCGCGAGTTTGCCAACTTCAGACAGTAGCTCAAGTATTGTTGGTGAAATTATTAGAAAGCATTTGCAAGCTACTCCAGAGAAAGGACTACCAACTTCGTCCAGAAGAATTTTGACATCGCGAGTACTCACCTCGAAAGAGTATCCCCTTGAGATACAGAAAAAAGAAGATTTGAAAAAACCCAAACGTCAACTTAAGCTTACAGTAAATGACAAAACTGAGAAGAAAAATTTGAAAAAGCAACCCAAACGCCGATGTAATGCTACAGAAAATGGCAAAATTGAGAAGAAAAATTTGAAAAAGCAACCCAAACGCCGATGTAATGCTACAGAAAATGGCAAAAATGAATCCAGTAAGTACTGCGTTATAAGTAACTATAAATATGAGCTTTCTTGAAAATATTAACGTTGCTAATTGTTTGCAGAAGTAACAGAAGTGGCAATTGGACAATGGGTCATTGTTTCGTTTGTAATGGCCAAACAAGATGACAAATGCCGATGTTTCATTGGAAAAATCATGAGTGTTGAAAATGGAAAGTTTGTGGGCGATTTTCTTCGCAGCGCCACTACAAAGAACAATTCTGGATATGTCTTCAAGTTCCCAGAAAAAAAAGATATAACAAGATTTTCTTTTAAACAGATCGTTAGAGTTCTGCCAAATCCAAAGCCATATGGTCGGTATGGACTACTATTATTTAATGTGCATAATTTGCAACTCTGAATTTTTTCAGTTTCGCCATAATCTTACAATATACTAATACTTACTTATTTTTGAATAAAATATAGTTACTTAAGTATTTACCTATGTTTCTTACTTTGATTTAATAAAACACTTCTACCAATTGTGGGTCAAAATTCGTCACTACCAGATGTGGGTCGACTTATAATTGGTAGTTTTCAAAAGTTGTTAATCGAGAAAAATTTTGAGTTGGAAGTAAATGCGACACCTCAGCACACACCTCTGAACCATCAGAGTGGAAATCGATGCTAGATTTACAAAAATATAAGCCTGACTTGTATTTGGTAGGTACTCCCAAATGCAGGTCACAAGGACTTTCACAAAAAAATTCACCAAAAAAAAAGTACGTAATAAAAATACAAAATAACTGTTGAAGTAGTTACTTGAGATACCAAAGTAAGTTTTTTGAACATGTTTGAACCTCCCCCTCCCTCTCCCCTCCCTACAGAGACACCGGAAAAAACTCGACTCATATATGGTAGGTTACCTTATGGTTTCTTTTTTGTCCTCGAGAACATTCCTGTTCGTCGTTTTTTCAACGTTTATGTACTCTGCAGAGTACTTGGAATAATTCAGATTCGATGTAGTGTGGTATCCCGATCCCGTGACTCTCACTCACTCCACTGTCACGACCCTATCGGAAAATCCTCTAACTAGTCTTTTCCTTGCTTTTCCTTCTTCCCTAATCTTTTCCACCTACCGTTATTTTTCCTTGACTTCGTGACGTCACTTTTTCCCTAAAGGTAGACCGATCGTCTATTCCTCGAGGAGAGTGGTTCGGAATCGGATGGAAGCGTGTTCTCTCTTTTCGTTTTTTGCTATTTTTGAGCTTTAATATATTCCGTGTTATACTTTTACTTGAAGTTGTTATTCGGGCTGTACTCGTGAGTCGACTCTACGTTGTAAGAGCCTCCTGTGCGCGTAGCTTCGCCGTTTAAGTAACTGTCAAGTAGTTAGTCCACGCCGTCCTTTGGTGACCGCGTGGCACGTGAATCTCTTTTTCTACACGACAACCGTCCAACTCGTCCTCTCGCCTTCAACTCAGCGGAGCCATCTCACCAGGCGGATCAACGTACTCTACTCGACCTCGTTGTTTCCCAGTTTGATACCTGTTTAGTTTTAGTTTCCGGTTAGGATAAGATCGGGCTACTAATTGAAGGGATCTTTCCATGCCTCGATACCTCTCTCCCATTGAGTTACCTCTTCACTACTGCGGGTAATCCTACAAGTCTAGAGCCGTCCTCAACCCCCTTTGAAACTCATCGCTCGAGCTAGTCGTGAGCAACGCAGGGGTGGTGTTCTCCATCTCCCAAGTGCGTCAACCCATTTCTCGGTTACCACATATAATTTGGCGCCCAGAATGTGAGGCTTGTGTTATCCTATCTTGTAGTGAATCCTACGGATACTCACGAATACGAAATCGTAAATCTGATATCGTGTTCGGCGAGCAACCGTCTCCTGAAAACCTAACCGTGTTATTCAATTCTTCCGAAGGTACCACCTAGTTCTTCATCCGCGAGGTATCTCAATCACCTTCTTGTCTTATAAGTTGTGTTTGTAGTATACGTCACGGACAGTTCAGGTTCACTACGAAAGTGTACAACTCTATTAAAAACTCACTTACAAGTCCAGACTTCCCAGCTATAAAGTCTGTGGCGTCCAACTTCCCTGAATCAAAATTCATGGAGTTAATTTTATCCGAGAATTAACTTCAGATCAGGATTCTCTTCTTTCGGATTCTTTCTCTGTCGTTGCGTCTCTTCGTAACGTCAGACACTAAACTCTTAAATTCTATTCCGAAGTGTTAAATCGCCGCTTCGTAATACTCTCGATTATATTTCTTTTCGCGATTTCTCTTTCTATTTTCTTCAATTTCTGAACTCTAAATTTCTCTAATGAGACTCCGAGATCGGGAAGATCCCATTATTAGGAACCCGATCAGCATCTAATTTCCGTATTAAATTGTATTATTTTTCTGTTTACATTGTACTGTGCTCCGATTAATCGATCGTCTCGTAATCGTTCTTCCGTGCATCGTATCAAGCGAAACAGGAACACCCTCTGGTAGAAGTGCCATGTCGTCGCTCCGTGATAAGGAAACGAGTCCAACATCTACGGAGAAGTGACTGCGCGATCACCGAGAGCCACATTTTTCACCGAAAAACTAACTGGAACATCTAAAGCCCAGAAAGTTCTCGTGCGGTAAATCTAAATTGCCGGCATGCGGTGACCAAAGCTCAAGTACTCGTATTTTGCTTTGTATTTTGTTTATTTGCATTTATTCATTCCTTATTTCAGTTTCATTTCCAACTTTAATACTTGATTTTTTTTTCTCTCGTAAAATCAGTATCCAAATTAAAACGACGAGATTCGTAATTACACGCTCGTCATATCTCAATCTATTTTTCAGCTATTATTTATTTTGTTTGTTGAGTAGTACGTAAATTCCCGTACTCATTAAATCTTGTACGCCCTGCGTGCATATTTACTTCTTGACTTGGGTAAGTCAATATTCCAATCCTTTGAAATAAACGCTACTTTCGTATGTCCCAATCCCAATCTAAGTCTGATAAGTCGCCTCTCAAGTCTCGGAAGACAAAGTCTCGTAACGCGATCCACAAAAATTTCGAAAAGCAGTACGACACTCTGGGAAACGAAATCCAGCCCAACCCGTTGAAGATTTTGATGTGCGTATCCAAGTGGAACGCATTCGGAAAACCACTTCCACTACTACATTGATGAGCTCTATATATTAAAACAGGGTTAGATGCAAGAGTGGTAGTAAGCGTTCGTGGACAATCTGCGTTGTGGAGTTCCCACTTTAAAATGTACACCAAGGATCTATGTATTGGTGAGCGCATTCAGGTGGATATACATTTGTAAAACCACTACCACTACTACATTGATGAGCTTTATGATGAAAACCGGTTTAGATGTGTGGGTGGTAGTGACAGTGAGCATTTCCGGACAATCTGCGTGGTGGAATTTCAACTTTAAAACCACAACATAACCGCTACCCCACCGTTTCTGCACTTGTACTATGACGACCAATCAAAACGTTTCTGTTGAAAACGGTTGATATTTCAAACAAAACTGAATTACCTACTAATGCGCTTGATTCTGATAACGTGATAACTATATCATTCGGTTGTTCGGTGTTAGTTTTCAGTTTTCGAATAATTATCAGAAAGTTTCGAGTGTTGTTTTCAATTTGCAATTTAAGAGAACTAAGTATTCAGTGTTTTGTCGATTGCATTTCCTAAATACCTATGTCGCGTAAAAGATCAAATGTTGGAGAATTCTACAATCTATTCCAACAAAAGTTCGTGGAAAAAAAGCAAACATTCTGCAGCGCGAGGTCTTTTGGTGACCAGGTAAGGCTTGAAAAATTTTGTAATATCCTTGTTATGTAGTAAGTACTAAACTCGTAATGTACAGATCCGGAATGGTACAAGCATTTTTGTACTGTGCGCGAATCGAACGACCCACTTCTATCTGAACCTGAGATATCAGACTTAATACAATTAATACTGTACCGTTCGCGATTAGTGTACCAACTTGTAGGAAATTCGAAATAAATAACATTGTGGGTACAGAATATATTGTACAAACCCTGGAATAGATTGTATTTGTATGTAATAATCCCTTATTGCCCTTTACATGGTTCAACATGTAGTTCTTATAGTGCAGTGACCAACGTTGGAGGTGTGCATCATTCTCATGCAATCACTTTATTCGAAAGGGGTTGTAATTTAGCATACAATTTTTGCAGAAGCTAATGCTAGGGGTCAAGTCGACTTGATCAATGTGCAGTCATAGAAATGGTCAGTTTCAATTTATCGTGAATTATTAAGATCACCAGTTTAAATTTTTACACTTATGTGATCTCAAAAAACGAAGACTGCTGCAGAAGTTGCTTACAACCCGATCTGCGTTTTTAAGCTTGTGACACTATCTGTGGCAAAAAAAAGTGCTCAAGTCTGTAAATTTCGCAAATTTGTGGTAAAAGTGTGGCAAATATTTAGATCCGCCCCTTTTATCACTGGAAATATGTCACACGGCCTCCGTGACATTAAAGTGTCACAAATATGCTTATGTGTGACAGTTTATGTTGTCATATTTAAGCAGAAAACTGCTTATTTGTGGCAATTTGAGAGAACCTAGAAATTAAATAATTAATCGTTATACTTAAATTCAACTTTGAACATATATATTGTCTTGTACTAACTGGGATTGTGATTGTGCTCTCATTTCTGTGTTTTAATTTGAAATTTGACGACTACTTATAATTTATGATTTTATATTTAAATATATTTCGTTCGTGTGTTGCTGTGCTCCTTGACCACCACGTGTGCGAATGAAATACATGGCTACAATGAAAACGAGTAAGTTACCTAATTATAATTATTATCCTGTGTATTTTTCCTCTTTCAGTCTGTTCTGTTATTTGGAGCTTCTTAGTATATATACGAGTATATATTTCAAAATCACTGGTAAACAGCGCGTGTATGTTCCTCACGCTGTTCACCAGTGATTTCAAAATATACTCGATCGTATATAGACGATGAAGCTCTCCAAATAACAGAACAGGCTGAAAGAGGAAAAAATACACAGGATAAGTATATAATAATCTTCCTCCGGATGATCTTTGCTGGCGGAATTTTTTTGTAGAATAACATCCTTTATAAGTATCTACGCTTGTTCACCTGATAGATAAGCTGGAATCAACATAGCTGCATGATACCTGTATTTTGTGATTGCACTGCGCTGAGAGAATAATATCCGTGCATTTTGGAATTGCTGGCAGTTTGTATTCTGAGAAGGAGCGCTCCAACATCAACCAAAACCAAAAGTGCATATAAATAAGAACTCAATATTTTGGTAGAAACTATATGACATAGCGTTTACTGATAAGCATTTTTCAATGTGAGTACACATTTTTGAATCGGCAGCCCAATTTTGAAAAATTCTACTTTTTACGCTCTTTCCAAACATACTAATAACTCATTTTGTTTACAAATGTTGGTTGGTTCCTTGACGCTGAATATAGCGTCCAATTAAGTTGAACAACTTAGTCAGGGGTTGTTTTTAGTCCTGTACTTTACTTTTAGTACCTATCTATAATTATTATCTTGTTGTATGTATGTAAAATATACATTTTCTACGTGCTTTTTGTAAATATTTACTACATTATTTACATTGTTATCGCGCTCCTACCACACTCGCTTTGCGGTATCGTGTATTTATTTATTCTTATGGCAGAAATATATTTCTGTAATATATGTAATATACCTATGCGGTGCTCACAATTGAGGGTGCAGCGGGGGCTATAACCAGCGCCTGCAGAGGCGAGCAAAAAACTGCGTAAATGTGACACTTATTAAAATGGCACAAATGAGCACATTTCTGTCACAAGTGGCATTAAAAACTGCCCAGTAAGCAAAAAACTGCTTAAACGTGACATTTTTTTAATTGACACAAATGAGCACATTTCTGTCACAAATGAGCACATTTCTGTCACAAATGGTATTAAAAACTGCCCAGTTGTGACACTGGTGGCAGCAGACTGACAAAAACCCGTTCTCGTCTCTGATTGGTGGAATTAATTGTCACAAATTGTACAAAAAAGTGCTGAAATTATCATGTCACATTTGAGCACTTTTTCTGAAAAATTCGCAGATCGGGAATTTAATTGACATTTTTTATGGATTCAGTGCCCCCTCCCTGTTACAATCTAATAATTATCGCGAATTTGTAAATGCCATTATCAGTGATTTGGAACTGTTATGGCCGGGTCTCAAGACTGCATAATAGTAAACCTCGGCATTCTCAAAGTCAGAGAGGTATCAAACAACCAAACCGCAATGTTGAGGAAATGGCGAGAGTTTGGATGATTGACAATGGTTTGACTGCTTGGGCTGATGAATTATGTTCGTTTCGTCCAAATTTCAAAAAAATAAGTTACCCCTCAGGAATTAAACAATCCCCTTTTGAGGCGCTGTTTGACAGGAAAGCGAAATTAGAAGTATCAGTGTGATGGAAGTTACACAAGAAACTGACCTCAATACAAAAAAAAAAAAAAAAAAAAAAAAAAAAAAAAAAAAAAAAAAAGAGAACAGCTCGTCTTTAAACGATAATGTAATGCTGGAAAAGCTATACGTACTTCCATCAAGAGGAATCTAGATGAGGGATACTATAATGGCTGTATATCTCTATTTTCTTCTTTGTTAGCTTTTGGTCTTATTGGTACAAACTTTTCATACATTTCGCAAATGGTACAGCATTATTTGTACCTAGTCCGATATTTCGGGTTCAGTGCAAATAAGTTGGTCGTTCGATTCGCGCATGGTACAAACATGCTTATACAATTCCCGATCTGTACAATTTCGGGTTTGGTACGTAACATCCTGACCGTTATCTGTGAGAAGATATACCCTTCCTCGTTAAAGAGCATTATTGTTGTAACTATGTATAATATATTGTGGTTTCTGCCTTCTATAATTGGTGGACAGGTATTTGGGTGATTCCATATTGAATTTCCAGCTAGGAATTTGTAAAAAATGTAATACTTAATATAAGTAGTTGTATCTAATGTTGGCCCCATTACATTCAGCCTCTTTTTTCTTTTCATGTACATATATTAAGTAACCAGCTATATTGTAACAAAATATTATGCCGAACCCGAAACGAGCTTAGGCTCAGTGGGCGAGGACCTAATAAATCAAATCAAATCAAAATCAAAATGTACCAAATATTCTCCGCATATTTACCCAATGGGAAAAGGAAAATCGCAATTTTGTTTTTAAGCGTGGACATAAAATAGGTATGTTCAACGTGGACACTCACATATTTCTTGTATCCACGACGAAAGACGTGAATCTTTCGACACTTAGAAGCAGTCTGTAGAAACAGCCTCTAAATCTTCTTTGTGCAGAGACTACTTTCCTAGATGAATTGTAGGTACTTTGTAAAACCGTGATCTGTAAGATTGTAACCTATATTGCCGCTGTGTGATCATACAGCCTCATCTTATCGCACTATGTAAACGTGAAAAATTTGTCTTTCAACGTGGACATCAATTTTTTATGACTCTACACCCCCCCCCCCAAAAAAAAAGAAAATAAAAATCAAATTTAAGCCCGTCCGTCGACGGAATACGGTTTTCTCAGTGCTCCTAGTATCGATTTCAACGAAAATACATTTGGAAAGTGAACCTCGTTTTTTTGTTTTTGTCCACGTCGAATTGTCTAATTTTCAGAGAATCACCCATTTACTGTCTTGAGCATTATGGTATGCCTTCCCTTAGGAGATATCACACATTTATTATTTGTCTGTTATTCCATTTATTATCTCCTAATTTGCGCATATTCATTTTGCAGAAATAGCATCAACTATCACCAAAAATGTATCCGAAACCTTGAACATTGTTCAGGAATGGATCAGAAATAAGCGACGGGGCACAAAAATACGAAATGACCAATGAAACAGTGCACAACCACGACCAAGTATAAAAAAGGCGGACGAATAGTTCAACACAGCCTGGACATTCGTTTCCAAATTTGAATCAAAGTCAAATTTCTTCGTTACTGCGCACCCCTCTCACTTCCTCAAAACATCATACCTTGCAAACAATAGTGACATTAGATGGTCCGTCCATCTCATCAAATTCCAGAATAGGATGTATACAATACTTTAGAATTTTTTTTTAATTTAAATTGTTTTTTAATGAATGATTTTTTTTTATTTTAAATAATATTTCGGGGTGTCTACACCTATTGATAAGCAGTTTGGTTCTCGCACTGAGCTTGTCATACGTCCATGGTTTTGCCCGCTTCACGCTTATTAACTGTTCGGTTTCTTTCAGAACTTCCTCAAACTGATTGTACGAGTCCTACAGGTCCGCCGCCCGTGTTGGTTCTATCCTATTTTTGGACGCCATTCCTTTGCAGTTGTAATGTAAAATTTGTAAGTCAGTCTTGCTCTCTCTGCTATCTTATATATATTTTGGGACAAGTGTTTTGTAAATTAGCTCAACCATTTCTTTGGAGAGGTGCTCGTCTATGAAAATCAACTGGGGAGCCAGGTCAGATTACCTGGCCATTCAGCTTTTCCTTCTTATAGTTTTCTACCAGGTCTTATTTGACCCCATTACTTTTATTTAGTCTAACAATCATTGTTAAGGTCTGATTTCTTGAAGGTAGCCCTTGTACTGCCCAGAAATAGTAGTCTTGGAGCTCTACCTCAAGGTTTTCTGTCGCCTTATTAAATATTTTCTTCACATCTTCTGACTCCGGGTACAGAATGCCATTAATTATGACATTGTTTTTCTTGCTTTATTGCAGAAATAGACTTTTAAAAAAACTTCTAAATTCGAGTACATGTAACGTTTATCTTTTTTGTTGTTTCAGTTGTATGAGATGTGTAGTGAGTTTATTCTGTCTTGATATTCATTTTTTTTTTTTTTTAAACATACATATTTACTTTTTTGATGTACCATGTGCATATGTGTTACCGGAAATGTTGATTGTTCAAAGATTACAAAAACGCCTAGTCCATCACACGAGTTCTTAAAATGACCAGGCCATGACTATAATGACTAGCAGTGGCGCAAATACGAAAGAACCCCCTCCCCCTCAACCTCTTATAAGTTTATTTTTTGCTCACTTAATGAAAATTGAACATGGTGAAAAAATACCTACTTTTTGTTCTATGATTTCAGCCCCCCCCCCCCAGAAGGAACGATTAGTTACGCTGCTGATGACTAGGATGTAATAACGTGTATTTTAATTGTTGTAGGCAATGCGTTGTTGATTTATAAGATTATAAAGCTGGCCTAGGCTGTCTTATTGTGAGTGCCGGAGAGGTAGTAGGTACTATCAATCTTGAGGACAAAGAATGACTCAGTAGTGAAAATGAACAAAAAAATAGTTTATCCTTTTACATGCTTGTATTACGTTGGTAAGAAAACCCATCTAAAATAATTGTAGAATTAAGTACAATATGACGTTTTATTCTACAGATGAGAGGAAAGCACGAACAAGAAGAAATCTGGAACATCCGAGAAACGTATAATGAGCTATCACGTTTTCAGTTATCGTTGAGCCGTCAGTGTAGAAACGCGCATGCGCGGGAACATATTATAGAACAGGTGTTTTGTCTAAAATTCCCTAGACATTTAAAATTTCATAAATCCCACTAGTGACGTGTCCAAGAAAAGGGTCTTAGTGGTAAGTGAACATTCAGGCTCTTTTCTTGTGACATGTCACTCTTCTGTTCTTTAAAATCACGTTAAGCAGTCACTTTAGCTCCTAAAAACTGTGATTAAAATCGTACTTTACCATCATCTGTAGAATAAATTTATAAAATTACTCGTAAATTTCCGAAACTTCTGCCATATTTTTAAACTTTAGATTAATTACTGTTAGATCTTTCAAACTTGAATTCGGTAATATGTAGTTTACACGAATGTTATAAAGAAGGTACTAATTTGGTGCGGTAGGTACACCTATAGTCATTTCAAAATGCAATTAGGTGTTGTTCATTAATTACGTACAGCCCCCCCCCCCGGGGGGGGGGTAAAAATCTCTACATGGCCTTACTGAGAAGGGGAGAGGTAGAAGCCATTCTTACGTAATATTTTATTACGTAATTTTTCATGTAGCCACCACTCAGGCGACACATTTTCTACATGCAGCCGCTAAAGATGAGTAAATACACATACAGTGAAACCTGTTGAACCTTTTCAAATGATATTAATTTATTTTAAAGCTTTTTAGGAAAATTCATGAAAAAATCACGTAATAAGGGGGAAGGGGTTCAGTTAATCTTATGTGTCCTTACATGGGGGTAGGGGGTCAAAAACGGCCAAAATCATCCTTACATAATTAATGAATGACCCCTTAATCCACGTTTGCATGTGTTCAAATGTGCCCAGAAGTTGTGATCAAACGAAACTGTATATGCAAAGTACTAGTGCGCAGAGGTATACTAGACACTGCCTGCTCCTGATTAGGAATTAACGAATAGGCCTACTCAATTTTGCGAATTTCAAGATTTCCTAAATTATTATGGAATTCAAGTTATTTAGTTACTATCCCTCGTTCCTGAAACCCAACGACAGTGATGTTATTGCCTGGACATTCTCAAGTTTTCCATAATTTTTGACACTTCCGGTAACACAAATACTAAGCTCGTTCTCTCCTCTTTGATGCCGAATTCTGTTATGGAAATATTCTGATGTAATAAAGTACTTTTCATTTATAATTAATAAATTTTTTATTATGTCCTGAATTGTCAGGGGCGGATACAGAAAATAATTTCGGGGAGGGGGAGGGGTCCGAATGAAAAATGGTATAGACGAAACATAATAGCTTTAGGTTACTATAGACAGATTTAAATGTTTGGTATTTCATGGGGGCGAACTCCCCCCCCCCCCCTCTGTATCCGCCACTGTAAATTGTGCATAGTGGCATAACGTGCATAAGAATACTGCCATATGTATGCGCGAAAATTTTGGCTTGCGTAGTGGTTTCGCACACGTAATGTAATGGTACGGCGTAGTTGGAAACAAGTGATCCGTAAGCGTATTTCCACTACAAATAAATGTGTTCTTGGGGAAGCACCACTGCCAAACGCATTCCATGCGTGTGCGTTTCTTTTGAAAAGACAATAGTTCGTAGTGGCATTACCACTCTGATACGTGCACGCAGAGCAACTACATTTTCATATTTTAATGTGAAAATTTTCAAGGAGGTAGTGGTACGACGTAGTGGGAAACAAGTGGTCCGTGAGCGCAGTTCTACTACGAAGAAATCGACGTAGTGGGAAACAAGTGGTCCGTGAGCGCAGTTCCACTACGAAGAGATATGTCGTCGGCGTAGCGCCACTGCCATCCGCATTCCATGCGTGTGCGTTTTCTTTGAAAAGACAATGGGTCGTAGTGGCATTTCCACTCTAATACGTGTACGCAGCGCAACTAGATTTTCATGTTTTTAGTGGGAAAATCTTCAACGGGAATGAAAACGTTTTGACTTCTTTGTGCACAATGATGACTCCTCAACCGAATCCTACGATGGAGGAGATGATGAAACGTCTTCTCGAGAACCAAACATCAAATTTGGAGACGATGCTCAATACTAGTCAAACTGAGCTTAAGAGAGAATTGATTGCGAATCAATCGAAAATGGACTCGAAATTCGAATTAATCGAGGCGAAACTTGAACAAGAAAAGTTTCAAATCAGGTCAAAATCAAACAACTCCTCACAACGTTTCGCGAACAAATCCTTGACGAAATTCCCGACCAGATTGAGCATAGTTTACGATCTCGACAGGTTGAACCAGATGAACGTTCGAATTCGACATTCTCGATCCCAAATGCACAGTCGACCGGAATCGTCGATCGCAGTTCGCGAGTATCCTTCGCCGAAGGAACTAAACCCGCCCAGGAACAACGTAGTCCGAATTCAGCCGTGCAACGAACAACTCGAACCGGTAACAGACCTTTACGCTCTAATTCGACAGCCCCATTGATTTTATCCACGACCATCACGAAACTGCCATCGATGGCGAAAGACTTCTCCGACTGTCCGATTTACCAACTAGAGGACAAACGAACGCCACCGCAGTATGTTGACCAATTTGAAATCACAATTGGCCGTTTTGTGGATGATGAAGAACGAGCCGTATGGTTCCAGAACCACCTGACTCAAGGTGGGAAGAGACTCACTTCATTGTACCATACTGACATGACCTACGAGGAACTTGTGAAAACCTTCCTCGACAAGAACTGGTCATCTAAAAAGAAACATCTCTACTACTCCGAATTCTTAGCCAAGGACTTCCGAAACGTCCCATATGAAAAGTTGATCGAAGAAGTGGAAAGGTGGTATTATATCTTAAATGATACTACATTCTTTCGAAATCCCTACGGATTGATTAAGGAATTAGCTTCTCGTATGCCACTCGACTTGAGAATGGAAATTTATCAGGACGAACCCGAATCAATTTCGGATATGATTATGATTATCAGTCGATGGTTAGAATTGAAACGTAGCTTTAGTGTGAATCTGTCCCATCACGAAACCCGTTCAACGTCACCGCCGCGGATGAATCGTCGCAACGTTAATGTTCTCGAACATCAACCAACCAGTGAATAACCTAAAGAATCGTCCGGCGAATTTTGTATCCTGCTCGCGGATCAGGACGATGATCAACCCGCTGTATATACGATTGCGAAACCTGGTCTTCCCGACGTTATGAAAAAGGACAATCTCACCATTCTCGGTGATGTTCTTGCAGTTCAGTTAGCGAATGCCCTATTCAGAACAGACCCGAAAACCTTTCTTCCTCGTCGAGCCGTTACATGCATGCAACATCTGACTCTCGACCAACTTCGTAAAGAGATGCCTTCGCACTTCAACGATGTAACGAATACCGTGATACTTGCCATTGACGCAGCTGACCTTCAAACTCCGAGTCTTGATCTACGAACTTTTCGAATCAACTTCAAGACTTTCGTCAAAGACCTGATCAATAAAACGAAATGTCAGAAAATCATCTTCGTTGAAATGTTCCCGCCCTATGGAGACTTACTAGATGATCTCTGGTCCCGGATCTGCTTCTATAATAAGATGCTTTGGGACCTGAGAGAAGCAATGAGCGGCATCGCATACGTAATGCGAATGTTCGACGTTATGGCCCGAACAGAACCGCCCAGACCATACATCGGCCTCCAGCGATGGAACCAATCGATACCAAAGAGGAACTTGAGACTGAATTTCGATAGGTACCGCAAGATCGATGCCCGTGGATTCGCCTGCCCATTCACCTGGAGTGACAAGGCCCAACCTGAGATAACTAAAATGTTCGACGGAGAAATAAGAAGCTGGATATCAAAGACGTTATCTTCGCTACCAAACGAGGCAGACCGAACGATTGTCAGTATGATTAAACAGACATGGAGCGCGAAATCCCGAAAGATGTGTTCCAACGGAATCGTGTATCTCGAGGTAGGAAATTACCTGCTTCCCGCTCTACTCGATACTGGTTCCCCATCATCGATCATCTCGAAAACGGCATTTGAACATCTCCAACGAGACAACCCAGGGATTCATTTTCCAACTCGACCTACGCACAATGGCAATCTTGTGAACGCCACCGGAGACCCACTTGATGCAGAAGTTGATGTGATTTTGAGGTTCATATTCAAAAACGCTCCAGATCACGATCCTTTTGAATACGAATTTACCATCGGAACTAATCTCGCGCCTGTATGTCTGTTAGGCCGCGATTTCATTAGTTACTTTCTCGCAGTTATCGATATTCCAGAGAGTCGCGTTACCCTCAAGGCTCGTGGACAAGTGTTCGAGATCCCAATCGAACATCGGCCGAATCCTGTCGTATCGTACACCGGACCACTGAAAGTCGACTCCCAGGATCAAAATGTAGATATTCCCAACTACGTTCCACGGACACAAATCATCCCGTCCTTCCCGTACCCGGGGCATGACCCCTGGATCCATCCAGCGGAAGACCCCTACCCGGGGCACGACTTCGCGATATGCCTAGGAAAGGACCAGTACCCGGGGCACGACTTCGCGAAACGACTTGGCGGAAAAACACCGAATCTTCCCGCCCGGCCAAAACCAACGACAGAATGGAGTCCGGATCCAGCCAAGCTGAACAAATTGATCCGGCAGATCATCGAGATATTTCCCGAAATCGGCACCAATCGAAAACCTCCAGACACACCGTCAACCAAATATCATCCAAGCTTGCTGAGAAATGAAACCAATGAAAATCCCTCTCCAGTTTCGGCACCTGAACCCGTAAAATCATTATCGAAAATGGAAGTGCCGCCCGACAACATGGTATACCACCTGGGGACAAAACCTAGACCCAGCGTATTGGAGAAGTTTGGTGACCTACGGCAAATTCAGGAGTCTGATCCCGAAATTGACAAACTCCGCGAAAAGTTTCCGCAACAATTTCGCGTTGAAGATGGGCTCGTCCAGCGCCTAGGTAGAGACAAGATCTGGCGTATCATCGTACCATTCCCATTACAGACCGAGATCTGTCGATCCTATCACGTTCATCACGCTCACGCCGGTATTTCCAAGACTACCAACATTATTTTGAAGACGTTTCTATTCCCGAGTGTTAAATCCACCATGGAGAAAATCGTCTCCTCCTGTAACGTATGCTCGAATCACAAGAACGTTCCCGCAAACGTCAGACTTAAGTCAGCGCGAAGCCAAGTGACGAAACCTCGCCAACCCGTTGGTGAAACGTCTAACTCCCGATCGCCCGTGACTCAAACTGGTCAGGTCCACCCTCGAGTCTCAAATCAACGAAGATCTGATCAAGAATCTCGCAATAATTGCCCCACGATGAAAGCAGCGCCTTTCGCATTCGTGATTCCGATTCCTACTCCTTGGTCATTCTGAGAGGCACCTGCAAACCACACATGTTCCTCTTTTCCTAGAATGCTTGACCACCTTTTTTCCCAAGCCTGCCGCGTGGGTATCAGTGCACGGTATGGCTTGTTAAAACTTAAATCTTAAATTAATGAGAAATTTGTCCTTGATGTTTTCGGCAAATGTCTGGAATTCTAGGAGGCATTTGGGAAAGGTAAACCCTCATGTCGTCTTCTAAAGTGCTTTCCAACATTCTTTGCCGTTTTTTTGTTTTCATGGTCCCAAGTGTCAAAAATCCATGTTCGCACATCCGCGAGTAGTTGAGAACTGGAGAAGGATGTCAATTACTTCCTCGACAGATGAGGATATTCTGCTGCAACGTCAATCCAAAAGCTGTTCAGTGGGACGTCATTAAACTTGATGTGTAGAGTTCGGTCGTTTTTCAAATCAATAGGTTCCATATCCATATTTTATTTTATTTTTTCTCTTTCCTTATTATAATCATATAAAAAGTTATACCGATCTCAGAATCAAGCAGCACCCCGGTTGCAGACTACCAGTTAGGGTTACGTTGAGCTGAAATTAAAATTATTGAATATCATACACTGCAGGACAAAAGTTTTTGGTCAACTCAATCGTTACCAAATTATTATCTGCAGCTTCTGAGCTACCAGTTAAATCGCATTCAAATTTTGGTCGAGTACTTTCCTGACACTTCTTTTCAATTTCGCTTTATGAAAAACATTAATCACCGTTTCAAAAATTTGTACATGCAATTTGTAGGAAAACATTGCGCACTCACAAGTTGTTTAATATGAGACATTTGAATAAGAATGGTACAAATTCAAAACAAAAACCTAAATGAATTCTTTGTATTGCCACTATGCGCTTTAGTATAGGTTTACTTTTTACCTGCACCTTATTAGAGCGCGCGCGCACACACACACACATCCACACACGCACGCGCATAGAGGGAGTGACGGACACAAACCGACCGCCACAACACATGCCGGCCACCAAGTCTAGTTCGGATGCCGAATGAGTATTCATATTCAGTATTGTTCTGCAACTGCCTGACTCAACACAACGGCTATGCTAACGTTAAATCTGGTTTTACTTCACAAGTTTTCAAGCTCGGATCATGTGACAGGAATTTTTTCTTCATTTTACTTCAAAAATATTGAAAATAATTCATATATAGGTAAGAAAACACGTATTTCACTTCATTTTACACATGCAAAAACAATATTAGGAACAATTGACCAATGTGTAAAAAAATGCACATGTTACCTTTACCCGTATGTCTATATGTGTAATTTTTTACACATGTTACCATTAGCGGGTTAACTGTAAGTGTATATTATGTTATAAATATATTTTTACTATAATTGAATTTGAAATGTTGATAAGTTGGTCTTTCGATTAGACTTTTGAAGGATGAAAATTATTGTTTGAAATTTATTTTTCAATTAATTTCGAATATAAGTTAACTACCAGAATTTTTTAATCGAGTATCCTCTTATCATTTCATAGTTCTGTGATCGAATCACGTAATTCTAGAGTTACTTTTTTGCTCTTTTTCATTCATTATTACAGGATCGCTTCACTGGCATTATGAAGAAACCATATTTTGTTGACAAAACGTTATTCATCGAAGAATTTATCCGAAGTCAATTTGGCCTTTCAGATGAATTATTTCCTGCAATTGAGGAACGAGTTATAGTTGATCCAGTATTATTTACTGCACCGAGAAGGTTCGGGAAAACCACGATTCTCCACATGCTGGATGCGTTTTTTTCTGGTTGCATACCAAATGATAAGTTGAAAACATTGAAAATTTTTAAGTCGGACCTGGCCATGAAATGGTATGGCAAATTCGCTGTAATTCATTTATCATTTGGGTTAGCAGGAGGATCAATATGCTCTGAGAACGATGCATTGACAGCTTGTCGTTCAATTATATGCGGAGTATACAAGGATTATTCATATATAATTCCTTCTCTGAATGAGACCGATGCTGCAAAATTCACTAGTTGGTTTGATGACGATATACGTGAAGAAAAGAATGCCAGTCAAGTTACGGAGGCGATAAAATTCCTAATTGATTGCATGCTCTTACATCATAAGTATGAAAAAAAAATGCATCTTATTAGTTGATGAATTCGATAGGTTGAGTTCGAGAGCTCTTTTTTGTTCTGGTTCACGGCAATTAAATCAAATCGTTGATTTGTATTGCGATATGATCGGTGTTCCACTTAAACATGCTAGTGGAGCTAGTTGGTGCTACGGAATTTTCACCGGAGTGACATCAATAACAAGTAAAACAACATCGTTGTTGAACAATATGACAATTATCCCTATGTTAAATAACGAGACATTTTTTAAATTTTATGGATTCACATTAGAAGAGTTCGAAGACGTAATGAAAAACCCATATATACCAAATGAAGTCAAAAAATGGAAAGACTATGCCGAGCGATATTATAATGGGTACAGAATGGGGAGCGTATGTCTTCTAAATACGTACTCGGTTAAACAATTCATAGAATCTGGAACTAAACCGATGCCATATTGGAAAGATAGCGGCGTTGCTTTAGGTCTGTCTAGAGCTCTTCGTTTCCGTGCATGGTAGTGATCCCAATCTTTCAAAAAAGATCGATTTGATCGAAATTTTCGATCATATGACTTCCGATATTCAATTTGATCCGATCTTATGTAAAAAGATCGATTTTTGATAAGATCGATCTTGATCAATCAGAGAATTTTTTTACTGGTGTAAGTTTATCTGCATCTGCAAATCTGCAAAATCCAAATGAATTTTGGTTATTTCTCGCTATCAATGAGTAAAAAATCCAGAAAATTTATTGAAGTTGAAAATTTTGTTAAATTTGTCACAAAAGCACATCTCCCAACATTAATAACTGATAACTGAACCTGCGAGCTGCAACCTGGAATGAAAAACATATTAAGGCTTGCTGTACAAAGAGATTATTTTTCTTTATTCTCCATCTTGAAGAGCTCAACAATACATTTTTTCTATGAATCCTATTGTATATATTTTGGTCAGTTGATTTGCCTTTGCATTCTTATATTTTACTTGATTCTTGCAGCTGGAGTTTGAAAACAGTATTAGTCTCACATAATTAAAAACGACTACCCTTTCATGTTTCGTTATTGTTATCACATATCAATATCACTTAACTTATCACAGATGAAGTTTACATTACACCTAGGCCGCAGCTGGCTGATAGTTAAAACTAGTTCGTCGTGTAAGTACGCTCGTCTCTTCGACTTGAAAGTTCATTTTCGTGAGAGTTTTGTATTTCAATAGTTAACTGTGAAATTTGCAGTAAAATAAGGTAAGATGTTTTATCTCATTTTGTTTGTTAAGTAAATTATTACATACTGTCCACTCAGCATATACTTCATCCGTATTCGTCTTCCTTAAATAGACGATATTCAACGAAAAGGAACCAACTAGCAAAATCCGCTTTTTGAGATCACGTGATTCGAAGTTCAAGATTCATGTGTAGAAACCATATATGACACAGCGTTTACTGATAAGCTTTTTTCAACCTGAGTACACGTTTTTGAATCGAGGACTTTATTTTGAAGAATTCTACTTTTTACGCTCTTTCCAATGATAACTCACTTTGTTTCCAAATGTTGGTTGGTTCCCTTTCCTTGAATAGCGTCCAAATTATATCTTCCTCTGTAATGAACAATAAAAATAATGATGCAATGACTGCTTTAACCGTCACTTGGGCCACATAAAATATGTGAAAATTTGGTGGCCTTTGCGTCATTTTTAAGAGACGAGACATTTTTGCTCAAACAGTGAAATTGTTTCTTGGGGGAGGGGGTGCTTATGGACCATTCTGATCTGTCAGTCGTGCTATTTTCCTTAAATTCATCAATGAAGAAGGAAAATCACAGCAAGTCGTGTAACATAGAAGCACATCCAGGCCTGATGAGAGGGAGGGGCAACAGGGGCAATTTGCCCCAGCCCCGGGTTCTTCAAAGGGTCACAAAATGCGAAAATTCGGCCTTCCGGGGATCGAGATTTAGGCTTCCTAAACTACCAAATTATAGAAATCCAATAAGACTGGCCTACACGGGTACATTCGCTTAACTAGAAGGCTCCACTCCTAGAGGCGGTTGCCTTGCTTGTCTGCCATGTTTCTCATTTCTCTTATTGTATCTCTTTAATCTAAGCTAATAACCGATGGATTATAAGAACCGTATGGCTTACAGCTCAGGACTTGATAGCTTCTAGAAGATGATGAGTAGGTTGTGTCTCAACTATATGTGGAGCTTGAAGGTTTGAAGCCACCAGAAGATTCTATCGCGACGAGCGGAGGAAAGACGAATAAAGGAAAGACCGATATAATAAGATGAAATTTACTTGTCTTGATTTCCAAGCAATACTTCAACTCCATCGCTGTCCATTCACTTCCCTTACTGACCCCCTCCCGTTTGGTCACAGTCTATACCCCCCCCACCCCGTAAAAGGAAAAAGTATTTCAAAAGAAAACGATCTGGTGCCTGGGGTACTAGGAATAAAGTTAAATTTAAGACCTTTCTCAGTCCGACCATGTGTCTCTCTGCCTGCAGCGCTCCCCACACTCTCCTCTTGCTCTATCTTGACTCCATTCCCTTTAGTTCCTCTTTCCCCTTCTACCCTTTTGAAGAAGGGGAAAAATTAAGTTTAAAACTGTCTTCTTCTGTTTCTGCCCCGTCTCTTTTTGTTCAACCATACGCACCTCTCGTTACCAATATCTCTCCCTTGCATTTTTCCTCTTTGAGTTGCTCAATAATGAGATAAAAGAGTGACAAGAAGTAAGGCAATTCCAGCAGAGACTTGAAAAGCAACTTTCGTTTCTTCTTTATCCCGGGTCATTTCCTCCAATTTTTCCGAGGCTACATGAAACCTCCACATCCACCCGCTTCTCTATTCTTTAAGAGCGCGGCTTTTCTTCCTATCGCCCAGTACTGTCTCTTACCACTTTCTCTACTACATGGCATTTCTTCGCTCCCTGTTTTTACATCCCTCATACAACTCTTTCAGAAAAAAACTTCTTACAAAAAAGAGACGATGTGGCATGAGGGACTTACAATAATAACGCAATACCTCTCCATTTCCTTCCCTCGCTCCTGTCATATATGCCGTATCTGGGATAGGTGAACCATTTTTAGAGTGGACTAGGGAGGTGAATGGTGTGAGATGCAGAGGAAATTGAAGGAGGGGCAGCATAAGGGAACCAATATTTCTTCTCGCATTAGTAGGTCATTTCCTTTCTTGCTTCGAGGATCTCAAAAAGTGGTGACGAAGGTACAGTAATAGATCTTTGGCCCCCGGTGGTGCAGATTTTCTCTCTACGGTCCTGAGCACATAATGTCTACATCACTCTTTATATTGAAAACCAAAACGCCGTCGCTGCCTTCGCCTCACCCTGGAAAAACTCCTGGAGGGTTACCTAATCTGCCATTTAATCTCGCCTTCCTATAGGGCAGCCTACCTCAGGGGAGGAGGTCCTTAATGAAAAAAGAGAAGGAGGTGTGATTTGGGGTTTGTGAGAACGGCATGGAGTAAGGATGGTAGGTGAAGAGAGCTGAAGATGGGGGTGGTGGACTAGAAAGGGTGATGAGGGTTGAGATGGGTGAAGATGGGCTAGCATGGGTGTAGCTGGGAATGGTAGGCGAGGATCTTATGGAGGTATGGGTAACACTACTGAACAAAATGAAATTTTTTGTTTGCACAATGCAATTAAGGAGGTGATTCTTGAGTACTTTTCAACGCTGAATACAGTGCCGTCGGCCGTTTTTCTCTATCACGTCTAGTTCTGATCAAAAACTATTAAAAATTCAACTAAATAATGTGTTCAAAAAAAGGTTTAGGAACTGAATGTGGTCATACTGATTCGTGTCGTGTGTAGTGGTGTGTATTCCGTCTGTTTGTTTTCTGTTATTGTGGTCTGATAACACTGATAATATCAGTCAGTGGTACCGCTTATTCCAATGCAAAAACAAAATGGAAACGAATTTCAATCGTTCAGAACTCCGAATTGTGACGTGATAGAGAAAAATGGGTCGCAGTATCGTGTTCAGCGTTAAGAAGTACCTCAGAATCACCTGTCGAAATGCATTGTGCAAAATAGTTGTTCAGTAGTGTAATAGATGGGAAGGGAATGAATAAGTTGGGGAAGAAAGGGGTCGTGGTCGAGAGGACAGTGGTGCAGGAGTGGGTCATGTTTAGAGAACGTTTTCACTTTCCCTTCCTGGAAAATAGCTCCTGGTCACCATGGCAACCTACAGGTGAGGTACCATTATTACTTATTACTAGAGGGATCAACCCCCTAGCCGCTTCATAGCCTCTACTTTGCCATGGTGACCAGGAGCCCCCTAGATAAAGGAACGAAAAGGACATATGTATTAGACAACTGAGAGAATCTCCCACAAAGGAGGTGGATTTTACTTTTTGGGTTAACAAAGAATCATACAGCAAACTATATATTCAATCGCTCTAAGCAAAACATATCTATTGACTAAACCCTCGTCAGTCGATTGTAATTATCCTAAAAGAATATAATTCGAGGGCCCATTATTATCTAGTCAGATGTTACATCAACTGACTTCAAGGAATTCTAAGTTATAGGACGTTATCTGCGCATGCTTTTTTCTCCAAAATTTTTCTTCTTTTGTTCCACTTCTTTGACACTCCTCCATCACAAGTCCTCATCCCCTTGGGATCCCTCTCCTCCTAACATAAACTTCCTCCTCAGGGTAAGTTACCTTGTAAGAAGGAGGGGTCTAAGGGGCAGGATAGGCATTTCGGATTTTTTGCCATAGTAGAAGAGTAGGCGGAGAGGGAAACCCTTTCCCTGGGGTCAGCTACCCTGGAAAAAGGACGACAGAACGATCAAGTGGCAGAATAGAGGTCTCACCCCCTACCGTGAACCCTCCATTGGGTTAAGTTGCCTCAGAAGAAAGAGAGGTTTACGGACGACGATGCCAGTCCCAATTACATATGTCCATAGTAATCTGGTTGCAGTGGCAGCCTAGAACGATGGCATTGGCGATGACGATGACCACTACCATCACCAGGTTTACTATTTCCATGGAAATTACACCAAATGCATAATGTTTCATGTCATTATGCCTATTGGTAACCGCGAGGAACGACAACGATCACCGTAACCACATCAAATTTACATTCTTACGTTCTTATGTCTGTCATCACAGAAATGTGGTTGTCGGGGGGGGGGGGGAGACGACTCCTGAGGTAGGCTGTGAATACGAAGGGAGCGTTTGAGAAACTAAATTTTTCGAGAACAAGATTATATCGTGTCCTTGTTTGTAAGTCATCTGCATGATGATATAATGTATGCTTCCTGCACTTGAAACTTTTCCAGTTTCTAATAATGTCTAATATTCTTTTTTATGGTAATAAGGTTTTATCGTAGATACATGTCAAGCAAAAGAAGTGAGACCTAAGAAGATCCATAGTATAGTCAAGCAATGGTTAAAAAATAAGATAGTCACAATCAGGAAAAGAAAGCTTGCGGGGTGTAGCCGTCGCCTGTTTTTGGAAACTGCTGATTGCGCTGAACCAGGCGGTAGTCCTGACAAAATCAATACTTATAATAATTCATATAACATATAACTCTTATTCATGCATTGTCATATTATTAATATATCATTTGGATACATTTATCCGCAGATTTTTTCACACAGTGCCCCCCCCCCGTTTTCGGTGACTGAAACAAATTACAACTAAAAGAGATAGGTATACAATTCTGAACAGAAATTTTGTTATTGGGAGAATATTTCCCTCATTTGTCACTCAACGTAAACTAAAAAGAATCATTTTATCAAATATTTTACACCGCTAGCATACTGCGCGAACATGTCTTTCAACACCTGCAAAGTCACGTTGCCCCACAAGCATCCTACTTCGAGCAATCAGCCTTCAATTACGCATGACTTTTTCAAAGTTGTAAAATTATGGCCCAGTTACCCCAACCGACCTTACATCAAGCTAAAATGATTGAAAAATTACTGAAAAAGTATTATATGTTCGTTTGCAAACCAGTGAGTACCTCCATGGTGGTAAGTGAAAGTAAAATAGATGAAAAAGAGACTAAGTTAAGCGAGAAAAATGAAAATTTCCCTTACAGGAATATTGTTGGTAGTTTACTTTATTTGTCAGGCTGAACTCGACCAGATATAGCATATGCGGTAAATGTTGTGAGTTGAAAACAATCAAATTTTAACGATGCTGATATAGTTCGAGTGAGGAGAATTCTGAGATACCTAAGAGGCTCAATAAATAAACGATTAAAATACGAAGGGAGCGGTGAAGGACTTGAATGTTATGTTGATGCCTCATTAGGAACGGGTGATGAAGAGGGAAAATCAACACTACTGGTGTAATCATCAAGTTATTTGGAGACCCAATTTATTGGCAGTCAAAGAAACAGTCGCACGTTGCTTTGTCGTCAGCAGAGGCTGAATTTATCGCAATGTCGTTTGCTTGCAAGGAATTGGTGAATTTAAGAGAGATGTGCCGTCGCTTGTTGAGAATGAACATTACACCAGTTTGTATGAAGACAATACAGCCGCTATACGCATGGCTAAGTCGGAGTGTACTGAATCGTTGAAACATATTGCGAAATTATGCTACTTCTATGTAAGACTTGAAATCGCAAATAAAAATTTGGTGGTTGAATGGGTCGACACAAATCGACAACTGGCGGATATGTTCACTAAACCTTTGGGTGAAGTGAAATTTGATCGTAATATTGCTGGTATTCTATTTGATTTTAATGGTGTTTAATTTGTTTTCAGAGCGGATTGATTCTACATTCGAGTGAATCGTTGGAGAGGTGTTGAGTATTGGTTGAACTTAGTCGGCTGGACAGTGGAGATGAGAATGCAATCTTGGAGGAGTACATGTTACTTGTAGCTGTATTTTCATTTGTCGTCGGATTTTAGATTTAGTAATAGTATTTCTTAGTCGTTTGAATTGGAATTTTGTATTGTTTATCTTTTAGTTGGGTGTTTAATTTGTGAATAAGTAAAATTAAGTCGGATTACCGTGTGGCCCTGTATTACCGTTTCCATGGAGGTTGTTGGGAGCATTTTGATCCAACAAAACGTTCCAACAAGAAGGGAGCGTTAAGGAAACAGTGCTGTCGGTGTTGTAAATATCTTTTTTCTTCTAATCTCTACTAGGGCTACACCGATGTGAGAAATGTGGATAGTACATATATTTTGTTGTTTACTTTTTCTGTGTTTCGGTGAGATAACGTGGTGGAATAAAACCTTATTTTTGTGTCGGTGAATCGTTTTTTTTATGTCTTCGTGTATGAGAACGGTGAACTAATATTTTCGCGTTGATATTTTAACGCCGCCTGATGATAGGTCCCGTTCTTCAGCCGGAATTATCGAAGTTATACCGTTGCATGCGATGTAAAACAAATGTACCTATCGCCAGATTCTGATTGCTGAGGGCCACAGGGATTATCAACGAATTTTATGGAGAAATGATGTAAATGAACCGATACGTACTTACAGGTTAAATACTGTAACCTACGGTACAACTCCTGCTTCCTTTATGGCTATGAAGTGTCTATTTGTTTTAGCCGACGAATTACAGAATGAATTTCCTAAAGAAGCAAATGCGATAGGTACGTCAGAATTTTTATATGGATGACTTTATGTTCGGTGCTAACAATGTTAATGAAGCTTTGGTTAGTTTACGAATAGTTCATGATAAGTTGGCTTCTGCTTGCCTTCCTCTATGCAAGTATATGAGTAATTCTAACGAACTTCTCCATTCTCTCAACACTGAACTGGTTGAAAAGTTCCGTGATGATGTTTTCGAGTTTGCTGATGAAAGTTTTGTTTACGTAAACCCTAGAATACTATACATAAAAAAAAGTCCGTCGCCACCACACATGGGTACAATTGTACCCATAGCAATTTTTTTGACTTGTATAAATACTACGGCTTTTGTAAGTGAGTTATATAAGTATTTTTCGACGCTCAATTTGAATTTGATATTTATTTTCCGATTAGACTAAGCAATAATGAAGGAAAATGCAGTTTTCAGTAGGAAAAGATAGTTGATTGTAGAAAAAATTTGCAATTTTCAATTATTTTATAAATGATACACATAGTCATAAACATTACACCAATTCTTAAGAAATTTTGAAAATTATCTAAAATTTGACCCACGTTGTTTGCTTTAGTGGATGAGTTACAAAAATTTGGACCAAAAATTTGAAACCAGCAACCAAAAAATTGCTAAACTTAGACAACATGTCACGTTTTGGGCAAAAAATTTCACAAAAAAAAATAGGAACAAAAATTAATTCGCCTTCCAACAAAAGGGTAGACAACACATTCGACATACGATTTTGAGGGTCCAGTATAGCCGAACAGATTCAGTAAGTAACAGGATCGCACTGCTGATATGCGTGGGATTACACCCATGCGTATTTTAGTGTGGGTACATTTGTACCCATGTGTGGTGTTCTAGGATTAAGTAGGACTAATCTGGTGTCCTCGAACTGATACGTTTTGAATTCATGTGAAACTACCTATTTAAGTTCCAAGGCTGACTAAACGCGTTGTTTTGTCCGAAATTTTCAGGATATTTGATCCTTTAGGTTTACTGTTGCCAGTTACAGTACAATTGAAAATTCTTATGCAGTCAATTTGGAGACATGAACTCGGTTGGGATGATGAATTAAAGGATGAATTACAGTCCCAGTACCTGCAGTATCAAACTGAAATGATGGAGCTATAAAGATTTTCAGTGCCGAGGCATTATAATATGATGAACGATTCCAGAGTTCTACAACATGGTTTCTCTGATTCATCTGAACTAGCTTATGCTGCTGTTGTGTATTTAGTAACGTTTGATGAAAATTGTGAATTTGTTTCGAATATTGTTTTTTTTAAGTGCCGAGTAGCACCGATTAAGACTATGACTGTTCCTAGGCTAGAATTATGCGGAGCGCTATTGCTTAGTGAACTAATGAATTGTATTTTTTGTAATATTTTAAATGTGTCTGTTAATAATGTTCGTGCATTTTGTGATAGCAAGATTGTACTTAGTTGGATTTCAAAACCTGATGTTCAGAAAGACGTTTTCGTGAGAAACAGAGTTCAGAAAATTGTTGATTTAATTCCTAAAGAAAAATGGTTTTATGTACATACTACGAATAATCCTGCTGATTTAGCAACCAGTGGTATTAACGTTCGTACATTATTGAAGGATGATGGTTTATGGCTTCATGGTCCTATTATTAATTCTCAAAATTTAAATTCTACTATCGATTTTTCTGATCAAATATATGTTTAACTGTTGTTGAATCTGAAGTTAATAATGATTTTATTGGAAGATTTTCTTCTTATTCTCGTTTATTAAATGTAACTGCTACTAGGGTAAAGTTGCCAAAACCGGACTACTTTTAATAACAGAGGCACTAGCACTCCCTGATGTGTTTTTCTGTTACTACATGATTGTACCAGTGTTGATAAGATCATATTCAAAAATTCAGTCGAATCGATTCATTTTTCAATATTTTATAGCAATTAAAAAAAACAACCAGATATCTTGATTTGATTTTTTAATTGTATTTGTTAGGGGCTTGAGCTCAGAGGAATTGAATAGGGGAAAATTGTTTAGTTAATTTTCACAGAGCATACATTTGACTATATTTTATCATCCATCATTGCCAGATATGAGTGCACTGAGGGGCAGGCCTCGGCATTATCTTGATAATATCACAGCCCGATGGGCAAAATAACTGTCGATCGACACTTCAACAGCCGGAAATTGCCGACAAATCGACAAAAATGCAGTAATTTTGCGGAATTAATGAGAAAACGCATTTCGACAACGGCGACGGTGTTCGACATCACTTTTTTGACGGTGACAGACAGTACTCGACCAGGATGGACAGAACGGAGACACCCGAACATATCCGATAGGTTCACAACGACGAAGGAAGATCTGAGATAATGTAAATTTCGAAAAAATCGTTAGTCTTATCTCTTATTGCATCATTCGATTCGTGTGTCTTGACAGTTCTTGGCTGGTTTTTAACAAGTTAAGAGTTTTCGCTGATAATTTGAATTTTGAATAAGTGCACTGTTATTGTTAATTTGGATCTTCAATAGTGGCCCTGCAGTTATAACTTTTTGGGAAAAGCAGTATACAAGTAAGTGTGGTAAGTTAAGGTCGCGTCATCGCATCGGTGATGTTTGCGCTTACGTCTAACTGGTTCGATGTGTAGTGGTAGTCCATCAGTAACCGGCATTTCGACGACTTAGCGTCGGCGTTTCAAAGTTGATGTTTGGTGGTTTCAGAAAGCGGTTGTGTCGTGTGTTTCTCTGCTTTGGCGTATTGAATGGTGTAATTTATAGGTAAGTTATGTCATTTCTATGTCATCTAATGTAATATTCAGTTACTAATTATTCCAGGAGCAGATCAACGTGGTGGGGGAAGATTGCGAAAATTCTCTCTAGGCTGGCCCACCCGCTGTTTAAAAGATTTCTGCTTGGCCATTCGGACCCCGTATTTCAAAATTTGTTTGTGTGCGCGCGGTACTGTTGGAGGTTTTTGGTTTTTAAGTAAGTCCAGTCCGCGACAAGGGCATTATCAGAAAACTAGGGCGAGTAGAAATAGCGCATGCATCTACCAAAAGTAAAGAACAGATCTCATAAGACGAGTGCTAAAACATATAAACTGTGCCTGACCATACAACGCTTTAGCAGGTGTGTAGGTCAAAACAGGGAAATTAGTCCAGTCCTTAAGAATGTTCTGCCAGAGATGCCTCCTAGTAAGTCAACACTACCTATGCTATTTTAATACAACATTTGATAGGATAAATTTGTTTAGTATCTTATGCAAGTACAAAGTATGTATTTGTGAGAAAGTAAGAAATTTGAGGAATAGAAAGGAAGAAGATTTGTTTAGTATCTTATGCAAGTACAAAGTATGTATTTGTGAGAACGTAAGAAATTTGAGGAATAGAAAGGAAGATTTCCTTCTGGAAGATGTACCCCTCATGTAGGTTCATGTAGAGTACAATAATCTCATTGAAATTTTGTTCGTTTTCTCTAGATAAGTTTTATTTCTTTTTACAGTTAATATTGCTTGCCTGGTCACCGACACATCCCCAGTCTTTTTCTCCCATCATCACCCCCCCCCCATCACGGCCCTCCTCCTTCACCTCAACCACCACACATAGGCCAGAATTTACATCTCAGATCTCTATCTAGGAGGTTCCAAGTAGTAGGTGGCCCTGGATTGGGACTACTGATGGGAAGACAGTTGTTGTCTGGTAGAGGATTGTAAGGGGTTGCCATGGTTGAGAGAGCGAGAGAGAGAGAGAGAGAGAGTGGTGATGGAGAGATTATAGTGGGAGAGAAGCCGGCTGTGGTACTGTAGCGGGTTGTAATTTTGAAGGGGTCTGTGGTGAGAGCGAGTGATTGTGTTAGGGAGCTGTTGTGTGGAAGGGATCGGGAGGAGTGAACCTGTGGTTGAGGAGAAGATCCGTGCTGTAGGAGAGACTTAAGTGAGTTCTCGATGTGATGGCGGGGAAATTCTCCTTTAAAAAACTGGCGGTAGCCTGAGACCTTTAATACTTCTCCTATAATTGGTCGAACCGAGAACTGTATATCTAAGATTATTATTAACCCATCGTTTTCTTCTGACAGCTGTACCCATATGACGTATGGCGATGCACGCATGCCAAATTGGCCCCGAGACACAGCACTCCCTATCCCAGAAACGCCCCAAATGGGCCTGCATCAGAATACGGTAGAGTCTAATAATCTCATGAAGATTACTTTGTCTTCCCTAGCTAATATTTGTTTATTTTTACAGGTAATATTGCTCACATGGCCATCGACGCTACCAATAGACTTGGAAATCATGATGGTCAACTGACTACTTTGGCATCATTATAAGACTTGAGATTTTCCTCAACTTTTGGTTTATTTTTTTTATTTTATAGCCATTGACATACAACTGAATTTTGCGTATTTGTTACAAATGTAATGCGCCCATCTTCGGGCATAGGCCTTCCCTACTCGTTTCCACCGGACCCTGACCCTCCCATCCCTCCCCCAGGCAACTCCGGCATGTTGCCTAATTTCGTCAACTCAGCGGGTGGCAGGTCTCCCTACCTTTCTTTTTCCATCACTGGGTATCCAATCCAGAACTTTTCTTTCCAATCTTTTACCTTCCTCCCTGGCAACATGTCCAGCATAGTCAAATTTCAGTTTTTTCATTACATATGTACAGTCCTAAACCATTGATTTAGCCCTGACCAATTTATTAGTTAGCCGGTCCCTTTTTTTTACTCCAATCATCGCCCTCTCTATTGCCAACTGAGAGTACTGCTTAATTTTTTATTTTTATTTTCAGTTGTGGTCCAAGTTTGAGATCCATACAGTAGTACTGGTAAAGTGCATGACTTCCTAATTTTCTTCTTCATTTCTAGTGGCATTTTATTTTTGAAGACATTTTTCAATGTCCAAAAGCTTTTCCATGTTTGCGTTCTTTTTTTTTTACAATTTCTTTCTCTGACTTGTCTTTAAAAGAGATAATTTGTCCCAGGTATGTTGTGCTATCTTCGATTCTAATTTTGTTGCTGTCAATCACTATGTCTTGACTGAATTTTGTGTTGGATTATAATAATACCGTTTTATTCGTATTTATAGTTAATCCCTCTTTGCCACATTGTAGGCTTAGTTCGGTTACCAAAGTTTGCATCTCTCTTGCGCCCTGAGAAATTGAAGCCGCATCATCAACAATTCTCAAATTGCTGAGCCATTCACCGTTCATTTTTATTCCTTTTTGTTCCCAATCCAAATTTTGAAAAATATCCTCTGACAAGCTATTGAAGAGATTCGGGGAGAGGGGTCTCTCTGTCTAACTCCCCTTTCAATTTTAAACGTTTTCCCTGTTTTGTCCAGCCGCACTCCCCCGCTGTATCTTGTACATTTCTTTTATAATTTTGATCACTTTCTCTGGGATTCCCTGTCGAATTAGGGCTCCCCAGAGTGCGAAATGCGGATAGATAACTTTTTTCCCTCTTTTTTTTCTCATTTGAAGTTTATTGGACTGCTTGATAAGTAGCATTTACAATATTTTTTGTATAAGTTTGAGGAATCACACGGTATTAAACTAAACTAAATCGATTGGTTTTAGTCTTTTCAGTCGGCGTGTCTCGTTGGTGACATCTAGTAGATTAATGGCCAGCGTATTAGGATGAGCATGGAGTCTTCTTTCGTGTCGTCTAGCGTGAAGTTTGATGGTCTCTTCGATACTAGGTACTAGGAGATCGGAATGTAGAGCACTATTGCGGATGAACCATGGAGCTGCGGTGATCGTGCGTAGTACTTTATTTTGGAATCGTTGAATTACTTTTCAATTTGAGGCAGTAGTGCAGCCCCAAATTTGGATACCATACGTCCATATGGGTTTCATAATGGACATGTATATCAGTCTTTTATTTGTTATGCTTACTGTCGATCTTCTGCCAATCAGCCAGTATATTTCCCGCAGACGTATATTTAGTTCGTCCCTTTTTTTCCGGACATGAACTTTATAGTTGAGTCGTTTATCCAGGAATATTCCCAGATACTTTGTGTGATCCGATCTGGGTATTATTTTATTCTCTACAGAAATTGGTTGGTAAGCATGCGGTCTCAAGGAAAAGTCGGCGTGTACCGATTTTGTTTCGTTGATGGAAAGTCGCCATGTTTTCGCCCATTTGATCACTTTGTCTGTAGCTTTTTGTAGGTTGGAGGTGGCTTCTACATAGTTTTTATTCACCGATAATACTGCTGTGTCATCAGCGAATGTCGTGATCTCCGTGTCCGATCCAAGAGTGTGACAGGAACGTCGGCTGTATTACATAACAGGTATAGGATGGGCCCGAGTACACTTCCTTGAGGCACTCCCGCCTGTATTGGGTACTCATTTGAAGAGATGGAACCCTGGACAACTCGGAAACGTCGTTCTGACAGATAATCGGCGATAATTCTGCAGTATTTGGCTGGCAGTAGAGTTGAGAGTTTGAAGTTGAGACCCTCATGCCAAACTTTGTCGAACGCCTGCGTTATATCGAGGAAAACTGCGGAGCAAAACTTCTTCTCTTCCAGCGCTTCCCGGATTATGCTCGTTATTCGATGGATTTGGTCCACTGCGGCATGTTTCTGCCGGAATCCGAACTGATGCTCCGGGATTTTCTCGCCTAGTACTGTGCGAAAACGCTTGACGAACAGCTTCTCAAACACTTTTGAGACTATTAGATAGCAATGATATTGGTCGGTAGGACTCGATTTCCTGGGGTGGTTTACCAGGTTTTGCTATCAGTATCATCTTTGTTATCTTCCACACGGCTGGTACGTGTTCCAATCTCAGTGCTGCGTTAAATAGATTGGTGAGCATCACAATTCCCTTTCTCGGTAGCTCTTTGAGCATTCTCGCAGTGATTTTGTCGGAGCCGGGCGCTTTCCTCACATTCAAGCGGTCAATTTCTTTGGCTATTTCAAGAGGTGTGAAAATGCGAATTTTATTTTCGTCTGCATACAAGTGTTGTAATGCTGGTGTTGTGTTATTGAATGTGGAATCGTTTGGAGTGAATACCTTGGATAGGTGGAGCGCAAAAGCTTGCACTTTGTCCTCTTCCGTTCGTAGCCATCTACCCGTGTTACAAAGGGCAGGAATGTGGTATTGCGGCGAACGTTTTGAATTTCGGGTGACTTTCCATAGAGAGTAGTCGTTGTTTTTCTGAACTGACAGGCTGGAAAGAAAGTCCTGGAACTTTTCGTCGTTTATCCAACGGATTAGGGCAGTTGTGTCTCTACTAAGTCAGTTGAATTCGGCCTTGTCATGAGGGTCTCTGGTACGTTGCCATTTTCTTCGCGCTGCTCTTCGTTTTCTCACAATTTCGCTTAAATTACGTGGACACGTTTCTGGGAGTTTACCTGCTTCTGTTTTTGGAGTAGCCATTTCTGCCGCTCCACATACAATGGAGTTGAATACGGTCGTGGCTCGATCGAGTTCGCTCACAGATTTCATCGGTGTTCGCAGGTCAATTTTGTTGTGTATGTGCTTACGGTACTCTTCCCAGTCTGTACATTTATTAGTAAGCACACTTGGCCGCTTGACGGGGGTCGCAAACGCGTCGATTTGAACCATTACTGGTGAATGATTGGATGACAGATCATCGATGTTTACTATCGTGAGTTATCGTCGTGCCAGATCTCGCGTTATGAAAAAATCTATCAAGTCGGGAGTTTTGGCTGTGTCCGATGGCCAATAGGTTGGCGAGCCTCCTGAAAAAGTATCACAGCCGACTTTGTCGATTGTTTTCAGGAGTTCGCGTCCTCTAGATGTAGTCAAGCACGATCCCCAATGCGTGTGCTTAGCGTTATAGTCTCCGCCCGCTATTCACTTGTTTCCAAAACCTTTGAAGCACGCTTCGAGTTCATCCTTGTCCAGATGACAACTGGGAGGGCAATAAACTGCAGCCAGTTTGATCGGAGAGTCGTGCAAGTGAATCACTGCTGTAGCTGCTTGGATGGAGGGTGTGCTGATGTGCTCGCCTTCATAATGTTGAATATTTTTGCTAACGAATATTGCAGCTCCTCCTTGTGCCTTTCCACTAGGGTGATTGCTGTAGTACACATCGTAGTTTTCTGAGCGAGTTATCTTGAATTTTTCGGTGAAATGCGTCTCGGTTATGAGAGCAACTTCGATGGCTTGGTCATTTAAGTATTGTTCCAGTTCGAGCTTCCGCGGTAGGAGACCGTTGGCATTCCATAGCATGACTTTTGTGGACCTAGTCATTTCTGTTGCTTCGTTTTCTTCCTCTGACATGGCGACGACTCCAATCCAGCTTCTATGGCACCTAGTTGGTTGGCCAAGCAGTCTATGGAATTTTGAATTTTCTTTAGATGTGTAGCCAAACTTTGCTCCACAAGTGCCATCAGGTCCGTCTGGTTGACTTGATCTTGGTTTTCCGCTGACGACCTGGCATTTTCAGCGGCTACATTTGAGTAGGAGCGAGCATTCAAGGTTAGACGCATATCTTGAGGCAGGCGAGCATTTGTGGTGTTCTGAACGTCTGAGGTAGAGCGAGCATCCAGGGGGAGGCGAGCAGCTGATGACTCTGTAGAACTCGACGCAGTAGCTGGGTTATTTGGGATGTCTCGCACTCTGTCGCTAGCTGTTATCTTGGGTTTCTGGACAGCTTCAAGTTTCTCTTTGAACTTTTCACACCCTTTATAATTGGCTGTGTGTTCGCCTGAGCAGTTGGCGCACCGTTTTTTGGTAGATTTCGGATGTGGACACTCTGTGGATAAGTGACCATCACCGCACTTCACGCATTTAGCAGCGCGTCTGCAATAGTTTTGAGAGTGCCCTATGTCCTGGCAACGTTTACACTGAGGGATATCGTTCAACTTTCGAGGAGGTTCAACAACAACCTTGGTATACAAAAGCGTTGTTTGTTCGTAGATACAGCTGTTGTTTGCTTTTGGCTCGAGTTCGACTCGGAATAGCGGTAGTTTGATTATTTTTAGTTCGTTCTCTACTCTCTTCCGGATTTCTGCATTTGTTATTCTCCTCGCCGAATGCCCAACCATTGCGAGATTTCCCGCGATGTCCTCCGGTTCGGTAGTGTGGTGTCGATGACGTATGTAGACAATAAAAGATCGATCATCCTTGACTTGATAGGTATGGTACTAGATTGTTCCAATTTCTTTCGCGTTAGCACGTTTATCGACTTCGTCAGAAAGGAGTGACGCAAGTTTGCGATATTCTCCGACTGATTTTGCTTTGAGTATCAGTCTGTCTCCTGACACAGCTTTTCTTTCGCAATGACCTAGTTTTTGTGAGTCCAGGAAACTCTTGAAGCTCGCTAGATTTATGACACCAGATACATAAATTGGTGGAGGTTCAACTTTCGAGGGGTCATAAGTTTTCGGCAACTTTTTCTGCGTTTTGCTGCCGTTATTTGAGGCGGCTTTTGCACTGTCCTCAGAAGAATTATTTACGGAATTTGTACGTACTGTCTGCTCGGGCTGATTTTGCTGATTAGGAGCCACAGGTTGGTTTCTAGGCTCGAAGGCCCTGAATTTGGCTCTGAGATCGTCTAACTGTTTTTTCAGGTTCGCGTTTTCCGTCAACAACCTGCGCTCTAGCTCTGTGTGAACAGCGCCTGTTGTCGACGTGCCCATTACGAAGCGATACGCTTCGACTTGTCGGCTGATAACTCACTCGTACACACGTATTTACATGCGCCAACGATAATCCGAATATTTTATCCGTATTTCAACACACGACTGTTATCATCAAATGTAACACGAAAACTGGATAGATAAATAGAATCAAAATCTTTTTGAAAATCCATAAGTAGCAGGTATGGTTGGTTATATTCCCTAGTTTTTTCTATTAACTAACCAATTATAAATAACTGGTCAGTGGTTGATCGATTTTTACGAAAGCCAGCCTGTTCCGGACCTTGACATTCGTCTAGTTGTGTGTATATTCCGGTTTTCAGTACCTAGTTTGCCAAAAATCTTTCCAATATTTGAAGTTAGACTTATGGGTCTATAATTGTTTATATCATTTGGATCTCCCTTTTTGAAAAATAAAATTATTTCGGGAAAGTTCCATTGGGATGGAGTTGTTTCTTTTTCTACAATCAAATTGAAAATTTTTGTCAGAGTTGGTGTTAATTCTTCTGCAAAAAGTTTGAGTTCATAATTCCCAATCTTATCTGGACCCATTGCTTTAGTAGGATTTAATTTCCTCAAGACGGACAAGATTTTATTTTCCAGAAATGTGGTACTATTTCTTTATTATTCATTTCCATGAGGGTATCTACTACTTGTTCTTTTTGGTCTTTGCTATATAGTTCCGTATAGAATTCTGTTGCTACTTGTACAATCTTTTCCCTGTCAAAAACAAATTTATTTACCTTCTCTGTTTTTAATTTTTGGGATGATAGCTTGGTCCTGAAAAACTTCGCGTTTCGCTTTCTTCACTAAACCTGATTGTTTTATAACTTCTTACATTGTGTGTACCTATATCGTGTGTGTGAGTATCCTTTTTAATTGCCTTTTTAACAGTTTTCCTCAGTTCAGTTAATTCTATCTTTTCCTTTAAATCTTTGTTTAATTTTGTAGCCAACAAATTTCTTCTATCGCATAATGATTTTGTTTTTTCTGATATTTTGGTTGTTATGGAGCCTTCAACTTTTTTTTCGCTAAATTTTTCAAAAACCATGTTAACTCTTTTTTCAATTTTGTCATATAAGACCTGCATCGAACCGGAATCATTCCAGTTAACCTTTTGCAGCTCTCTTCCCATATACCTTTGTGCTTCCTCAACTTTCCCATTGAGAATCATGCTTTTACTAGATTTATTTGTTTTAATATAGTTCTTGATTTTTGTTCTTCTTGGTATCCCAATTTTCATTCGTAATAGCCTATGGTCTGTGGGAAATTCAAACTAATCCTATCTAAACACGTCAGACACTATTTTCAAGTTGCTTACTATCAATTTCGTTTCTGGTAGTGCCGTGTAGTGCTAGCCATGTCCATTTCTCATTTTTTCTCTTCTCGAAGAAGGAGTTAGCTACTTTCAATGAATTATTTTCTGTAAAGTTCAACATACATTCACCATTCCTGTTTAGAGCTTCTCCTGTACAAAATTTACCAATAGTACTATAACATTCGGGGTCTACTTGTTTGCCTAGCTTGGTATTGAAGTTTCCCATAATTACATTGTAGTATTCCTTCTCCGCGTCGAAGGTAAGTATTTTGTAGCACTTTATAAAAGTTTTCAGTTTCTTTTATATCTGCCTGTGGGGGCGTAGATTTGAATTATCAAAAGATTTGTATTTTTTTTTCGATATTTAATTTTAGCAAACTTATCCTATCTGAGAAACCTTTGATTTGAGTAATTTTATTTACCCAATTTTTATTTAGTACATAGAAACCAGTTCCTCTGAACCCTTGGTATGACCGGAGTAAAAGAAGTAGTGACCGTTCTTCTTTTTCAGAAATTTTTCCCCCAGGATCCATGTTTCCGAAAGTCCGATGATGTCAAACTGTAATTTTTTAATATTTCTTTCAGATTCAAAGATACGATCACTACCGGCTAAACCTTGGGTATTACATGTAAAAATGTTTAATTTGGTTTTCGGCTTACCTTTATAAATGGGTGACTTGCCTGTGGGAGTTTTTCCATTTGAGGGGGTGGCGCCCGATGGAGACGAGTAGGGGGATACGCGACAGTTCAGCCCCGCGGTTGCCGCAATCCGTATTGGGGCTCTAGTATACTGAAAATGTCTAAAATTTCATGTTTGTTATTTTCTGGATATTTTTATTATTTTTAATATACATTGATTGAAAGAACTCTTACTTATTTTTCATTTTGTATGTATTAGAGTAAGCAATTTTAAAGGAGACGCTTCTCAGCAGATTGAATCATGTTTCAGTTGTTCATAAGCACAAATAGCTTGTCAGAGCTGGGGGAGGGCTGAAGCCCCCAGCAAAATTCAAAATGAGAAGCATAAAAAAAATTTTGTACTTTACCACACCTTTTTTTTGTAAGTTTTAGGGGAATTTTCAGAAGACTGGAGGGACTTTTACCGAGATGGGGAGAGGGCTTAACACCCTCACTTGCGCCTCTGGAGCTGTTGTAGTATTGAAAATAATTGAAAACGATGGGGAATGCAACTATCAAAATGTCGGACTGCCTGTCAAAAAATGTCGACATACCCGTCGAATTGTCAGTCTGTCGAAATGTAGGTCTATCGAAATATCGGTATGTCTGTCAAAATGTCGGTCTGTCGAAATATCGGTATGTTCGTCGAAATATCGGTACGTCTGTCGAAATGTCGGTATGTCTGTCGAAATGTCGACACGTCTGTCGAAGAAATGCAACCGGCGGTGCAGTCAAGCTGCTTTCTGATTGGTTAGTGTTCGACAATTCGACGGTCAAAATGAGCAGAATTCGACACTGTCGAAATAGTGTCGGTACTTGCCGATCGGGAGTTGCCTTAAAACGGACCTGTTGTTAGTTTCCTAAATCGAACCGTTTTATCATTAAAATTTGTTCGTTTTATCACTGAATTATTTGCAGCTACATTGTGTTGGAGTGTAATTTTGAAGTTTTTAAATTTTATTTTAACAATGCCGAACGTTTCCAAAGTTGAGTACCGTAAAACTTATTCGAAATATGATATATATTGAAGGCAATTCATGAATTATCATTAAATAAAATTGGTTTAAATGAAGCGGCTCGGAAGTATGTTATTCCAAAAGCCACACTGAAAAGACACCAAACAGGAGCAGTCAAAAGAGGCGTTACGTATGAGAAAATCAATGGGAGGCTTCCAGTATTTGCTGCATGCATTGAAATGGAATTGAGTGAACATTTACGCTGGTTAGATGATCACTTCTTCGGCTTAACAATTAAGCAGGTATGCAAATTAGCGTATGATCTAGCAGAAAAAAATAAAATACCACATTCATTTAGTAAAGAAAAAAAGGAAGCTGGTAAAAAATGGTTTTATAACTTTCGTGCAAGACATCCTGAACTGACCCTAAGAGCCCCAGAAGGAACATCGATTGCTCAATGACTTAAAGGTTTCAACTGTAAAAATGTTTACGAATTTTTCGACCTTCCGGAGTCTTCGATAGAAAAATACAATTTTGATGGTACGACAATTTACAATATGGATGAAAGTGGCTTTTGTAATGTTCCAAAAAAATCACCGAAAGTTATCAGTACTACTGGCAAGAGGCGTATTGGAGCTATCACAAGTGGTGAACGTGGCGTAAATACAACATTTGTGTGTTGCACGAATGCTATTGGTTCCTTTGTTCCTACTATGATTATTTATAAAAGAGCTAAAATTCACCCAGCTTTAGGACGAAATAGACCACTAGGAAGCCTTGTGGTTACCTCGAAAACAGGCTATATAAGTAGCGAACTTTTTGTCCAATGGTTGCTACATTTTATTGATATCGTTCGACCAACCCCTACTAAAAATGTGTTTCTTCTACTTGATGGGCATACAACACATTCCCTTAACTTGAAAGCAATCAGTCTGGCACGCGAAAATGGTATAGTCATGTTGCAACTTCCAGCACATACGACCCATAGACTGCAACCATTGGATGTTGGAGTTTTTGGACCACTTCAAAAGTACGTACCTACTTACCTATTTAGCTTAAATTCAAATTTAATTCCATGGTTTTTCCGAAAGTAGACAATTCAATTTGAAATGAAAATACATATAATTTTTTTTTCTAGGTTTTATGATCAGGAGCTTGGGTTATGGATCAGAAATCATGCAGACAAAGTCACTGTGTTTGATATAGCTGAAATCTTCAATAATGCTAACAAAAAAGTTGCCACAATGGCACACGCCAGCCAAGGATTTGAAGGGGCCGGTATCTGGCCAACTAATCGTCATATCTTTAAAGAAGAAGATTTTTAACCCGGGGAAAATTTGAATATTACGCCTAATTCAGCACAACTTAATGATGAATTGTTGGATGTTATCGATACTGATAATCCACTTCCTATGGATCAGCTTCAAAATCCCATGGATACTCTCGATGATGTTGTGCCTCTTGATCCAATGCCTTCTACACCGAGTGAAAGTAGCTCGAAGTTACTCACATGTAACTACCTACTTACTAATAAATAGGAACTTAAAGGCTTGAAATAAAATTACAAAACTGAGAAAGTTGGTTTTAAAAAAAAAATTGATGAATAGGTACAATTAATTTTTTTTGTTCCAGGTACCACTCAAAAAAATTTCTCCACTACCAACACCAAGTGAGAAAATTACTAAACGAATGGGTAAAGCAGCAGAATCTAGCGAAGTGTTGACTTCATCGCCTTACAAGAACGCTATTGAAAAAAAATCGAAAGAAAAGGCAGAAAAATTGAAAAAAGTAGAGGAGAGAAAATCTAAAAAAAATGCTTAATTTTAACAATGCCACGGTTAGTTTTTCGTATTCCATCTCTGTTTTGCTGTAAATTAAGTACCAGGTACCTAAATCTGATCTGTTTACAGGAAAAAGAAGCTGCTGTAACAACTAACACAAGAAATAAACGGGCGAAAAATAATTTGAAAAAAAAAGAGTCTGATAGGTCTAAAGCTAGAATTCTCCCTGTTGTATGTTAATTTCTAATTCTCGAATGATATTGCTAATTATTTGTGCTTTAATACGTAATTAATTTTTGGATTTTTGATTTGTAGATGGAGGAGGTTACAGAATTTCGAATTGGCGACTTTGCCATTGTTAAATGGCCTTATGATACTGGCCGTGGTACAAAAAACTTCATCGTTCGTATTTACAAAATAACAAAAAGGAAACATTTTTGGCAGCTTCCTGCGTCCAATAAGAACAAAGCAATATGAAGGTTTTGTTTATGGCTATCTACAGATTCGCGATAGGGCGAAAATTAAATTTAATCAAATACAACAAGTTCTTCCGAAACCAAAAATGTAATTAAGATCAATGTTTTTATTTATAAATGTGAATAAAAAAGACTACACGTTGTAAAAAATGAACAATAATATATTTTTCTAGACTCTTATAATGTTATATTTTGGTATGGTCCGATTTGGGAAACCTAATTCGATTTAGGAAACAGGGTGGTACGCTTTAGGAAACTCGGTGCCTAAATCGGACCACTTGGAGAGTCTCACGAGAACTTGAATAGCTTTTTAGTTTTTGATGTTTGGTACCTCATTGTTGTACCATTAGCTGCGCAAAGAACCAAGCTACAATTTAAAAAAAAAATCATCCAAAAATACAAAAAAATTAAGCTACTGCGAGCCAAAAAACCAAATAGTGGTCCGATTTAGGCAACTTTACCCTATTCTTAGGCTTTGCTATAATCGTAAAAATAGTAATGACCACCGTGTTGGTGTTTTTGAAGCTTCTGAAATTGATGATGCTCGACTACGTGTATATTAAAGTGTATTCAGAATGTTTACTTTAAGGATGAAATTTGTCGCCTGAAACGAAATAATGTAATTGATAAACGTAGTAAATTGCCTTCTTCAAGTCCCTGTTTGGACCATAGGTAATGATATTTTACGAGTTGGAGGTCTTTAGGTAGATCCACTTACAGTTATGATAAGCAGCACCCTATCATAGTGCTAGCTAAATGTCATTTTTTCAAGTTGTTTGTGACTTATGTTCATTTTAAGTATTTTCATGCATCAAAGTCTTTTGTAATGTCACATGTTAGAAGTAGATTTTGGCCTGTTAGCGGAGTTAATCGTATTTTGTGAAGTCTATCTTGTTTAATTGTGTAGTATGTAAGCGATTTAGGAAAGAGACTTATGAACAAATTATGGGCCAGTTGCCCCCTGACCGTACTACGATGTCAAGACCATGTTCTACTGTAGGAATCAATTTTGCTGGTTATTTTGTTACTCGATGTACTGCTCACCGTACATATCGCTATTCTAAGTCCTATTTGTCCATTTTTGTTTGTTTTGCAACGAGAGCTATACATGTAGAAGTAGTCTCGGATTTATGGACTGCTGGATTCGTTGCCGCTTTACAGAGATTCATTGTTCGAAGAGGACTTCCAAGTTGCATCTACAGTGATAATGCTACTAATTTCACTGGTGCAAAAAATTTAATGTTGGCGACTAATGACGACTTGAAATCTTATGTGGCTAAAGAAGGAATTCGTTGGATTTTTATTCCCCCTAGGTCACCACATCATGGAGGTCTGTGGGAGGCTGCAGTTAAGTCGATTAAGCATTATTTGGCACGAATTTCCTCTAATTCTGTTTTTTCCTTTGAGGAATTGAATACGTTATCAGCTAAGATTGAAGCGATGCTGACTGATCGCCCCTTGTGTTATCGAATGGCTACTGATGACACTTTCAATTTACTGACCCCTGCTCATTTCCTGATCGGGTCAAAATTACATGAACTACCAAATGAAGAAAACTTGGTTGCATCCTTAGGCCAGAGATGGTCCGAAGTACGCCGTATACTTGAAGCTGTTTGACGTAGGTGGCGCTGCGATTATTTAGCGCAATTGCAAACTAAGTCGAAATGGGTTAGAAAAAAGGAAAACCCTAAAGTCGGAGACGTTGTGCTTCTAAAAGATGAGGCTAATGATGTATCTAGTTGGCCCATGGGAATGATATCTCAAGTATTTCCTGATCAAGATAATACAGTCAGAATTGTGGAAGTCAAGACCAAGACGGGTCTGAAGCGACGTTGTGCGTCTAAGTTGATTCCACAACTCTATGCGGATAATGTTTGTTGACCCCTGGTCAAGGCGGGGAGTGTGTTTGCCTTTCAAATGCTAGTTTTAGGTATTTTTGGTTTTGAATATTTAGAACACTGTTCAAGATTTATTTGTTTATTTCCTTGCTTGAAAGCCCAATATGATTTATTCTAAGCTTGTAATTTCTTTTCTTTTTCTTACCACATTGTTTTTTGCCCCTTTGCCTTTTTTTTTAAATGTTTTATTTAAGCTGTAAATATGTAACCTTTTTTTTTATGCGATTATAATGTATGTTAAAAGTTCAAGAGCTTAATCCTTCTTTGCAACCGCAACAAAACAACCGCTGAAAAAGAAATTCCCTCCTGACCTGCGTCTGGACCAGCGCCCAACCCAACGAAACGTCTTCAACACTAATAAATCTTGTGCCGACCTGGCGCAAGAAGAACTTTTTGTAGGCCCAATTCAATTTACCTAATCCAGTAGGTGAATTGACCGAATTTTCAATATTTGTGTTTGTTTGAAATTTTTCAGAAAGATCCTGTCTTTGAAATTAAAATCGGCGAGTAGGTAGTCGTTGGCGTTCCGTTGGTAGATAATTCCAGATCTATTAATTTTATCGCGAAAGTAGTAAGGGTTCGAAATTGACGATTCATCGGCAATTTTTTACGCCCTATATTCACCAAACAATATACTGGATACGTGTACGCATTCCGGAATATCAAGGATCTATCTCCTTTCAAGTTTTTCCAAGTTAAATGTAAATTGGCATCGCCGCAATCCTATTTACGATCTGCTTATGGGTAATTCTCAGAAAATCGGCAAATTTCAGTAACTTGTCAATATCATCAACCCTAATTAGATAATATGATATTTTCTTGATGTAGTACCTGCAAGTATCATCCCTATCACTTATTCCAACCATTGATCATATGTGCCCCCACCCCAAATATGATATAAATCAATGATACACCCGAAATGTTCTTAGGCCGTGGCTGTCACTTGCCATTGTTCCAGCACTTAATGTTTTATTTTTTAATCTAATTTTATATTTTACAAGAGGGGTAACTGGAGGAATCGCATGAGATAGATGAGGGCAAAAGTAATTACTGAGAATTGGTGGCCAAAAACCCCCTCCTCACTGTGACAGGGACGCTCCAAATCGTGTAACTCATTTTTTATTCCTAGGCCGTGGTCATTTTTTGTTTTTCTCTGCTGGCCCACTGGTTCAACATTTCATGCTGCTGCATTGCTGCGTAGCTTCACAATTCTTATAGGCAGTGTGGCAACGTGTGAAATACTGAATTCCAGTTCGTGTAGGTGTTCTGATGATGTTTATCTGTGCAATTCCTTGTGTTTACAATTTTTTGCTTCTATGGCCGTGGGTTATCAAATCTCAGTGGCAAAACGTGGTAACCATCTGTAACAAACATGTAAATGTTCAATTGGTAAGTGTTAATAACTTCACTAAGTAAAAATTACAAAAAATGTATTTTATTAAGCCTCAAATACAAATTATCCATAGTTTTTTCTAAGGCCATGGACTGTCGTACTTGTTCAGAGGCCGTGGTGACTGATAATTTTTGAACCACGGCCGTGGAACTTCAGCCAAAAACCTTCAAATCTCATCTGATTTCATTTGCCAAAATCTTACTCTAGGCATGTCCACGCTATTGTTTCAGGTAGTCGTCTAAAATGGCCATATCAAAAGAAGAAAGGCTAAAGAGAAAACGTGAATGTGAGCGCCGTCGTCGGCAGAAAATTCTACAAGATCCTGCTACTCATGGAGAAGAAAATCGTAAACGAAGAATTCGAAGAGCTCGCAAGAAATTGGAAGATAGCAAAACGAAAGAATCTTTTCGTATTCCAAGTCTCTTTAAGCAATTACTTATTGTGATGATTTTGAATTTCATGAGTTTTGAATATCTTGTTTTGTTTTTTTGTTTTGTCAATTAGTTATTTTTTGACCAAAGTGAATTATGTACTATGATTAAGAAAGAACGCTCAAATTTCCTATTCTCATTACGCTAAGTGTTTTATTATTAAGCATTGTTTTCATTTCATGTTATGAGCGAGAAATTTAAGCATTACGTTACGTTTTTTTCTCAGTTCTATTCATATCTAACTATCCCAAATTCTTATTGTGATTTTTATAAATTTAAGAAGTTGAGTTTTCGTTTCCTGACATGTGTTCTTTTTTTTATTTTCTTAATAAATTACTTAGAGTATACGTCTCCTAAAATTTGGTTTCATTGTTCATTACTTATTTTAGACATACCTACTTTACCTGCTTCTATTGAGCATAAATCCTCTTGTATTGTTGATTTCAGCCAACCAGAACATTAAACTATAATTCCCATCAGATACCCATGTACATTTTTCCTACAAATAATGTCTAGAGCGGTATATTTTGCTACCATAATACTTTAATATATACATATATACATATTTGTTGGAAATACTCACCATTATTTCTCTTGTCCATTCTCCATTACAGCATCCTCTTCGCACCTAGACTTGACATTTAACTTGGAATTTACTGCGTCTTCCTGGGCTGTGGTCAGTCGCACGTATACAGAAGCGCAGTCGACCACAGCTTTAGAAATTCTGAGGTCGTGGTCAGCCACGACCTTGGAAATTCTTGGGCCGTGGTCAGCCACGACCTTGGAAATTCTTGGGCCGTGGTCACAAAATCTTCAATGAGTCTCCCCCTCTCCCCCAGTGGAACTGAATTGAGCTGAACATGATATATGGCTTTAGGGACATCTATATTAAAAGTTCCACCTCAGAGTCCACAAAAAGAGTTGTTTTTTTTCTTTAATCTGAGAGCCGTAAATTTGCCGATTTTCTGAGAATTACCCTTATATATTTGAATATACACTCCAACCGCTTAAATGTTCTTTAAAACTTGAATAAATATGTTTCTGCATTATTTTTTAACGAATTCCTATATGCCCGGTATAGATGGTCCTATATGCCCGCACTTTTTTCGAGTGTCCAATTTTGACTACCTTTACTTATTTATCGATATCTCGGAAACACTACATCAGAATAACTCGAAACTTTGGGAAATGTTAGAATAAACATGTAAGTATATGACCACAAATTTTCATTCAATTGGACCGGTTCGTTTTCGAGCAATGCGCGTTTGCGCTTAAGGTGTCCTATATGCCCGGTTCTCCTTTACAGTCGACGCTCGATAATTCGAAACTCAGGGGACCAGAGGAATTATACGAATTATCGCGATTTTCGAATTATCGAATGTTCGCAGGGCAACGAGGAAAAAATTTTTTACACATGTTTCGAGATTCAATATGGAACGGTATGAAGTGCAGTTAGAAAAAGAAATACATACATACTGAAGGAGAAAATGTACACGTATTAGTACGAAAACCCACCTACAGTATACCAATTCATGCTTATTGCACAAACAAACAAGCTCTCATGCACACCTAACTGCTGGCAAGAGGGTAGACCAACCACCGACATACGAATTACAGAGTTGACGAGCGGTTGTTGAACAAATTACCGAGCGTTTTTCGAGAAAAATTATTTCGAATTATCGAGGCGACCAAAATGCATTGATTTTGTTCGAATTATAGCGATTCTCTCAAGGGACCGGAGGTTTAGTACGAATTATCAAGATTTTCGAATTATGGAGCTTTGAATTATCAAGCGTCGACTGTTATCATTTTCAATTGTAGAAACAATGGATCAAGCCGAGAAGCTGGTAAAGAAGGCTGAAAGGGAGAGCAGTGCCGCCGAACACTCATCCTCTACAAAGCAAAAGAAAAGAAACCATACTCCTGCTTGCTAACATGTAAATCATACTATCTGTTCTGCAAATTTATTGACACTGGAAGATGTGAATGGTGAGTAGTCTGTTCCTAATAATAACGATTTTAATGTTTATTATGATTCATTAATAAATTTGAAGTTTGTTAATCCATCAATGACAAATATTGTTCCAGCATTTTTTGAAAAGCAAATGCTGCCAAAAAAAAATGCTGTAGTGAGCAGATTCATTGTACTATACGATCCGACGAGAAATCAGCGTAACTGTAGAGTGAATTCAATGTGTCGAAAGTGATTAGTTTGTCAATATTTGGTCAGGAAGATCAATGGAACATTAGTCATTGTTTGCGCTAAAACATTTCATTCAATCGCTGGATTTGGTAATTATTACATGACGAAATTTACACTGTAGCATTATCTTTTTGACTCACTTTGACTAATACCAATATTTTTCGCAGGTTGCACACGTCTTCAGAATATAGTGCATTCATGTTACTTAACTGGAGAGACGGCAAAAGAAAAAAGAGGTGGCAGTTGCCAAACTGAAATTCAGAAAGAAGTTCGACAATCCATTATCGAGCACATTTTGTACAGGTAGCGGCACAGGAGGATGCTGCTTTAAAAATTAAATAGTGGTTGCGCCAAAACTCTGAAGCATTATCTTCACTGTCTGCACCTTCAAATGCTAGGGTTGACTTGACTGAAAAAAACGTTTCTCCATACAACAATAATGCTCCTGAAACCAAAAACGACGATATTATAGCTGCCGACTGCTATGTAGACAGCATAATTGATGATGAAGTGATGGATACGGAATGCCGTTCTCCTGAACCCGTTGTTGTTGCCCCTAACATGCCTTATGACCGACAGAAACTTCATGAACTGCACACTATTTTCATTGTAAACGGCATAAGTATCGGTGGCCAAAATGCTCTATTGCAGCGTTTGTCAGATGGTGTGCCGCGGCACACTGGTGTGCCGTGAGCCCCCTCGAAGTGTGCCGCGAAATTAATCATGTTCATACAAATTACAAAATATACCACGAAAATATTACTTCGTAATAAAGAATAAACCATACTATTATCATGAATACATTGAAGGAGAATGAAAGCTTGCGTGAACATGTCCATAAAAATTAAAGTAGATAAGAAACACTTCATCATAAGGACGTCCTATGTTCATTACGATTTCTTTCTCAGTTACTGTGTTACTCTTCGATCCGTTCACATTACATTACGAGATTACGTGTTATTTTTTCCATACAATGGATAAATTTTTATGTCGACCTACGTGCTGTGATACGCCATGTGATACCGAGCCCCCTGGAAGAAACACAAAGTGCTGAGTCAATATAATGAGGACCACTTAAAATTTGGTTTTCATTGGTCTGGTGATGAAAGTAATCCTCGCCCTTTGTGTCTTATATGCGGAGAAGTTTTATCTAACGAGGCTATGAACCCGAGTAAGCTAAAACGACATCTTTCAAGCAAGCATGTTCATTTGATGAGCAAAGACATCGTGTACTTTCAACGTTTATTGAAGTCACAAACTCAACAAGCCGTGAAATTTAAGAAGATAGCCACAGTCTCAGACAAAGCGCAAGAGGCAAGTTCCGTAGTAGCGGAGTTAGTTGCCAAAAAAATGAAGGCGCATACAGCTGCAGAAGAGTCGGTGTTGCCAGCGTGTCGTGAAATCGTGGAAATCTTCTTTGGTAAAGAGGCAGCAACAGAGGTGTCAAAAATTACGTTGTCAGACATTACCATTGGTAGACGCATTGCAGTCATGCCTGCTGATATTGAAGAACAAGTGAGCCAGAAATTACAAAATGCTTCCCTCTTCGCTCTGCAAGTAGACGAGTCCACAGACATAAGTGGAAAAGCACAACTTTTGGCTTTCATCCGTATGATTTGCAAGGACAGTATTGTGGAAGAGTTCCTATGTTGCAAAGAACTTCCAGAAACAACGAGAGGTGAAGATATTTTCGCATGTATGGACAAATATCTGAAATCAATGCATTTGTCGTGGGAAACATGTGTTGGAGTTCGTACTAACGGAGCGCCTTCAATGACCGGCTCTATCCGTGGTTTTATTACGTTAGTAAAGAAGGAAAATCCGAAAATTATCAGTACTCATTGCTTCATTCACAGAGAAGCGCTGGTTGCAGCATCACTTGTACGTGAATTGAAAATTGTTATGGATCAGGTGGTGGAAGTCATCAATTTCATTAAGAAGGGTGCACTGAAGTCACGATTATTTGGACAACTCTGTGAAGGTATGGAAGCTGATCATATAAGATTGCTCTTCTACAGCGCCGTCCGATGGTTGTCAAGAGGACGTGCACTGTCGCGCCTTTATGAATTACGAGAGGAAGTTCTTACATTTCTAATATTGGAAGAAAGCAAACTCGATTTTGTCGAAGATGACTTCTGGTGGATGAAGGAAGCCTTCTTGACAGACTTATTTGAGCATATCAATAAATTAAACACGAGCATGCAAGGCAGAAACGAAAATATTCTGACATCCTCTGACAAAATGATGGTGTTCAAGGAAAAATTGCATCTTTGGAAAGGTAGGGTGACTTAAGGAAATTTAGCAATGTTCCCCTGTACCACAAAACTCAAAGTTGATGCGCACCTTTCATCTCTGATACTTGACTCCATTACTTTGCTTGGTGTGAAAATTACTACCTATTTTCCCAGTTTAAATATAAAGGACTACGACTGGGTTCGAGATCCGTTCAACATATCTGTAACCGAGTTGCACAGTTTGGAGCTTCGTGAAGAAGAAGAACTTTGCTCGCTGAAGAACGATCGCACGCTGTACTTGAAATTCAAAGAAGTGCCATTCGACAAATTTTGGATTGATGCTTCTCGAGAATATCCTGAAATATGCCAAAAAGCGTTTGCAATTCTACTTCCTTTTTCCACCTCCTACCTCTGTGAACAGGGCTTTTCAGCTCTAACAAATATAAAAAGTAAAATGCGGGAGCGCCTTCAGTCAGTCGAAAATGAATTGCGCGTTTGTTTATCGAAAACTAGGCCACGTATTACAGAATTATGTATGAAATCTCAGGCTCAAATTTCGCATTAGAAGATTTTCTGTTTAGTACAGATTTCTCTTGATTTAAATTTTTAGATTTAGAATATTTTAAAGAATTTTGAATATATATTTTTAACTTGGTGTGCCACAATGAATTTATGGGATTCGAAATGTGCCGCAGCCTCAAAAAGGTTGAAAAACACTGCGTCTATTGCAATGGATGCGGGAACTCACCACAGACCTCATTGAGAGAATACTTGTTGACTGTCGTACTTTGCGACCCCCTCCAATTCCACATACTGTGCGCATTGTCCCTCCTGGGAAAGTAGTATACTTTGGAATTCAAAATGTTTTGAATATACTAGGCATTGGTCTCTTTCATACATCTGAAAATGAATTAAGATTGACTGTAAACATTGATGGTTTGCCTTTGTTTTGCCAAACTAATGGAATGGGTTTCTGGCCCATTTTGGGCAGCAACGATCAATATCCAGTATTTTTGATAGGCCTTTATGAAGGCAAGCCAATATGCTCCAACGACTTTCTACATGATTTCATTGAGGAGGCAAAGGAGCTTCGCATGAAAAGTGTTGTATTAAGAGATGTTGTCTATCGTTTTGTAGTAGAGAAAATGATCATGGATGCTCCAGCAATGGCGTATGTGACTGGTATAAAAGGACATTCTAGATACAACTGCTGCTCCAAATGTCGGGTATGTGGGGAACAAGTGACATTGCCCACAGGAAGGAAGGTGGTACAATTATTGGATACAGATGCGACACTGTGTTGTACAGCCGTGCATCATTGAAATGTCCCACCCTACGGGCAAAATACCGCCGGGCGGAACGCGGGAGATAATGTGAGACCGATGAAACCGCGCGATTTTTCAACTTACCAGAAAACGCGCGTTTTTCAACTTCCTAGAAAACGCGCGATTTTCAACTTATTAAAAAACGCCAAGTAACCAAGCGTTCTTTATATGAGAGCGTTTATGTGACGTTTGTAAAACGCCTCTTTTCTAATAAATTTAAAAACGCTCCTTCCGATTGTTTCTTAAAAAAACGCCCTTACAAATAATTTTCAAAAGCGCTTCTTTTCAGTACTTTTTTAAGAAAAAATAATTGAATAGAAATTAAATATGCAAAAATTATATTAAATATTAATAGGAAAACAAATTGATAAAAAAAAAATAAATAAAAAATAAGCATAGGAACACACATCGTTTCAAAAATGTAGGTAAACATTTTTCATAAACTAGTCAACCATAAAATAACTAAAATGTCCATTACAACAATGATAAAAAATGTTAAGAATTGAAAACGACGAAGAAATAAACATTGTGCATTATAAATTTTAATACTTATACAGTGACGCATTCATTTTTCTCTTCTTCTAATAATTTTAAACATAAGAAAACTGCAATAAATATTAAATGAAGAGTGGTAATAATAAAAAGAAATGTCAGGTGTATTTAATATACTATAAATTGCGTGTATCAGTGTTCGGAATTGAAATTGGAAAGTATAAATGAATCTTTTAAAATTAGAATAAAAAAAAAATACAGCAATACAGCGTCCTAATATTACCAGTACGCTGCTCCAATGACGATTGACTTGACACCACTTCATGTTGTTCATCACTGTTTTCAAGGTTCTTTTTGGCGGCTGAAAAGAAAAAAATGAATGAATAAATGAATGAATGAACAATTTAAAAATTGTGTTGCACCTCCTGCTTCCTTTCTCTCTTCTAGCTTTTTCGCCCTGGTTATCGCATTCTGCCAGTACTTCAGCCAGTTGGCTACCTCTTGCTCCAAGCCAGAATGAAAGTTGTACTCTTACTGTAAGAAGACGATTGTGTCGCTTTGTCCGAAAATATAGTCCGCTCAGTACCTATAAGTTGACGCTCGTAGTTTCGTATCAAGTTGTCAGGTTTACTCAAACTAAAACACTCCTGTTTTACCAGGTAAGCGCGTCACCCTAGCGTTGGTCGACTCCGAGCAGGAGCAAATTAAATGAGATGGTTCATGAAAAAAGCAGTTCGCGAAATTATTCCGAGTAAAAACCATCTGCTCACTGCTCTGTAATTCTGGTTCAAGTTTAACTGTGTAATACACAAGCTTCTGCCAGAAAGGTCCTCATTTGTAAAAGGATTCAGCTGAATTTGAATGAATCGCAGGGTATAATAGAGTAATGCATGGTTCATACTATTGAGAAAGAGGAGTTCCCTGCTGTATCTGTCCTAAGACAGCTAGAACCGCGTGTATTTCAACGCACAGAATTCTGCATGTACATCATCAAATGGAAGGATCAGATTTATGATTGTTGAGAGAAAGAGAACAGCGTAGATATGAGTAACACTCAGGTTTTGTATTTCAACAAGCGATATCGCAGTATTTCGTCTTCACAGATATCTGGCAACGTTATATTCGCAGATTTCTTTTCAGGTCACTCAGTTTTTTCTTCTCCCACAATACATAAGTATATTATGAATCAACGTTACACACTTTTTATTTTTTTTTATATATACCGTTCAAAAACAAAAGGTTTTCGTTGGTGTACCTAGACCAGCTACATAATCCGAGATCCATGGTCAGTGATAATTATTCTCAATTACAAAAAGTCAAAAACCTTATAGCAAAATTTTTAGTGTTAAAAACGCTATGAAACCCGACCATCTTGGTTAAATTTGTTCCATATGTTCAATTTCAGATTTCTTCTATCATAACACTCAGCGAAAAATGCACCGAACTACAAAGTACAAACTTTTATAAGAAGTCTTAGTCAGGATACCCGTACAAACACAATATCTTTTTTCGCTCTTAGTACAAATCAGTTGTTCTATGTTCTATTCGTTATTCGTGAACCGAGCAAGGAATAGTTGATCTCGAACCTGATCGCTGCGACACTTCTCTCTTTACTGATAAAGAACAATCCGGAGCAACATATTGGAGCAGTGAGCAGATTAAAAACCCTAGTTCGCTAAAAGAGCAAGAGTAGTTGGAGTTGGTTCAGCAAATGAGCAAGGAATTGCCATTCCTATACACGCAATGACGATCAGGGTTGGAACCATTCATTCTAGGCGGTATATAAACCAGATTTTGTTTCATGTTTTTATCTCATTTCTATGCCGAAGTATGTAATTTGAAACTCTTTTTACAAACGGCAGTTTCCTAGACTCCCACTATTTCTATACCACTTCTATGTAACGAATTAACAGGACGAATCTGAATGTGGGAGGTGTTTTGTTATTCAAAATATGTAAACTGAAGATCCCTGAAACACACAAGTTCTTCAGCGTTGCAGGACAAAATACGAGTGTCAACTTATACAGGGCGATATTATGTACGTGCTCTTAGAAATCAATTTTCTCTCTAATTCGTACTCACTATAATGAATCGACATTGCAATCTAATATCGCACTTACTTACACATTTTAAAGATATTGTACGTATTATACATAGTTCTTAGGTTCTTACCGTGTTCGTTCTGAGAATCATCCTCCATATGGTTATTTAAATGATATGCATCACAGAATAATACATGGAAACTTAAATAAACTACGACTGTTGTTTTTCGTTTCACAATTTCAGCATTTCAGGCTACAAGTCACAGCCTCACAGATAACCGCAGTAACGGTTTCACGTTATCAATAATTTAATCTGCGCGCGCAGATGTATGTGGAAAACGCCACGAAATTATAATAATTCGGGCGTTTTCGAACCTGTTCATATTCGCGCGTATAACATCATGCGCGCAAAACGTACGATTTCCTATGTATAACAATTACAGAAAACGCTCTCTTTCTTAAAAAAGGGGCATTTTAGTGATATGAGAGAATACGCGCGCTGACCATTTCTTATGAATCTGCGCGTAAATTAAGAACTGATGAAACGCCCGGCAAATTTCCCCATCTTTACTTCTCTAAAACGCCCATTTTTGTAACATGAAGAAATTCGCACGTTGAATGTTTTCAAAAAGCAATGGCTAATGCGCGCGTAATTAAAAAGTTGTTAAAACTGCCAGTAAAATTTTCAAGGTTCTAAGTGATTTTCTAGTTAAAACGCCCGTTTTTTTCAAAAACGCGCTCTTCGAAGGCGGAGTTTTGTCAGCAGGGCATGATTCGTTATTCACTGAGTCCGATGTAAGGGCTAACCCAGCCGAAACTCGCATTATGAATATGTTTTTGGAAGTAGATAAAACTTTGAAGAAGCTGACAGAAACTCTAACTGAACTTCCAGCAACTGTAGCTACATTATTGAAAAAGCATGAAAGTAAGTAGTGAGACTTAGTATTCTTACGAATTTATTTACAAATGCAAATAACGAGAATGCTCTACTGTCACATGTCTTTCAGCATCTCCAAGGAACACATTGTTCCACAGTAGTAGTGTTTCAGCTAGTACACCAATCGCCAATCAGCCTGATACAGACTGCATTACTGAAAGTAGGTTTCAAACACCAGTCACCTACAAACTGGTCAAGGTATTGGGTTTCCCTCTCGAAAGTAAAGCTGCTGTGTTATCATTCGACAAGAAAATCTCGAAAGACAGAGCGGAGTACAATGAAGATATTTTTCAAGAATTTGTGAGTAGAATTTGATATTTTGTAGACACTGATGTGCTACTTTCTCATATACACAGATATAAGCTTCATATCCCTCTTTTTCAGCGTCAGTTCCTGTATTCCTTTGATCCGGATTCTGAAGGCCAGCATCGGGCTCCCTATTTGCTACTTCATTTGACCTTCAAAGTGCCTCCTGCTTCAGACAATGACAGTAATAATGAACAAGTTTTCATTTCTTTATTAAGAAGCACGACCGTATACTCTATGTTGGAAGGTAATTTCACATGCACCAATATAACATTTTTTTAATGCTAATTAGAACATTTTAGGTCTAAAAGAGTAGAATTACACATTAATGGTGCACAACATATGTGTGTCTGTCTGTATGTCTCTCTCTGTATATCTCTCCCTCTCCCCCAACTCCTCTCGGTATGCCTCCTACTTCTACCCCCACCTCCCTAACAGAATAATAGACGACAGAGAAACAAGGGGATCTTGCCTTCAGAACCTACATTTCTTACAGTTTCCAGGCTGCTGACTCAATTTCCTCAATCTCTTCCTATTGGAAATCGCTTACTGAATCGTTCTCCTTTGGAGCGAAGAGAACCGTTTGAGATATTTATGGGTAGAAAACCAAGCGTTAAATATCTAAAAATGTGTATCAAAGGTGTTTGTGAGAATACCTGATGTAAAGAGGACAACTCAAGATGACAAGGCCAAAAAAGGAAAATTGGTTGGCTATACTGAAGTTGGATATCAAGTACCCGATCTGCAAAATACATTTATGAAGCGCAGTCACAAGCACGTCTTGAGTGCACTTTTCGCGTCACTAATTTAGTTTTTCCAAAAAGTTGGGCTTCAAAGTAGATGGCGTTCATGTCAAACTAAGTGAGACCCAAAAATGATTACCCGAGATGCTGTTACGACGCAGCGATAATAGGAATGCTAATGCGCTCCATATATGATCCCCACTCCAGTCACATTAACAATAATAATGTGCGTGTGCTCCATTGAGGCGTATTCATGTTGAATTAAATTACCAGTATTTATGGAATACCTATGGAAGCTGTTTAGCGTTGGGTTTCAATTCTTTAAAAATGGTAATGTTCATTGTCATCGTGATTGTATAGAGATCGACACTGCATTGAAAATACAAAGGTAAGTTTGAACTTTTTAACAAACGAGGACCGCCATACCACATGTTTGTTTCCTATCCTTTATGCCGAAGAATTTTGAAATAAAGTTTGCAAAAGCCGGAGTAAAGGATCAATCATTCTGTACACAAGATGATCCTCTAATGAAATAAAGCTAGCAAAAGCCAGAGCAGTATTACTGTAATACTGAAGTATTGTGGTAGCCCACACACCACGTGTCAATTACCTATAGTTTTGCAAACTGAAACCACTAGACAACACGAAGAAATGTGTAGAGGATCATCTTGTACAGAACGATCAATCAAGGTTCCTCGAATGTGTCAAAGATCTGCAGGCAAGTTATTTCAGTTTCAAGAGTGAGGATAGGTGTACACACTCTGTGCTATTTACGTATTTACTGAATAATTTTCGTTTCTTCGCATTTTCCAGTGGCTTCAGTTTGCAAAACTATAATCAACGGCGTGTGGACTGCCACGATACTTCAGTATTACAGTAATATACTCCGGCTTTTGCAAACTTTATTTCATTAGAGGATTATCTTGTGTACAGAACAATTGATCAAGGTTTCTGGGAGATACTCATCAGGCAAGTCATTTCAATTTCTTGACAAGTGCGGATGCGTGTACACACACTGTGCTATTTAAGTAGGTATTTACTGAACAATTTATTTTCATTTCTTCGCATTTTCCAGCGGTTTCAGTTTGCAAAACTAATCAACACAACGTGTGGGCTACCACAATACTTCAGTATTATAATAATACTGCTCCGGCTTTTGCAAACTTTATTTCATCAGAGGATTATCTTGTGTACAGAACGATTGATTGCGGTTCCCAGAAGACCCACCAGGCAAGTTTTAAATTTCTTAACGCGAGTGAGGATACGTGTACACACTCTGGGCTATTTGGATGCAGTTCAACAAAAGGGAACCTACCCACAAAATCCGCTTTTTGAGAACACGTGATTCGAAGTTCAAGAGCAATGTAGAAAAACTATATGGCATTGCGTTTACTGATAAATAAGCTTTTCCCAACATGAGTACACATTTTTGAATTGGGAGCCCAATTTAAAAAAATTCTACGTTTTACATTCTTTCCAACGATACTAATAACTCATCATTTTGTTTACAAATTATGTGGATTGGTTCCCTTTCATTGAACAGCGTCCATTTATGTATTTACTGAACAATTTTCATTTCTTCGTATTTTTCACCAGTTTCAGTTCGCAAAACTGTAATCAACACGGCGTGTGAGCTACTACGATTCTTCAGTATTACAATAATACTGCTCCAGCTTTTGCAAACTTAATTTCATTAGAGGATCATCTTGTGTACAGAATGATCAATGGAGGTTTCTGGAAGACACACACAGGCAAGTTATTTCAATTTCTTAACGAGTGAGGATACATGTACACACTCTGTGTTATTTATGTATTTACTGAACAATTTTCTTTTCTTTGTATTTTTCAGATTAAAGTTTTGAGTTTGCACATTATAATGGACCGATAACCTACCAGAGTGTATACTTACCGATCCTATTTAATACTATAAACATTGCTCCAACATTTTCGACCATGTATTGCAAAGGTACCTGTTCTTTATTTTTGTATGATTTTTGTATTTAGCCATTATATTGATCTTTGCGCAACATATGCCACATTGTTTATAGGTAATTGTTGGAAGAAAAAATGTAATTTAGTGCCGTTGCTAAACACAAGCCTAGCTCAGTTGGCAACAAAAAACACCATTTTTCAATTTTCAATTTTTCAATATATAATTTGAGTTGAATAATTCAATAACTCTTGCACTCACGTACCACTGATTGAATCTCACCCAATCATTCTTGTAAGAAGATGTTCCTACATCATTTGTCAGTATTCAGGCATAGACGTTCAAGTCTTAGAAATTGTTTTTCAATGCATTTTGTACTGACCTAATTGTAATCACGGATTAGTTGCAGTGACAATTTTGTCATACGACGGTCTCAAAGAAATTCAATCGCCCGTTGGACAAAGATCTACTAAATGGTCAGTTCTCAAGCCAGAAGACAAAATTCACGACATCACATACAGATTTCTGAGAACAGCAAAGCAGAGGGTTGACTGTCCCACACATCCATCTCAGAGAAAGAAGAAGACTGATGTCAATGCTGAGAACCCAATCCCGTTGAAGATTTTGATGTGCGTATCCAAGTGGAACGCATTCGGAAAACCACTTCCACTACTACATTGATGAGCTCTATATATTAAAATAGAGTTAGATGCAAGAGTGGTAGTAAGCGTTCGCGGACAATCTGCGTTGTGGAATTCCCACTTTAAAATGTACACCAAGGATCTATGTATTGGCGAGCGTATTCAGGTGGATATACATTCGTAAAACCACTACCACTACTACATTGATGAGCTTTATGATGAAAACCGGTTTAGATGTGTGGGTGGTAGTGACAGTGAGCATTCCCGGACAATCTGCGTGGTGGAATTTCAACTTTAAAACCACAACATAACCGCTACCCCGCCGTTTCTGCACTTGTACTATGACGACCAATCAAAACGTTTCTGTTGAAAACGGTTGATATTTCAAACAAAACAGAAATACCTACTAATGCGCTTGATACTGATAACGTGATAACTATATCATTCGGTTGTTTGGTGTTACTTTTCAGTTTTCGAATAATTATCAGAAAGTTTCGAGTGTTGTTTTCAATTCGCAATTTAAGAGAACTAAGTATTCAGTGTCTTGTCGATTGCATTTCCTAAATACCTATGTCGCATAAAAGATTAAATGTTGGAGAATTCTACAATCCATTCCAACAAAAGTTCGTGGAAAAAAAGCAAATATTCTGCAGCGAGAGGTCTTTTGGTGACCAGGTAAGGCTTGAAAAATGTTGTAATATCCTTGTTATGTAGTAGGTAAGTACTAAGCTCGAAATGTACAGATCCGGAATGGTACAAGCATTTTTGTACTGTGCGCGAATCGAACGACCCACTTTTATCTGAACCTGAGATATCCGACTTAATACAATTAATACTGCACCGTTCGCGATTAGTGTACCAACTTGTAGGAAATAAATAACATTGTGGGTACCGAATATATTGTACAAACCCAGGAATAGATTGTATTTGTATGTAATAATCCCTTATTGCCCTTTACATGGTTCAACATGACAGTTCTTATAGTGCAGTGGCCAACGTTGGAGGTGTGCATCATTCTCATGCAATCACTTTATTTGAAAGGGGTTGTAATTTAGCATACAGTTTTTGCAGAGCTAATGCTAGGGGTCAAGTCGACTTGATCGATGTGCAGTCATAGAAATGGCCAGTTTCAATTTATCGTGAATTATCAAGATCACCAGGTTAAATTTTTACACTTATGTGCTCTCAAAAAACGAAGACCGCTGCAGAAGTTGCTGGCAATTTAATTGACATTTTTTATGGATTCAGTGCTCCCTCCCTGTTACAATCTAATAATTATCGCGAATTCTTAAATGCCATTATCAGTGATTTGAAACTGTTATGGCCGGGTCTCAAGACTGCATATATAGTAAACCTCGGGATTCTCAAAGTCAGAGAGGTATCAAACAACCAAACCGCGATGTTGAGGAAATGGCGAGAGCTTGGATGATTGACAATGGTTTGACTGCCTGGGCTGATGAATTATGTACGTTTCGTCCAAATTTCAAAAAACTAAGTTACCCCTCAGGAATTTAACAATCCCCTTTGAGGCGCTGTTTGACAGGAAAGCGAAATTAGAAGTATCAGTGTGATGGAAGTTACACGAGAAACTGACCTCAATACAAAAAAAAACAACGATAATGTAATGCTGGAAAAGCTATTCGTACTTCCATCAAGAGGAATCTAGATGAGGGATACTATAATTACTATAATGGCTGTATATCTTTATTTTCTTCTTTGTCAGCTTTTGGTCTTATTGGTACAAACTTTTCATACATTTCGCAAATGGTACAGCATTATTTGTACCTAGTCCGATATTTCAGGTTCAGTGCAAATAAGTTGGTCGTTCGATTCGCGCATCTATAATTGGTGGACAGGTATTTGGGTGATTCCATATTGAATTTCCAGCTAAGAATTTGTAAAAAATGTAATACTTAATATAAGTAGTTGTATCTAATGTTGGCCCCATTACATTCAGCTACATCTATCAAATATTCTCCGCATATTTACCCAATGGGAAGAGGAAAATGGCAATTTTGTTCTTAAACGTGGACATAAAATAGGTATGTTCAACGTGGACACTCACATATTTCTTGTATCCACGACGAAAGACGTGAATCTTTCGACACTTAGAAGCAGTCTGTAGAAACAGCCTCTAAATCTTCTTTGTGCAGAGACTACTTTCCTAGATGAATTGTAGGTACTTTGTAAAACCGTGATCTGTAAGATTGTAACCTATATTGCCGCTGTGTGATCATACAGCCTCATCTTATCGCACTATGTAAACGTGAAAAATTTGTCTTTCAACGTGGACATCAATTTTTTATGACTCCACACCCCCCCCCCCAAAAAAAAAAATCAAATTTAAGCCCGCCCGTCGACGGAATACGGTTTTCTCAGTGCTCCTAGTATCGATTTCAACGAAAATACATTTGGAAAGTGAACCTCGTTTTTTTGTTTTTGTCCATGTCGAATTGTCTAATTTTCAGAGAATCACACATTTACTGTCTTGAGCATTATGGTATGCCTTCCCTTACGAGATATCACAAATTTATTATTTGTCTGTTATTCCATTTATTATCTCCTAATTTGCGCATATTCATTTTGCAGAAATAGCATCAACTATCACCAAAAATGTATCCGAAACCTTGAACATTGTTCAGGAATGGATCAGAAATAAGCGACGGGGCACAAAAATACGAAATGACCAACGAAACAGTGCACAACCACGACCAAGTATAAAAAAAGGTGGACGAATAGTTCAACACAGCTCGGACATTCGTTTCCAAATTTGAATCAAAGTCAAATATCTTCGTTACTGCGCACCCCTCTCACTTCCTCAAAACATCATACCTTGCAAACAATAGTGACATTAGATGGTCCGTCCATCTCATCAAATTCCAGAATAGGATGTATACAATAGGTACTTTAGAATTTTTTTTTAAATTTAAATTGTTTTTTAATGAATGATTTTTTTTTTATTTTAAATAATATTTCAGGGTATCTACACCTATTGATAAGCAGTTTGGTTCTCGCACTGAGCTTGTCATACGTTCATGGTTTTGCCCGCTGCACGCTTATTAACTGTTCGGTTTTTTTCAGAACTTCCTCAAACTGATTGTACGAATCCTACAGGTCCGCCGCCCGTGTTGATTCTATCCTATTTTTGGACGCCATTCCTTTGCAGTTGTAATGTAAAATTTGTAAGTCAGTCTTGCTCTCTCTGCTATCTTATATATATTTTGGGACAAGTGTTTTGTAAATTAGCTCAACCATTTCTTTGGAGAGGTGCTCGTCTATGAAAATTAACTGGGGAGCCAGCTCAGATTACCTGGCCATTCAGCTTTTCCTTCTTATAGTTTTTTACCAGGTCTTATTTGACCCCATTCTTACTATTCAGTCTAACAATCATTGTTAAGGTCTGATTTCTTGAAGGCAGCCCTTGTACTGCCCAGAAATAGTAGTCTTGGAGCTCTACCTTAAGGTTTTCTGTCGCCTAATTAAATATTTTCTTCACATCTTCTGACTCCTGGTACAGAATGCCATTAATTATGACATTGTTTTCTTGCTTTATTGCAGAAATAGACTTTAAAAAAAACTTCTAAATTCGAGTACATGTAACGTTTATCTTTTTTGTTGTTTCAGTTGTATGAGATGTGTAGTGAGTTTATTCTGTCTTGATATTCTTTTTTTTTTTTTAAACATACATATTTACTTTTTTGATGTACCATGTGCATATGTGTTACCGGAAATGTTGATTGTTCAAAGATTACAAAAACGCCTAGTCCATCACACGAGTTCCTAAAATGACCAGGTCATGACTATAATGACTAGCAGTGGCGCAAATACGGGAGAACCCCCCCCCCCCAACCTCTTATAAGTTTTGTTTTTGTTCATTTAATAAAAATTGAACATAGTGAAAAAATTCAGCCCCCCCCCCCCAGAAGGAACGATTAGTTACGCTACTGATGACAAGGACGTAATAACGTGTATTTTAATTGTTGTAGGCAATGCGTTGTTGATTTATAAGATTATAAAGCTGGCCTAGGCTGTCTTGTGAGTGCCGGAGAGGTAGTAGGTACTATCAATCTTGAGGACAAAGAATGACTCAGTAGTGAAAATGAACAAAAAAATAGTTTATGCTTTTACATGCTTGTATTACGTTGGTAAGAAAAGCCATCTAAAATAATTGTAGAATGAAGTAAAATATGACGTTTTATTCTACAGATGAGAGGAAAGCACGAACAAGAAGAAATCTGGAACATCCGAAACGTATAATGAGCTATCACGTTTTCAGTTATCGTTGAGCCGTCAGTGTAGAAACGCGCATGCGCGGGAACATATTATAGAACAGGTGTTTTGTCTAAAATTCCCTAGACATTTAAAATTTCATAAATCCCACTAGTGACGTGTCGAAGAAAAGGGTCTTAGTGGTAAGTGAACATTCAGGCTCTTTTCTTGTGACATATCACTCTTCTGTTCTTTAAAATCACGTTAATCAGTCACTTTAGCTCCTAAAAACTGTGATTAAAATCGTACTTTACCATCATCTGTAGAATAAATTTATAAAATTACTCGTAAATTTTCGAAACTTCTACCATATTTTTAAACTTTAGATTAATTACTGTTAGATCTTTCAAACCTGAATTCGGTAATATGTAGTTTACACGAATGTTATAAAGAAGGTATACTAATTTGGTGCGGTAGGTACACCTATAGTCATTTCAAAATGCAATTAGGGGTCGTTCATTAATTACGTACAGCCCCCCCCCCGGGGGGGTAAAAATCTCTACATAGCCTCACTGAGAAGGGAAGAGGTAGAAGCCATTCTTACGTAATATTTTATTACGTAATTTTTAATGTAGCCACCACTCAGGCGACACATTTTCTACATGCAGCTGCTAAAGATGAGTAAATACACATACAGTGAAACCTGTTGAACCTTTTCAAATGATGTTAATTTATTTTAAAGCTTTTTAGGAAAATTCATGAAAAAATCACGTAATAAGGGTGAGGGGGTTCAGTTAATCTTATGTGTCCTTACATGGGGGTAGGGGGTCAAAAACGGCCAAAATCATCCTTACATAATTAATGAATGACCCCTTAATCCACGTTTGCATGTGTTCAAATGTGCCCAGAAGTTGTGATCAAACGAAACTGTATATGCAAAGTACTAGTGCGCAGAGGTATACTAGACACTGCCTGCTCCTGATTAGGAATTAACGAATAGGCCTACTCAATTTTGCGAATTTCAAGATTTCCTAAATTATTACGGAATTCAAGTTATTTAGTTACTATCCCTCGTTTTTAAAACCCAACGACAGTGATGTTATTGCCTGGACATTCTCAAGTTTTCCGTAATTTTCGACACTTCCGGTAACACAAATACAATTCTATTTTCTGTACAAGCTCGTTCTCTCCTCTTTGATGCCGAATTCTGTTATGGAAATATTCTTATGTAATAAAGTACTTTTCATTTATAATTAATAAATTTTTTATTATGCCCTGAATTGTCAGGGGCGGATACAGAAAATAATTTCGGGGAGGGGGAGGGGTCCGAATGAAAAATGGTATAGACGAAACATAATAGCTTTAAGTCACTATAGACAGATTTAAATGTTTGGTATTTCATGGGGGCGAACTCCCCCCCCCCCTCTGTATCCGCCACTGTAAATTGTGCATAGTGGCATAACGTGCATAAGAATACTGCCATATGTATGCGCGAAAATTTTGGCTTGCGTAGTGGTTTCGCACACGTAATGTAATGGTACGGCGTAGTTGGAAACAAGTGATCCGTGAGCGCATTTCCACTACAAATAAATGTGTTCTTGGGGAAGCACCACTGCCAAACGCATTCCATGCGTGTGCGTTTCTTTTGAAAAGACAATAGTTCGTAGTGGCATTACCACTCTGATACGTGCACGCAGAGCAACTACATTTTCATACTTTAATGTGAAAATTTTCAAGGGGGTAGTGGTACGACGTAGTGGGAAACAAGTGGTCCGTGAGCGCAGTTCTACTACGAAGAAATCGACGTAGTGGGAAACAAGTGGTCCGTGAGCGCAGTTCCACTACGAAGAGATATGTCGTCGGCGTAGCGCCACTGCCATCCGCATTCCATGCGTGTGCGTTTTCTTTGAAAAGACAATGGGTCGTAGTGGCATTTCCACTTTAATACGTGTACGCATCGCAACTAGATTTTCATGTTTTTAGTGGGAAAATCTTCAACGGGTGGAATTTGTGGTTCTACCTGATGGTACCCTTGAGAAGGTTACCACTGAAGGAGTTCACGAGGAGGTTAGCAACAGAGGAGTTCCCAAGGTGGTCAGCGACGGAGGAGTTCATAAGGAAGTTTGAAGTTTGATGTTATGGAATAGTTGTACTACTGGAGATTAATAATAAAAATGCCTAATTTTTATGCATTTTGTTTTTTGAATACGTTACGCAGTGACGCACTTGTGACGCGTTTCAGGTTCATTCTACTATGGGTTGGGGTTGGGTAGGGGGGTGTCTTGAGTAATGCTTCAGGTGCGCTTCAAGAAGGTCTCATGTTTGCTTTAATAGCGCCATCAAAGCGTTTCAACAACGTCACTATTGCCCTACAAACCATTACCTTCACCCCTCAACTGCGTCACATGAGACTCAAACGTGATTACATTGTGATACTACGTGGAGATAATTCTAATTGCTTCTGATTGGTTGAAATTTAGCGTCACATTTGAACAAAACTGCGTCAATTTTCTACTGCGCCTCGAGTGCATCTCAGTTTTGCAGATTGGGTACTGATAAATGAGAAAGTCAATGTTTATCAAAATGTCCAATTTATAGAACCTGATTCTGAGCATGTTATAATAAGTAATGACGAGGAAAAAGACGATGAAACTTACAATGGTGGACAACTTCAGCATGAGCATGAAGAAGAGTCGGATAGTATAATGGAGGAAGATGAACCTAGAAAATCAAGACGAGCCAAGAAAAAGCCAGGATGGCATGGTGACTATGTTTTATATGCAAATTATGTTCAGAGTACCGCTCCAGAAAGCTATGAAGAATCTGTTGAATGTGACAAACGCGAAAGTTGGTGCAAAGCGATGAAAAACGAGTTTAACGCATTAAATGAAGCCAATACATGGAGTTTGGTTGATTGTCCCCCCAAAAAGAAGGTCTTGAATACAAAATGGGTCTATTGAAAGAAAGAAGTTGCGTATAAAGCTCGCCTGGTCATTCGAGGATTTGAGCAAGACACCAACGTTGATGAAGTATACGCCCCTGTAGCTAATCTCTCTCTCTCTCTCTCTCTCTCTCTCTCTCTCTCTCTCTCTCTCTCTCTCTCGCTGAGGCTACCCTGCACCACACACTCAGTGAGTCGTGAATTATTGCCAAATCTGACGGATGCATTTCATGTTTGCAGAACAATTTACTGAAGCTGATGCCAAAGGAAGTATTCTGTATAATGAACGCTTTGTTCTCTCCCAACATCGCCATTTCTGTCAACATGAATGGATCAAACGGAAAAATGAAATTAGCATACACCCATACTGATAAAATTATTAGAGGTATGTGTTCACACTATTAACCGAACGCCAAAGCCTTCCTAAAATTGTACACTGTTTATTACCTTCAGTGGCGGATCCAGCGGGGAGCCATGGGGTACATGGTCCCCCCCTTTAAGAATTTTTCAATGAGAATATATAACGAACTGTAAAAAAAAGTTTCCACTACCACCTTTCATACCTACCCCCTCGTTCAAGTATACTCATCGTGCCCTCCCCCCGGTCTAATCCTGGATCCGCAACTGATTACCTTATGACTTTCATATCCTTCCTTATATTTTAGTTCATTCATCATTGTTTTTTGTGGCAGCTTATGTATGTAACGCTGTGCCGAGTGCCGTTCAAGCGCAAATGTGCAAATGGTTCAAAAATGCTCGCGATAAAGCTGCTAGGCTCCGGCTACACCACAAGAAAAATAGCATTCTAAAGTTGTAGGTTACTTGAATTTCAATGTTGTATAGTTCTACAGTACTGGATTGTTATAGTAGTTGTATCACATTTCTTCATTAATTTATCTCTCTTTCCAGGGGTCAAACGTGCGTTACTATCAAATAGCACCCTACTATATGACCGTGATGTAGCTGAAATTAGATTAACATTTCATATAGACGGACTTCTGCTGTTTCATTCAAGTCCAATGAAATTTTGGCCAATTCTTGGCTGCATGGAAACCGGGCCAGTATTTTTGATAGCACTGTACAAAGGCTTAAAGGATCCACCGTGCCCAGCTGAATTTCTAAAAGATTTCATTGATGAAATTTTGCCGTTTTTATTTGATGGAATTGAAATTCATGGGCAAAAATATGCGTTCAAACTGACCTGCTTGTTAGCTGATGCTCCTGCTTGAGCATTTCTGTTGGGGATGAAACTACATTCGGGTTTTTTCAGCTGCAGTAAATGTAAAATCAGAGGCAGTAGACTCGCAGGACGCATATGTTTCCCATTTGAAGGCCACGCAGAAAAAAGATATGAACTACATAACTGAATTACTTAGTAGAAGGTGGATTTTTTCATATAGGATGCAAATTAATAATAAGCGTAAGAATTGCTTTTGGCTTTGCCTGCACCACTATTTTCACGCGTAATTTCCACGAAATGAGTGAATTAAAATCATTTAGAATCCCCAAATAAGTATACTAGAATGCATTTTGTATAGGTACATACGAGAAATGCCGACCAGGTTTTAAGCACTTTCATTATCCAGGCCGCGCCGTTACGACAAAGAAGATACAACAAATGGGCATTGTACAAATACCTGCATGCTTTTGATTTATTCATATTTACACTCCTCGTACTCACATGATGGGTGAGGGAAGAAAAAGAGGCAGCACGTCCGGCCGTGGGGGACCTTAATTCCAGGCAAGCGCTCTGGGAGGGTGGACCTCGCTCAGTAGGGAACCGCATGGTGGCCCTGGCAGAACGCGCGCACCATTCCGACATAGAGAAATGGGGGCTTGGGTTCGGCCCCGGAGCGTTCCCCTTGGCACTGGTGCGATGCCCGAAATGTAGTTTCAAGGGGGGGGGTGCGATGTCATAGGGGTCATATAGGCTCGCCTGCATTGCCATATGTCTCACCACACCACTTCTCTTATTTCTTGTAATATTTGTTAGGGGTGTGTTTCACCTTTCTCTCTATCTCTCTCGCTCTTTCTCTCGTTATTCTCTTCCTTTTAACCATTAATAATTTTTACTTGTCACTTGCAGATCAGTATCTGCTTTTTGTAAGGACACGGATGACCCAAAGGACAACTCCACGTGTCCTCTATCACAAATTCCATTAGAAAAATTTGATTTTGTTTCAAAAGTTGTTTTAAACCCGATGCATATGATATACCTCGGTGAGTATTTATCTTCTTAAAGTGATGTGTAATAAGTATGTTGTGATTGATTTCCCAAACTTTGTCCCACATCCTGTGTTTCAATATAGGTATATTCTGGTAAAGCGAATGACGCATCACTCAATGATGAGGAAGTATTCTGGTAAAAAATACAAAACTTTAATTTAACTTGTATTTCCGCATTTCCTGTGCTAGAAAAATATTCTTATTGCTTTTTTATACAATCATTGATGATTCGTCATCATGTCCTTCACTAACTGATAAAATCAGATTAGTTTAATAATTAAGATACTGAAGAACTTAAGTATAAAAGAGTATCTTCCGTTAGCATTTCTGCTTCTTACAATCAAAGCCACATTATTTTCACTTCGCTAGACCTAGTAGAAAGTTGATTTCTTGAAGTACAACTGATGAGACTCTCTCCTTTCTCCTCCGTTCAATAGTGCAGACACCAAAGCATTGTATAGCACTTGTCACAGCAGTATTATGAATAAAATTACGTGGATGAATTGTTGACACGATTGGTGCCGTAATTATCTGTATTTCCCGTCGATCTTCACTTCGAAATTTTGGTGTTTTTTAAAACTATAAATTGCTTGCTTCATAGGGGTTGTGAAGAGGCTGATGGAAACATTTCTTGGAAAAATTGCGGGTTATCAGAGCTTGATGACTGCACAAAATGTGATCGTTATAAATGAACGGATGCTTGAATTGCAAAAATACTACCCTTGCGAATTTCAACGAGCACCCCGCATTCTGGAGAGCGCACGAATACAGACAATTCATACTGTACATCGTGTACACTGTCATGTATGACATACTGCCAGAGGATAATCTGTCGTTTCCCCCAGGACAGCAACAAGAATGTCCCAGCCCAAATCACTAACATGGATGTCCCCCACGACAGCAACTAGAATGTCCCAGAAAATGCCAACAATGGCGCAAAGAAGACAGTAAAGTTCTTCTTTCGTGATATTGATGAGACTGTGCAGTGCTCCAAGTCGATCGTGATTATTTCCATGGTGTCTTCTCTGCTTGTTTCAATGGAGATTAACTCAACGTCTCTCTGAATGTAAATGGCACTTCCATGTTTGCCATGAATGTGCAGATTATATGTAGCAAGAACCATGTATATGTAACTATTGTATGTACAATTAATAATAACTGTAGGTATTATATATAAATAATTATTGTATGTAGGTGCGAATAATATGTATGTATAGATAATACATGTTTCTGTATTCCAAAAGCCCGTGGACGGCATGTGTGGCCGATGAGTGAAATGATATTCGTAACCTAGTGGAAAAACGAATACGCAGTTTTGTTGCAGCACTGTGGTTACACAACTACGCAACAAATACGCAAAGTCCCTTCGCAACCCAGTGGAAAAACGTATACGCAGTATTGTGGAAGCGCTGTGGTTACACAACTACGCAACGAATACACGAAGTCCCAAAATTCCCCCTCGAGTGGAGTAGAGAAGTAGTGGAGCTGCAGCTACGTCACCCCTACGTAAATTTACACAGCTGTGTTGAGATCTACGCACAGGCAGTCCATAACTCTGCGCAGCCACTATTTTTACATGTGTTTTTAGTGGAGACTTCCACAGCGTTACCACAGTTTTTGAGTGGTAGGTGCCGCAACTATTTTCCCATTTTAGTGGTGGAATGTTCAGCGGGCAAGTTTCCATAAAAAATTAATATTTTCCCTTTTGTATCGCGATGTTTTGATAAGGTATCACATTTTTTTGAATGAAGTATTCTTTAAATGATTTTAGGATTTGATAAGCTTTTCTTGTAGACCGGCTTCTTGTTGAAGGTAAATCTATCAGTTGATCTTCTGGCTCTTGAAAATCAATATTAGGGATGTCCGCAGTTTCTTCTTCGTAACTCACACAATTACACCGCAAGAGGTTGTGCAGAATACAAGTAGCCTTTATCAACTTTTCAACTACTTCAGGTTCTAACTCAAGTGCTCGTTTATAAATGCAGAAACGGGCGGATAGAATACCAAATGCACACTCTATTGTCTGCCGTGCGTGTCTTAGACGGTAGTTGAAAATACGATTCTGCATGTTGTTTTTAGTACTACTTCGGATTTGCCAGCCTTACCATACGTGCTTTGCATTTCGGGTCACAGTGGCGCTGCTGCTTGCCATAAATGTACGGAAGAGGGCAAATCCGTCATTCTGAACACCCGAGGTCTCACAAAAATAGGGATCAAGAAGAAAGGTGTTCGGTACACGTCTGTAGACGACGCTGCTCCGCGTACGCATGATGATTATAGAGTGTATTTTAAATACTGCGTACGTAATGGACTCAACACTGGATTGCTGGCAACAGACTGTTGTACAGACTATTTGTCAGTGCGCGAACATGATGAGGGCGGTGAAGGTGCACAAGATAGTATATTTGAGGGCAGCTTTATTAATACAGATGACGATGAGTTTGATTGTGAAGACCAACTTTTGGCGGATGAGGAATTTGTAGAATTTCTGAAAAAGCACCACCACCAGAAGCAACGACAATTCAAAAAAGTGGAGAATCCTGATCACGTCACCATTCTGTTCCTTGTGGCTCGATTCGACATTGTGAAAGGTGTTCCTTTTGAATTCATGCATCTGGTATGCATCGGCGTGGTTAACGCTTTGCTTACAAGATGGACTAGCTTTGTTCCATTCAAATTGGATAAATGTGATCAGATGCAGGTCTCAAAACGACTGCGCTTTACTCGTGCTTACTTTCCTGTGGAATTTCAGAGGAAGCCGGAAGGACTAGACGTTCTTCCCTCGTGGAAAGCATCGCAATATCGTTCTTTTCTTTTCTACGTAGGCCCGGTTGTGTTGCGTGACATTCTAGATGTGGAGAAGTTGACGCATTTTTACGTTCTGGTGACAGTTATGCGAATATTAGTTTGTCGAGCTGTCGATTCTCCTCAATGTAGTGCCATACTTGCGACTCGCTCGAAAAAAGCGGACACGCTCATTCGTTTTTTCTCAAAAAAGCTATTTTCTTGTATGGAGACGAAATTGGCACGTTGAAATTTCATACCTTACTACACTTACCTGTTTAGACTCATGGAGCGCGTTTCGTTTTGAAAGTTTTTTGAAAACACTGAAACGGATGATTAACGCGCATCATCACCCTGATGTCCAGGTCATTAATTCATACTCTAGTCTCCTAAAATCGTGTCAGTTTGACAAGGAAGACGGTAATAGGGGGATTGACTCATTGAATGAATACTACGAGAAACCAGCACTGAAATACCCTGAACAAAAAAATTCCTTCGAGTGCGGGAGACCAGCTACCGCTCAAGCAACATTTGGTCACCGCTATAAAAGACTGTACGCAAAATCTTTTGTCATCAATACAGTCAATAACGCTGACTGTTATTGCGTTGTCAATGAAAATATTTTTCTTAGAGTTCGGGAGATACTGCACGACGAAAACACTGATCGTATCTATTTGTGCGGCAACACTTTTGAAATTCTCGGCTCGTTATATTGTTTTGAGGCACCGGATGAGGATGGTGTCACTTCCATGTATAAGTGGGAGGATGTGGGCTTATTAGAAGGTCGACTGACTCGAAACACCTACGTGTGTGAGTTCGCAGACATTTCTCAAAAGGTGTGCGCAATTCCTTTACTGGACAAGGGAGGTGACGAATCTTTTGACACCTTTGCATTAATCCGTTTTCTTCACTGATATGGAGGAGAGACATTCCGTTCTACCATTCCTCCTCATTCCTCTCTTTCTTTCTTTATTCATTTAGGTATTTCGTGTACACGTCATCAATACTTGTAATATATGAAATCAATTCCTATTTATAATTTTTAATCCTTACATTCTACAGCTACAGATAATCCGCCATTCAATCTTTCAATTATAATTTTTAATTCCTACAATTACAGCTACAGATAATCCGCCATTCAATCCTTCAATTATAATTTTTAATTCCGACATTGTACAGCTACAGATATTCCGCCATTCAATCACGCCTAATATATTCTGTCACTGTTGTGGTTCACGTACTCCGCGCCATTCAATCGAACATGACAACGAATGTCGAAAAAGTTCTCCCCATCGAGGAAAATAACAGCACGAATACTGATGATGATGAAAAATTTGAAGGAACGTGTAGCCTTGCCAAACTTTCGGTTAATGATTTTGTATGCAAAATCGACGCAAGGAATCCTGATGAGCTCCTGGTCGTTGCCGACAAAAGTGAAACTAAGCACTTGTACTTAGTGGCCAACGTGTGGGTATTGTTGAGGAAAGGATACTTGTACGTTCCAATATTTCGTGACATTACTAGAGAATTAACTCCTGAAGAGGAAGATGAATTTCGAAAAATAGTCGTATTGGGTCGGACCAAGGTCGGAACTCCGCGTTTACTAGTGCCTGGTCGTGTCACAAAAGTGAAATGCCGTGGTGGAAAGCAAGGACTGTCGAGTGAACGGTACATAGTGCTGACGTGGAAACGTTACCTACTCAAAGCAGTATTAAAAGATTTTCGTAAGTAATATGATTAGCATCAGCTTTGTACTCACGCTCTTCTGTTTGGTAATCTTATTTTCTGTTTTCAGCGATGGAAAATTACGACAATGCTCTGGAGTGGATAGAATCGGAGAACGCTAAAGTCATGTTAGAAGACGTTGACACATTGCCGAAACCGTCTGTTGAGTATGTCTCTTCGGCTAGGAGGAATATCAAAAAAACAGTCAGGTTGTGCGCCGAAGAAACAGCGCCTGCGCATGTCGCCGAGAACGTTACAGATACCATATCCTCACAAGATCAAGTTTGGTAAGTAGGGTCTGACTGTACGCCTCTTTCTACCCACCATCACATTCTCGTACAGTTGCACGTATGTTTTCCCTGTTCCAGTGACAACTCTGGCGAGCATCTTGATGAGCACACGTAGTCGGACAATAGAAGTGCCTTCGAAAGTAGTTCGGTGTCCTCACCCAAACCAAATTCAACCTCGCCATTTCATCTTAACTCTCTCGGATGTCGGTCGTCACCATATGCAAACGACGACCATGATTCGAGTGGCTTGTACACAGGCCACAATGCGGATCAGGGGAAGATAGCCAGTGCAGGAGAACGTGGTATTCAACAAGCCATAGTTCAGCTCACGGGACTGGTGCAACGTCAGGGTGAAATGTTGAAACATATTTTGGAATATGTTACTGCTGATTCAGCAAAATCGACAATCTCGCAAATAAGTAGTTTGGCATCATCGTCACTGCTTAGTATAGCATCATCGTCAAGCGGTATTGCAGCGCTGTCGCCGACTGAGAACACCGTACATGGTTAAGTACAAAATTCACAGCGGTGTAAAGAAGAACAATTGATTAATTTTGCACACAAATTTTCATTCCGCATGTACTCTTCCTATATTTTGCAGATGAAAATCACGACAGTTCTCCCATTACAGTCCACCGGCGTGAACCTTTTACGCCATTATTTGTGAACATCCCGCCATCAGAGTGCTTATCTGATCAAAACAGTTACTCCATACTGTCTGAGCTGGGTTTCCCTAAAACATCGCGGCAAGAAGTAGAAGATTTTGATTCAAAATTAAAACGTGACAGTAGTCGGTTTGACAGATCTGTACGGGCCGAGTTTGTGAGTATTAACTTTTTTCGATCTTCAACAGCACTGGCTGAACCACATATAAAATGTTTTATCTTAATGTTACAGATCAGAGCGTTACAGCTGCATAATCCGTTGCGCCAAACGTCATCCGCAGCCTTACCGTCATTATTGAAAGTGATATTCGCTCTTCCTGAGATTCGAGTTCCTGATGGTTCCGACAACCACCCACATGTTGACTTGTACATGGAGTGGATTGAACGCACCGAACTGTTTTATCTTTTAACTAGTTAGTCTTACGTTTTATTTGCACCAGTTCTTTAATTGTGCATGTGCATCTGAAAAGGTACCACTTTGTCGATTTTATTTACGAAGATACAGCTATTTTTCGGATGTTAACAAAAATATGAATTTTGGGATTTTTGGCGTTTCTGGTAGAGTGAATCCTGCTCTTTCGAATTACGCAAACCGCATATGATCGAATGAGACCCCATGGAAGCTCCGAAGTTCACAATTCATTGATATTTTTTACATTTTTCACTTGAAAATTGTAACAAAACTTTAAACGCGTTTTTCTCAGAGCTATGTTCTTTGAAATTTTGACTTGGGAAGCGAATATCTTGGCCAATTTTGAACTTAGGAAGTTCCGCGGAGTCACATCGATCAGAAATTTTGTTTAGTATAAAGGTACCACGCGTAACTCCATATCGACAAAGTGGGACCTTTTTAGATGCACGTACACAATTTTTTGTACATTGTCGTGGTCAACTATCTGTTTTACAATTTCTCATCTGCAGACGTCGTCTCTACGTGGTCAGACGAGTTCCTTCCCCTCGTCCGTCCTAATAACGTGCAAAAACGTCGTACTGAGGTCATTCAGAGTGCTTGGAAGAAAAAGAATATTGCAGAGAGAATTCACTCCATCACACAAGCGTGGCTCAAAAATCTACGCAACGTAGCGAAGAAGCGTTCAATGTCGCGTAAAGGACAACGCGGAAATACTGATGTTTGCAAGGAAAACAGAAAAAGGTCACGACACGCTCTGTCGTACCCACACCAACTGAAAGTAAGAGTTCAGTGATTTTTTTATTTTTATTCTTGGATCATTTTATAAACTTGTCTAGTGCGATCTTACGCTGTTACTGTGAGAGTGGGGTCGGCAATTATGTACATTAATTTTTTTGAAACATGCATTTCGTCATCCTGCATAATATGTCGATGTACATCCTCTGAATGCTAAAAAAAAGAAGTATTCTTAAAAATTAAGACGCTGTCTCTACAACAAAATGAGAAATCTGACAAACTTTCAATTTTTATTTGGAGAAAGCAAAGTTCTCGACTTCGTTGCATCCAAATGGTTGGATCAGAAGTCGTGATCTAAATTTTGATTTCTTTTGTAAATATTTATACGTGAATTTGAAGGCATAACCGAACATTTATTGGGCCCTAGTCACGAGAGAATGAAAGAGGGTGAAAAGATCGAGCGATCTGAAAAGTATCGATCTAAGAAATACAAAATTATAGAAACAAAAACTGATGCTTATAAGACCTGATTCATCGCAAGAGATACGTTTCCGTGAGATGTTGTCTCGCGTTTTCAATAGAAAGGAAATTATTAAGGAATATACGTGGTTTGGGGCAAATAGAAACAAAGGCCACTGTAAATTGGCCCTGAAAAATACACAGCCTGTAATATTCATCGTTGGTAAGAAATATTACAAAATTTATAGGTACTTTTCGCACTTCATAATTAGTACATTAATTTGCCAAACTATAATACAAAATATTTTAGATCTGTTGATAAAAACCTGTGCAATACCAATAGAGAAGACTGCTGACTTTAAAACGGCAAAAAATTTGTGGGGAATGAGGTGGTGTAAATCCTCACGAGACATGCGGAATAAAGCCGGTCTGTATTTTTTCTTTTCCTTTTTTATTTTATTTTACTTATTTTCTATAAAACACTAATAAAAGTACAATTAGAAATATGTATGTATACATAAAACAATGTCACCCCAAAACATATATAGAACGAAGTTCTGACAAACGCACAAATAAAGATAAGGAACCAAATGTGAAAAGACCAAGGCAAGAATTGTTGGACACTCCTAATAAATTGGAGTAACCAGGAAATGGAAATAGGTCTCCTCAACACGGTAACGATCGCGACGATGTCAACCAGACTGGACCTTCCCATTCTGTTGTACAGAATCCGATATTTGGTAATGTTTAAAACATTTTAGATCGCAATTTGTTGGAGGCATTATGTAGGATATATTTTTTATACTACAAATGCTTTTCTTTTTATGATAGACGACAATGAACTCATGAATAGTGTTATGGCTGCAGACTTTACCCTTGAGTTATATCTATTTTTATACAGCACTGTAATACTCGCTTGACCTTGGCTAACACCATATATTCGCCATAGTTGCACCCTCGCAGAATTTTGGCTATAAACATAGCAGCCATAATCGCATCCGCAAACGCATCACATTTGATGCCATTCTAGCTAAAAGTCGCATCCAAACTCGCATCGCAAAAGGCATCCCGTGCGCCTTTTCATGCAACTTTGGATGCGAATTTTAGCTACAATGGCATCAAATGCCATTCACGGTACAATTGTTGCATCAGAAATTGCATCCGCAAACGCATCGCATTTGATGCCACTCTAGCTAAAAGTCGCATCCAAAATCGCATGCGATAACGCCTGCACCTGTGGTAGCCACAGACGCATGCGTCAGTGGCTATGACAGTCGCATCAAAAATCGTATCGTGAGTTGCCTCCAATATCACTATTATAGCTGAAAGTCGCATCAAAAATCGAATTACAAATCGCACTGGGTGCGACTTTGGATGCAGCAGTGGCAGGTGAAGTCGCATGCGATTTTCGATGCGATTTCAACCATAGTGGTTTCAAAGGCGATTCACGATGCGATTTTCGATGCGCCTGTCGTAGTTACTGACGCATGCCTCTGTGGCTACGACAGCCGCTGACGTAATCGCAAGCCACTTTCTCTTAAAGTAGCATGCGACTGTCGAAGCCACTAAAAAACTGCGACTCGCAATGCTACCTGTGATGCCTCAGTCGCGATGCGATTTTTTTCCCACGGTAGCAGTTGCGATGTGGCAGTGCGTTTTTTTTTGTTTTGTTTTTTTCAAAATCGCACAGTCTTTGTCAATAGGGAAATGTGTCGCTCAAACGTGTGATGGCGCTAATGTCATGAGCGGTAATTTAAAGGGCGTACAAAAACCTTTTCGAAACGATTTACTTAAAGCTATTTATATACACTGCTATAATCATCGCTTGAATTTAGTTCTGACTGATTGCTGCAAAAATACTGAAAATGGAATCGAATTTTTTAGATTACTGGAAACTATTTACAATGCATTCTACGTTTGAAGCCACTCAAGAATTAGTTCGCCCGGGGAAAAACGGAAGTTAGAGTTGAAAGGTATAAGTTACACCCGTTGGTCCGCTCAAGTATCCGCCTGTTTGGCGGTTAAAGAACTATTTTCGGTAATTTTGGTTTCTTTGAACAAATTAATTTTGCAAAACCATGATAGAATGTCTGAAGCAAAGGGTATACTGGCACAATTAGATTTTAAGTTCGTTTTTAACCTGTGTATGTATTATGAGTTGTGATACGAGTTTTAAGGCGTAATAAGTTACCATTTGCAATCTGTACAAGCTGAGATGAGCCAAATTTTGATACTTGTTCAATCTCTAGTCAAAAATATGGAAAATTAACAAGAAAATAATAATTTTTTTGACGAAATATATGAAAAGACTGTTGACTTATGTAAAGAAAATGGCATCGATATTTAAAAATGTGAAAACGCATTCGGAAAATACCGAAAAAACTTGAACAATTTATAGTAGATACCCGTTCCGAAACAGATAGTGTAAATTCTAAAAACGATTATAGAGTAAAAATTTTATATCCTGCTTTAGATGTTATAATTAATGAACTCAGATCTCTTTTTTGTGAAAATGAAGCCCTATATTACGCGGTATAGGGTTTCTTTCTCCTTTAGGCGATAATTTTTTAAATTACGATTTTATATTACCATTTGCAGAACACTACATTTCTAATTTAGATTTGGAAGCGTTAAAGGCCGAGATCAAATTACTGCCGAACAGCATTAAGATGTACTCAGCCGAAAAAAAAATTAATATCAAAAACGTTATGATGTTATTAGATTTTTTGGAAACATACAAAAACGCGTTTACTATAATGTACCTACAATATTTGTGTAATAAGTATTACAATACCGGTATCAAGCGCTTCGTATGAAAGAACATTCTCGTCAATGAGAATTATTAAAACTTATCTGAGGAACTCGATGATGAACGAGCGGTTGAGTAATTTAAGTTTATTTTATATCGAAAAAAAAAAAAAAAAAAAAAAAAAACCAACTAGCTAGAAGTTTAAATTTAGAAAATATTGTAGAGAATTTTGCTCTTTATCATAAAAATAGTCGTACTCTTTTATATTTTAATTGTTAATTCTATGTAAGTACATACATATACAAATTTTTATAACAAGTACATATTTTCATTCAAGCCGGCGTTGTATTCAAAAAATCCCCGTCCCTAACAATCCGGCCCTTCCGTGTCCACCCGAAAAAAAAATCATAGTGCCGCCACTGAGTTACGCGGAGAACTTGTGGAATTTTGCGTATCGGGCACTTCGAATAAACGGAAAGTTGTTGGAAAGTGAAGTACGAGATGTAAATAAGTAGATCAGATGTAGGTGTCAAAATAGGGTATATGAAAGAGATGCCATAAGTGGTGGAAATAATTTCAGACGATTTTTTTATGCGCGACTGAGGTTTTACTATAGTGAAATTCCAAAATCTGTTCGTCCTCACACGTCCATAATTCGATTTCACTACAAGATCCCCGCGAATGAAAATAAACGGGAATTGAAGAAGAAAACGACGTACATAATTTTATACAAATCTCATTTTTGAATGAAACCGAGACTAATACATATGTATTTATCTGAACCGATTTCTTCGCAGAGTTTGCATCGTCCATTTTGGAAAGCCACAGAGACGCACTTCACACCATTCACGAGTGGGTGAAGAATACCCACAGAACACGCGTGAGGTACCATAGTAAAAGCAGTAAGAAATCCAGCACCCCCCCCCCCCAAAAAAAATACCAACTCAAAAGAAAGTTTCGAGACAGAACTGTCATCAGCAGTACGATAAATGTCAACTGTTCAGGAACAGGAACCGGGGACATCGGGGACATGGCGGCCAGCAGAAAATACAGCTGCAGGGGCTCGAAGAACGCTAAATTACGACCAGTATTAAGTATAGTTATTATAAATAAATATATACACACTAATTAATCGTAACATTCATTTCTCATATCTGCGTTAGATATCAGTATATTGTATGCGCATACCCATGCGTAGTATGTACGTGGAATCTGAGTGAAAAGTGAGTAAAATGTTGGTAAAATGTCGGTGTAATGTTAGCAACCGCACACTTGTAAAATATCGGTGAAATGTTGGTAAAGATGTATGGGTAAATCACCGACTTACTACTCCGTGGTATACCGGTAACATCTGCATATGAGCGGTTCCAAAACGTGCGCACCGCCGAATTTGAACATTGTTTTCATATGTGTAATCACCAGAATGCCTACGAGAAACGTTGGCGATGCCAACGTTTTTTAGGTCTTTTGTCGGTGAAATGTTCTACGGGCATTAACTGGTCGCATTGTAATATTTTTGTTATTATCCATTATAACTGGCCATTTTCGTTATTATCCATAATAACTAGCCATTTTCGTTATTATCCATAATAACTAGCTATTTTCAACATTACCTAACTATCGACTTTAATGCTAACATATTCATTCTTACGAGTTCTACAATCGCAGCATCACTATATCCTTCGAATCATTAGTAGATATCAATGTGTTTGTAACTTGCCTGAAACAAAAAAATTAAAAAACGTTAGTTGATCTTGAGGCATAATGATAAAAATCCGCAGTAGATACCAATGCGTATTACTGTACCTAGTTCGTTATCAACTAGAACTAGTTTTAATCAGAGAACTATAAGGTAAATGCACCAGTAGTTGACCGTGTTCCACTAGTTGATCAATTTCCCCTAAAACAGCTGTTTGCTAAGCTTAAGGCATTGTACAGTTGGCAACACCTACATCCTGTGATGACGTAATGTTCTGTGGTACCTTGAAACTGTGTACCTTGCCTTGGAAATGATAACGACATTCCTTACAATTTTTTTTGTTCTTGTTACTTGCATTTCTCGTGCAGTTCACGTTATTCTTAACCAAGTTGATAAGGGAGAAGAAACGAGAATTGTTCATTTTCAAAATTTTGATGGTTTGCTGAGGCAAATGTTATTAGCCAGGAACATTCTATATGGGATACTGAATATTTTCTCGTTGATGCATTGTCATTTCAATCAGTATTTCATTGTGTGCTCGGACAATCAGGTATTGGATCTCACAAATAATGATTTCACCAATAGTTGACTATCGTTATCAACTACTGAATCAATGGGTAATTGACGATGTCACTACAAGAAGGGCACAAAGTATTTTAGGCCCTTTTTAAGGCGACACTGCGAAAAGGTACTTTAAATCCTCTAGTTTTATATACCGCTGACTGCATATCGATATCATTATTCATTATCGAGATATCGATATTTTTGTGTGCTGATCTCGACCTGAAAATTATCAAAATTATCATTATGAGAGCAAATCTCAAATAAATTTAAATGTGAAAGGGAGAATCGCATTATAAGACATTCATTGCGTCTCTGGTACGATTTTATTAGTTTTAAGTAGTTTTGATAGATAAAAATATTAATTTTGAATGAAAAAAATGACCCCACCCATGAAAAAGAAACGGAAATGCGAAGAGAATTGGAAAAGAAATGTGGAACATCGATTGACTGGTAAGTGCCTATTTTTTCTTCAAATTTGAATAAGTAAACTGGTTTGATATAACCAAATATTTTGCGTCCCTAGGTACTGCACATCAGGTCGTATTTCAACCGGTAACATCCTGCTGCTCAACTGAATGCTTCCAGCTTTTCGAGAAGGATGTGCAAATGAATTTGGCACAGCAGTTTCATCGATTCAAACAGAAAAATGATCAAGATACTTATCTTGCTACTGGATGTATGAAACATCTTTATTCAGCAAAACAAACCCCAAATGCTACACACACTAATGTATGGTCATACTACATCCCATGTACAACTGACCGAATGGATATCAAAGTTTGTTAACGTTTTGAAACCTTTTGTGTTCAAATATTTCCCCATAAGATTGTTTATAAGGTTTGGTGTATGTGCAGGTCTGTCGTTCGTTTGTGATGAAGCTTTTCAATGTTTCTGCTAAACGCCTACGCATAATTCAGCGGAAGAAACTGTTCGAATTGGACATGAGAGACATGCGTGGCCGTCATGGCAAACAGAGACGGATTTCCGATGAAATATGGGAATTAGCAGAGGAGCACTTGAAGAAAATTCCCTCTACACCTTCCCATTACACATCATCATCGATGTTGTACTTTACCAATAGTAGCTTGACAGTAAAAACGTTGTACCGTATGTTTAGAATATTTTATCGGAGAAAAACAGGCAGGAAAGCAGATTTGAAATATAAACGGTACACCAAATGGTTCCAGATGCAAGGTTACCAAATCAGCCAGCCAAAGAAGGATGTGTGTGATACCTGTCAGGCCTACAAGATCTCATCAGTCCATCAACCAAGTGAGATACTAGCCTACGAATTACATCGACGAAAGAAAGAGATGCATCATCGTTTGCAGTGTTCCTTCACTCACTTCGAATTGATCAACCAAGAAACAACGTTGGTGCTAACTTTTGATTATGCACAGAATCTGCCATTGCCAAAGTTGAATGTGAACAGCCAATTTTATAAGAGACGTATGTGGATGTACGTTTTTAATGTACATTGCTTCAATGATGAGGAAAGCACTATGTATACATTTTTGGAAGGCGAGGCACAGAAAAATGCGAACTCGGTTATATCATTTCTATATGATTTCATCATGAAACAACAGGTTAAATTTCCAAATTTAACTTCAATAATACTGTTATCTGATGCCGCCGGGGGGCAAAACAAAAACAAAACGATGTGCCTCTTTCTATCCTGGTTATCGACACAGCTGAATGTGGTCATAGAGCAACTATTCCCTGTTCGTGGTCATTCTTTCAGCCAAAATGACCGAAACTGTGGCTATTATGGAAGAATACTGAAAAAGAAACCAGTTGTGACACATTATAAAACGTACTTGAGTGTCATGGCTCGCTGTCGTCAGATTCCTCGTCCTTTCAATGTGCTAAAAGATATATCGCTCATGAAAGAGTGGAATTCAGTTTTGTTGTCAATGTTTGACATCAAGAGTAACAATACTGAGGATGACTTACAGTTCAGAATTCAGAAATATTGCCTTCTGAAATACCTCCCAAATAATGAGTTGCATGCATCAACTACTTACTTCCCGGCGGTTTGGCAACGATTCAGAGTGAAGCAAATAAAAACTGATGGTTCTGTAAACCCACCTGCAGCGTATTCGCCTGGTATAACAGAACAGAAAGCGAGGGATGTTGCATCGCTCTTGAAGTTTGTTCCACAACGAGATCGACTATGGTACCAAGATGAAGCAAAAATTAGTGTGAAGCCAAGAACAACAAAGAAAGCTGTCAAAATAAAACCAGGCAAGGTGACTGAACCAGAAGCAGAAATAATACCTTCAACTTCTGCTTGTAATGTTAAGAGAGGTCGCGGTAGGCCAAGAAGTAAGGACATTAAAATGAAACCAGGCGAAGTGACTGAGCCAGAAGCAGAAATAATACCTTCATCTTCTGCTTGTAATGTTAAGAGAGGTCGCGGTAGGCCAAGAAGTAAGGACATTAAAATGAAACCAGGCGAAGTGACTGAGCCAGAAGCAGACATAATACCTTCAACTTCTGCTTGTAATGTTAAGAAAGGTCGCGGTAGGCCACCCAAAAATTATTAATAAACATAATACATCTTGTATTTATAAGTAAGATCATTTTTTCAAATAAATGAATTATTTCCACAGCTTGAAAAGATGTTTTGAAGTGTAGAAATGGCACTGGAAAAGTGGCATTCCTAAAAGGGCCCATAATTCGGTTTTTTGAATTAGCTGTTGTCCAACACTACCTACAGTGATGTTAGTAAAACTCACTGCATTTGGTCACAAGGGTTGGTATTATAACATATCCAAAGATGAAGGTCCTCCCTAATATACAGCCAAGGTTACGATAAAATAAAAACTTCAAACACATTTTTTTTGCAACTGTGTTCTCTGTGATGGGTCCTTCTTGTAGTGACATCGTCAATTTATCAAGTGCCAGTAATTGATCACTAGTTTTAAACGATTTTTAGGACAATTAATCAAATAATATGAAGAACTATGAACCGAAAAATATGTTGGCTGCTTTACAAAGCATTCGTCTCGGAAAATCAATTCAGTGTGCAGCAGCAGAGTTCAATATTCCCTACACAACTTTATATTACAAGACGAAAAAGAAATTTGGTGATCATATGGGCCCAGAACCTGAATTATCGGTAGATGTTGAAGCAATGTTAGTAAATTGGGTGCAAGAAATTCAAAGGAGAGGATTCCCAGTCACAAAAGATTGCTTACTCGATACAGTTCAAAAAATTGTAGTGGATGGAAAAATAAAAACAAAATTCGTGGATAACCGACCTGGTAAGAAAAAACGTTTACTTAAGTACTTACTTAAACAAAATTTTGGTACAATATCTCCATTCTAAAAATAATACTTATGTTTTATCTTTTAGGTCGAAAATGGTTCGAATTATTTATGAAACGTCATAAAGAAATTTCGCTGAGAACGGCTCAAACTTTAGTGCAAAGTCGGAACGTGTCAAAAGAAGCTGCCAAGAAATGGTTTGATGAAATTAAAGATTATTTTAAAGCCCAAAATTTGCTTCCAATTTTTGAAGATACGTCTCGGATTTGGAATACTGATGAATCAGCTTTTTATTTATGCCCTAAAGAAGATAAAGTTTTAGCTAAAAGAGGTTCGAAAAATGTTTATGCATTAAGTGGAAACGATAATAAGGTGTGTAGCACAGCGTTGATAACAGCAAATGCTGCTGGAACAGTAGGGCCGCCAATGGTTGTATACACAGGTCAACGCCTCAGCAGAGGATATTGCATTGAAAGTTCCAAATGGGTGGGGAATGGGTCGTAGTGATTCTGGTTGGATGTGTACAAATACTTTCTACAAATATGTGGATAATATCTTTAACCCATACCTAATCAAGTTGGGAATCCAAAAACCAGTCATTTTGTTTCTCGATGGACACGCCAGCCATATGTCGAAGCATTTATCCGATTTCTGTTCTTCTGAGGGAATTGAATTGATCGCTTTGTATCCTCATTCTACACATTTATTGCAGCCCTTAGATGTGGGAGTATTCCGACCTTTAAAACATCATCGGAAGAAAGCAGTACGTAAGCATCGGCTTGAACATAATGGAGATCGTGTAAAAATAGACGAATTTGCACCTTTATTACAAAACGCTCTTGTCAATTTACCTCCCACTGCAGTGACTAATGGCTTCAAACATTGTGGGTTAATGCCTTTCAATTTTAACAACGTGAAGTACTTTCATGCTGTTTCCAAAACAACTCAAAAGAAACAGGTTACTTGTACAGATGCAAAAGTAGCACGAAGAATTATCGAAGAACAACTGGATCCTAAGACACTGAAGTGTTTCAATTCATTGTATTTAAATAGTGATCCCCATGCGATTCTTAACGAAAGAGATGTTTCACTTTACCATGTTTGGCACAACCTCACTGCTTATTTACTGGATGGAGCTCAATTATCGAAAATTCCTTTGTCAGAATCTGAAGAAAGTCGTTCGTCTTTTTCTTTAGAAACCTGTCAAATCTCGTCCATTCTATCGCCCTCTCATGAACTAACAGGAAAAGAAAACGTTTTGTCAAATGATACTGGCCTGATGGTTACAGTAAAAGATGTTGAAGTACTAACGTCAACTCCGAGTACATCTGGAACTAATAATTCCATACTGATACCTGTTCCAAGTACATCTGGAATTAATAATTCTGTACCAACGCCAGTAAATTCCAAACAGAAAATTCCAGAAAAGACGCTAACAAGTGGTGAAAAGTATGGAGATTTAAATAACACTTATATCATACCATCGCCCTTTAAAAAAGCTCTACGATATCCGTTGCCCAAGAAGCCAACTACCAAAAAAAGGCGAACAGAGCATGTACCATTTGCTATAACTTCGGAGAAATGGAGAGAATACCATGACAATAAAAGAAGAAAAAGAGAGCAACTTGAGAAAGAAAAAGAAGAAAGAAAACAAAGAAGGGAGGAGAATAAAATTTTGAAACAAAGAAAGAAAAAACCTGCACATGAAGAAAATCTTAGTGAAAGTGACAACCAGGAAGAGTGGGAAAGTGATCCAGATAATGATTTAGAATCATTTTCAAAAGATGAAGAGGTAACAATAGCTGTTGGTGATTACGTACTTGTAAAATTTCCCAATAATATCTATTATGTCGCACACGTCATTTAAAAAAAGGGTTTGGAGTTCCAGGTTTCATATCTCCGAAAAAGTATGAAAGTACACAATTCGTTCATTTTTCCAGCGGTAAAAGAGACTAGTTTTATTAATATTTCGGATGTCGCATATAATTTAAAAACTCCTCTAACAAGAGCAACAAAATGACAAAATGATCATAAAAAATTTAATTTCGACTTCACTAACTTTAATGTGAGATAAGTATAAGTACGTACCTTATGTAAATTCAGTTTTTTTATTCTTTTTATATTGTTATGAATTGCCAAATATGTTTCAAGTACCTGTCTACTTTAAATTAAGTACCTAAGTAATAAAAAGCATTGCGAATTTGTAGCAAAATTACTCGTCATATATTGATGATCAATTACTGGGGCAAAAAAAAGGAAGATGATCAACTACTGGTGTTTTCGAATATTTTCACAATTATTTTTTTGGTGAGGGTATGGAATGTTTTTTGTTTCTAAAACATACTGAATCTTAACTAGAGTCAATTTACCACAATTCAATCGATTATTTATTGCAATTGGTTCAATTTTTGATTTTTAAGAAATTGAAGAGTTAAACATCTTTCTTAAATAGGTCAACTACTGGTGCATTTACCTTACATATATTTCCTTCCATATAGGATAATTATTATGTTTTACTTCTGTTCATTTCTAAGTCAGCTGCAGTAGTATAGAAAGGTATGGTTCTGGACCGAGTTCACATTTCTGTAATTTACTGTTGAAAAAAATTTTTCTGAGTGAGTTCTGTTCTCTCTGGACCGAGTTCACATTTCTGAGCATTCACTGTTGAAAACATTTTTCTGAGTGAGTTCTGTTCTCTCTGAATCGAGCTCACATTTCTGTAAATTTTCTGTTGAAAACATTTTTCTGTGTAAGTTCTGTACAATCCTAGACCGAGTTCATATTTCTGTGTAAGTATTGTTCTCTCTGAATCGAGTTCACATTTTTGTACATTCACTGTTGAAAACACTTTTCTGGGCATTCGCTGTTGAAGTCACATTTTTGTACATTCACTGTTGAAAACACTTTTCTGTGTAAGTTTTGTTCTCTGTAACCAAGTTCACATTTGTGTGTAAGTTTTGTGTAATCCTAGACCGAGTTCACATTTTTGTGTTGGTGTTAAAAGAATTGATATTGTAATATAAAGTGGTCGAGTTTCCATTTTTTTTATCAGACCACTTTTTTTTTTCTAACTTGGATTTCAAGTAATTTTTGTTTGTAATCTTAATACTAAAAAAAAAAAAATAATAATAAATAAAAAATAAAAAAAATAATAAAAATAAAAAATAAAAATAATAAAAAAATAAAAATCGAAAATTGATAACCTAGTTTAAAAAAAAAAAAAAAAATTATATATTATAAAATGGAAATGATTGAAAGTAAAAGCAATAACTTTAATTTTGATGACTCTACACATTGTGTATCTAAAAAGATACCATCAGTGAAAGTGATTAATCAAGAACCTGTAGGCCTCTGGATGTCTAATGAAAATTTGATGTCTTGTGAGTGGAGAAAAAGTTGCAACGAGTCATGTTCAGGTGCCAGCTGTGTAGAACATTTTGTAAATACAAAACCGCACACAATTGAGACTCGAGATGGATCAATTCAAGGTAGGATTATCGATAAAAATCGTATTTTAATCATTAGACGCCAACTTAAACTTATCAGACTTTCTCGAGATGATTACTCTTTTGCTGGTTATTGGGTAAAAGGAGATACAGACTATATTTCAGCACGTAAGTATCTCTTAGTGTTTCTAGATGAAAAGAATCATCCACTACATAAAGAACCAATCCAACTTACAGCTAGAGGTGTATTTCAGGTAGAATTTGATAAGAATTTATTAAAGTTTAGAAAAGAATTTAAAACAGTTTATAGTAAAACACGAGGTGTAATGTCAGATTTATGGTATTCTATGCTTGTGTTCTGTCCTACTTTTGTATCAAACGTAGTAGGTTCTTTAAAAAAGAGTAGAGCATGTTGTATTGAAAATTATATTGTTCCAACAGAATCTAATTTGAACTCTTTATGTGTAGGTAGAGATAAAGAAGTCTCAAAAATTGTTGAAGCTATGTTTAATGATTCTGAAAAATGGAAAGCTGAAAATAGTAAACCTTTCATAACCACATTAGTTCAAGAAAATGAATAATGTATTTTTATATGATTTTTCATATAAAAATAATAAAAATGGAAATGAATAACACTTTTAAAAATTATCATTGCGAATTAAAAAACATTGAATTCCTTAAATGTTTTAAATATATTAATATTTATTTGGAAACAGATCTATATAAATTTATGGAAAATATTGTTTATGGCTTTATTCCTGAAAATAAAATTAAAGAATTTTATAAAGATTTAGAAAAAAAAGGCGAAAAAGAATTTGTAGAAGATATTAGAAAGACATTTAAATCTAAAGAACGAAAAGAAAATCAAAATATTTCAAGAAAAAATATTAATGATACAATGATAGAAACATTTGCTATTAGAACGGGAAAAAGTAAAGAAGATATAAAAAAAATTAAAATGCTAATACTTTTAAAAAAAATAACTAAAAAAAAATATTACATTTAAAAATGGAGAAATAGAAAATATAGATTATTAACATTTCAAACAAAAATTATTTGAAATCCCTTGGAAAATGCGAAAAAACTCACGAGAAAATTTTGCAAAACCACTGCCCCCCGCGAACGCTCTGAATTTTTATTTGCATTTTTTTTTGTCCGCGGGAGGCTGTGGAAACTCTGAGAGTTTTTTTTTTTTTTTCCACCAAGGCCGTCGATTCACGCATCCGAGACTGATATGGCCGGCTTCATATCAGCTCAGAGTACGCGAGTCTAAACCCGGTGTTATCTTTTTTTTTTTTTTTTTCACTGTAGTTCGACCTCCGAGCACCCAGCGACGCGTGTGCACCCGCGCCATCGGAGTACGTCAGAGATCTAGTACAGCGTTTTTTTTTTATTTATTTTGCATTGAATGTTACTACCTAATCAGCGCTGATTACAGAGACTTAGTAACTCGACATCGTCGACCCCGAGATAACACTTTTGATTTGCCGCCGTGACGCTGCTGTTCAGTCACGGTTACAGTTTGTTATCCCGAGGGGAACTAGCCTAGGTGAGGTGTACGGACCTTTCCCCTCTTTAGCACTTCCGTCTAATATGGGGAGGAAGCCTAATGTACAGCTCCTAGCTCCGATAGAGTGTTATTTAAAATTTGTATATATACTTACGAAGCCCGTAACCAACATTACATATGAGTTTGAAAATGCAAACATAGCACTCTCATATTTATGAATAAATTATCATCGCCGTATAGATTCGATTCATGTATAATTTTTTTCAATGCCATGATGGTGTTATCATTTAATTGATTGCGCTAACCTTGTTAATTATTTGGTTGTTTTCGTGCATAAATTAGCGTGTAATGAAGAAATACGATAAATAAAAAATTGAATTACGTTAAAAGAATAAATAGTAGTATTATATATAATAAAATGGAAATGATAAATAAAAAATATGCACCGAGAATGTGTATAGAGTGTAATAAAAAAATTACATACAAAAATTATGCTAGACATGTCAGATCTAAGCATGGAAGGACAACAACAACAGCAAAAGATTTAAGAAATGATTTGCGAAATTGTGGAGTGAAAGGTGTATCTAAGTTGAAAAAATCTGAATTATTGGAAATTAGAGACAAGATACAGAGACAGAGTTCGAATTTTGAGAGAGAGATTCTGAATAAATTAACGAAAAAAGAACTCATTAAAAAAGTTGGAGAAAGAAACAAAAATTTAACTAGAGCTAAAATAATTGAAAAATTCTTACAATCTCAAAATGTAAAGTATCTCCAAGAATTTAATTTTGATGATGATAGTTTTGATGAGCCTATAGTTCGTCCTAGTGTGAGAAAGATAGATGGGTGTTGGAAAAATATGGTAAATCAATTCTCTATAGTATACGAACCTGCAAAATATGATTTAAGAATTTATTTAGACAAAATTACAGAACTTCTTGGTAGAAAGCTTAAAAGTGAGATGAAAAAGAAAAAGGCAATAAACATAGGATTAATAGCAGTTGTAAACTATATAGAAATAGATCACACAACTGGAGATAAAATAGGTGATAAAGAGGCATATTTTCGATCAAAGCATCATATTATAGTAGATTCGAATGCAATTGAAAGTGCATTAATCTCAGCAAAAAATGAAGTTATACAAAAGTATGAGAGTTATACTGCTCAAAATACTAAATATAAATTTGATCAAGTTATTGAAATAAATATTCAATCTGATAAAAATGACCCTTTACGTGGTGGGACTTATATTCAATTACCCAAATTTATTCAATCAAAAAAGTGTTGTATTAATGTGAAAAATATTCAAAATAGAAATTTTAAGTGTCTCAAGCAAGAAGATCTTAGATGCTTTGAATATGCGTTGGAAAGTATTTTGAATTCAGTTACAAATCATGTAGATCGAGTTTCAAATTATGATATCACGAAATATGAAGAACTGAAAATGGAATATCCAGTTAATTTAATTCCAGAAAATATTAAAAAATATGAAAAATTTCTAGGTATATCTATCAATATTTATAAGTATGAGGAAGATGAAGAGGGTATTGGTCAATTTTCTTTAATTTATAAACCAAATCATAGTGAAAACCATGTAAATTTACTACAGTATAAGGATCATATTGTTGGGATAAAAAACTTGAGTGCTCTATTAAAAGGAAAAATACATAAATATATAAATCATGTAGAAATTTGTATGAAATGCCATAAAAGATTTAAAGATAAATTAAAATATGGGGAACATTTAAAAAATTGTATAAATGATGAGCAAAATATAGAAATGCCAAATGAAGAGAAGAAATTTCGAAAATATTGCACAAATGGGGCAGAACAATATCATCCATACACAGTGACGTTGGATTTTGAATGTCTATTGGAAAAAATGCAAAAAGAAACTAAATCAACAAAATATCTCCAGAAACATATTGCTAACAGTTTTTGTTTCTATTCTGACCAACAAGGAACACAGCTGGTTAGAGACTCGAATGTACAAAACTTGATGAATCAATTCAATTCTTGGTTAATAGAACATGCTCGCGCATACAACAAGATAAGAAGAATTAATAAGCCAATGATTTGGAGACAAGATGAAGATATCAAATTCAAAGAAACTTCTCACTGTCATTTATGTAACAAGATTCTTGCAGAAAATGAAAAAGTTAGAGATCATGATCATTATACAGGAAAATTTCGTGGGGTAGCCTGTAGAGAGTGCAACTTGCATTTAAGAATGCCAAGATTCATTCCAATTTTGATTCATAATTTAAAATACGATTCCAAAATATTTTTACAATGGTTGTTGAAATTATTTAGTGGGAACGAGAGGGAGCCTTCTGAGAAACATGATGTGAAAATTATTGCAGAAAATTGTGAAAATTATAAAACATTTTCCAAAAAGGTGGTGATAGATCATTGTGAAGTAAAACGAGATTCCACTTATTGCTGCACTTGTAAAAGAAAATATTGGGACAAAATATTAAAAAAATGTTCCTCTTGTCAAGGAGAAAAACTGAAAATAAGTAGGAAAGGAGATAAAATACCTATAGAAATGGAATTTAGATTTATTGACACATTAAATTTTGTGGGAATTAGTTTAGATCAAGCAGTAAAAAATCTAGCAGAAGTGAATGACTGTTTTTGTGCTAGGTGTAAAAAAGTACAGAAAATTAGGAAAGGACAATTTTTACCAATAAATGAGAATGGTATTTTAAAATATGCAGCAAAATGTGAAATTTGTGATTCTGAATTGACAAAACCGATTAATTATAATAAATTTCAAAATATATTGAGAGAATTTAAAAAAGAAGACCTACATTTGGTTTTACAGAAGGGGATTTATCCTTATGACTGGGTTAGTACTTATGATAAATTCTCTGAGCAATTACCATTAGATAAAAAGGCGTGGTATTCGATGTTAAATAATAAACATATATCTGATGACGATTTATCAAAAGCAAAAAAAGTTTACAAATATTTTGGATGTAAAAATTTTGGAGATTATCATGATTTATACTTGAAACTAGATACAATTCTCACAAAAGATATTTTTGATAATTTTAGGGAAATGTGTTATAAACATTATGGACTAGATCCTGTATATTATATTTCAGCACCACATTTATCAGATAGTGCTTCTTTAAAATTCACGAAACAATCGCTTGAGCTAATTACTGATCAAGAAAATTATGAAATTTATGAGAAAGGAATAAGAGGAGGGATTTCCAACATTCCTCATAGACACGCTCTTGCTAATAATTGTTACTTTTACGATGAGAAAGAAAGAAAAACGATAAAATTAAGCAAAGAAAAAGCCAAAGAGAAAGGAATTTGGGATAGTAAAAAGCATATCAGTTATATTCTATATTTAGATTGTAATAATTTATATGGGTGGGCTCTGAGTCAACCATTACCAATAGGTGAATTCTTGAACTATAATTTGCTAGCCCATCAAATCAATGAAGCAAAAAATTCCGAAGCAAAGAAATCTTTAGAAAGCAAATTTGAAAAATTGACTTATAAACCATCAGACTTTACTCAAGATGTAATTCTTACTCTAGATGACAATGGTGAGTATGGATATACTTTTATAGCTGATCTTGAGATTCCTACAGAATTACACGAAAAATTTAAAGATTATCCCATGCTTCCAGAACAATATGTACCTAGAGAATCAGAATTGTCAGATTTTCAAAAAATTTTGATTGAACAAAAAATAGGTAATAAACCAAAAATGAGTAAATTAATAAGTACGCTACACCCAAAACATAATTATCTCATTGATTACAGAATGTTGAAAGAATGCTTGAAACAAGGTATAGTTTTAAAGAGTATAAATAATTACATAAGATTCAAACAAAAAGCTTGGATGAAACCATATATTGATAAGAATACAAGCTTAAGACAAAAAGCAAAAAATGATTATGAGAAAGATCTGTATAAATTACTCAATAATAGTGTCTATGGAAAACAAATGGAGAACGTTAGAAAAAGATGTACAGTACAAATAGTGACTACTTTAGACTCATTTCTTAAACAGAATGAGTTTGAAACAAGAGTTGTTCTTGATGAAGAAACTGTTTTACTTCACATTCAAAATAAGAAAGTAAAGTTGAATAAACCAATATTTGGGGGGTTTGTTGTTCTGGAGTTGTCAAAATTATTAATGTTCCAGTTCTACTACAATGTTTTAAAAACGAAATATGGAGACAAAATAAGATTATTAGGAACTGATACAGATTCATTGATTGTTTATATAGAATGTGATGATGTTTATGAGGACATAAAAGAGAATCTAGATTATTACGACACTTCAGATTATTTAATGGATTGGATGCCTCAAGTAAACAAAAAAGTTCCAGGATTATTCAAGGATGAATACTTAGGAATCCCAATAAGAGAGTGGGTAGGACTAAGATCAAAAATGTACTCCTTCAGAAACGACACATCGAAAGAGAAAAAAGTGTGTAAGGGAATTAAAAGATTGAATATAGAAAGAATGAAATTTGAAATGTACAAAAACTGTTTGTTCAATAGCAAGCAAACTAAGGAAATTGTGCATGGAATTGTTTCCAAAAAGCTGAAATTGTATACTATATCAATCAATAAAATTGCACTATCTCCTTATGATGATAAAAGATACTTAATTGATGAAATGAATACACTTCCATATGGCTATAAAAAATATTGTATAATAAATGAAACGAACTAAAATAAAGAATAAGACTGAAGTTTTAAACTTTGATAATAGTGTTCCAACTTGTAGATTGAAGGAAGTGTTTCCTAATATAATGAGATGTTGTATATGTGGTCCTAGTGGGTCTGGAAAAACGAATGTTTTATTGACTATATTAGTGGATAGACCATTACCTGATAATGTATATTTATGTTCAAATACTTCTAATCAACCAAAGTATGAAAAGTTTCGCCAAATATTGCAAAACGAGAAACTTAAAAACAAAAAATTTCATACAGTATCACTCGAGGATTTACCAGACCCTAATAAAATAGAAAAAGGATCAGTAGTAATCTTTGATGATATCTACACAGAAAACCATGATAAAATAGGTAAATATTATTCATGGAGTCGTCATAATGATATTTCATGCTACTATTTATCCCAAACATATTCAAAAATTCCAAAACAACAGATTAGAGATAATTTTAATTACTTAATTCTTTTTGAACAAGATCTTACCAATCTGACACATATTTATAACGAATATGCTAGGACCATAACATTTAATCAGTTCAAATCAATATGTAATGATTGCTGGCAAAAACCGTATGACTTTGTAGTTATAGATAAAGAATGTGATCAGAAAAATGGTAGGTTCAAATACAAATTTGAGGAAAATTTTATATTATAAATGAGAAAGCTAACAGATTATAATTCAAATGATATTGATTTTGTTGTAAAACAACGTGCACTTCTACAAAAAAATATTGAATGTGCAAAGTTAGGTCAAGTGAATAGAAAACTAGAAATGGAAGAAAACTATAAACCAATCATTGATACAATAAAAGACCTTAAGCCTGTAATACAACAACCAGTATTACCTATGATTGCTGACAAACCAAGAGAAATTACCTATGAACGGTCAGAGGAAACACCAGGATTTGATATGTCTCAAAGTCTTGCATGTAGATATTTGTCTTACTATACTAATAAAAAAATACCTACTGATTCAACTTTTGGTATTAGATACGAAAATAAAGATTATTATATAGGAAATGCACGACTCATGGAAGTTCATCATTATGCTGATAATGATCGTGCTGATATTAAGCTAAGTAATGACACTACCCTTTATCCAGGAACACAAGGACTATGGGAATTACTAACTATGCAAAAACCTGAAAATTATACTGATGAAGACCTGAAAAATTATCAAAAAATTATTCTCAGTACAGAATCTTATCGTTCTGAGAATGGACAAATTAAAAGTAGTCGTGGGTACAAATATTTAAATTTCATCCAACCTATGTTGATTGAGAAGGAACTCATACTTTCACATCGTGGCTCTGGTCTTAAGAAAATTTATACCAATCAGACTGATTATAAATACTGGAACGATCCTAAAGAATTAATTGATCGATTTACAATACTGAAAGGTATGTGGGAAGCAGGTAATCATAATCCACAAATATTCAATGAAATGACCAACATTCGGGAGGAACTGATAGAAGCCAAAAAAAATTTAAAAACCTTATAATAAATGTTTACTAGAAAAAATCATCATTATTTGTATGAATCAGTTGAAAAAATTCAGAATAACACGGGGAAAATCTTAGAGTCTGTTCTGAAAATTGTCATAAAAGATGTTGGCGAAATTTCAGATATGATAATACAATGTATAAAAAATGTCATTAATAATGAAAATTATACTGTTGGTATAATAGAGTATGCTAATGGTGTGAAAGAGTACATAAACAATATAAAGGATAACACAAGCAGTATTTTACCACAACTGAAAAAGATTACTGAACATGATCAATCAGCTGTAACTGAACTGAAAAATATTACGCGGCAGGTAGTTGGATTGGCTACCACCTGCGAGAATTCACTTTTCAATATTACCCAATTAGGAGCAATTTTAACAGAATTGAAAAATATATCAAAAACAAATCAAAATATTCAGAAAATATTGGAGGAAAATGTTCAAGAAATATTGGAGGGAAATTTACCACAAAAAATTGAAAATATTCAGAAAATATTGGAGAAAAATTCACAAACAACTGAAAATATTCAAGAAATATTGGAGGAAAATTTACCACAAACAAATGAAAATGTTCAAGAAATATTGGAGGAAAATTTACCACAAACAACTGAAAATATTCAGAAAATATTGGAGAAAAATTCACAAAAAACTGGAAATATTCAGAAAATATTGCAGGAAAATTTACCACAAACAAATGAAAATGTTCAAAAAATATTAGAGGAAAAGACAGAAATGTTCAAAATGTAGGTTATCATGAAGGTCAATAGAAAATGTCAAGTAATATAAAAAATGCAGTCATTAGTTGAACTTGAAGCCAAAGAACTTCATAAACCTGTGATAAAAAAATTTCAGAAAAGAAAAATTATCACAAATGAAATCAATGAAATCTGGGCAGGTGATTTATTAATTATGTCCCAGTATTCAAAAGAAAATAGGGGTTATAAGTATATGTTAGTAGTTATTGACACCTTCTCAAAAGTACTCAGGATAAAACCCCTCAAGGAAAAAACAGGGAAAGAGGTTTCTCAAGCTTTTGAGAAAATTATTGAAGAAAGCGAATATGGTCCACCTAAAAAATTACATGTCGACAAAGGTACAGAATTTGTAAATTCAGTTTTTAAAAAATTAATGGGAAAATATAATATTCATATGTATCACACAGAGAATGAGGAAAAATCAGCAATTGGTGAGAGAGTAAACAGAACCATTAATGGGATGTTGAGAATAATTTTTGAGATTCATAAGAATCATAAATGGGTTCCATTTATACCAGAGATATTGCACGAATATAATAATGTGAGGGTACATAGAACAATAGGAATGCGTCCTTGTGATGTGAATAAAACAAATGAACAAGAAATTTTTCATAGAATGTATTCTTCAAGTTTCTCCACGCGACCAAAATTCAAGGAAGGAGATCGTGTGAGAATACCCAAAAAGAAAGAAACTTTTGAGAACAAGTATAAGAACAACTGGACAAGAGAAATATTTGTAGTTGACAAAGTATTCCACACAAACCCTCCCGTCTATTCTATTAAAGATTTGAAGGGTGAAGAAATTTTAGGTAAATTTTATCGCCAGGAACTTCAAAAAACAGTTTTCTAAAATTTTCTACTATAAATATGAGTAAAAACTGTGGATTATCTAAAAGAGGTGGTGATATTGTGGATACAATTGGTAAATATGTACCATTTCCACTTCACTGGCCCGGATATAAAGCTCTTGGTCCTGGTTCGAATACAGACCTCGATATTCAAAAAGGTGTAAAACTGAAAAATAAATTAGATGAAATAGCTATGGATCATGATGTAGATTATGCAAATACAGATGATCCTCATGAACGTGATTATGCTGATAACAGATTCACATGGCGAGCCTGGGAGCGTGTCAAAGATCCTAATGCTAAATTAGATGAAAAAATTCCAGCATATGTAGCAGTAAATTTAATGAAATTAAAACAGAAGTTAGGTTTAGGAATTTATAAAAAATTTTATAATATAAATAATATGAGTAAAAACTGTGGATTAGGACAACATTTGCGATTACCTAATGAAATATTACCTAAAAAAGGTGAAGGATTTTATATTGATCGAAAAACCATAACCAATAATCAGAAAACAGAAGGCAAAGGATTTTATATTGATCGAAAAACAACCACTAATGATCTCCCAGAAATAATGAATTATTTGAATAATTTATATGTTAACAAACAGGAAAAAAAAGGTAAAGGATTTTATATTTATCGGGAAACAGCTATCAATGGTCGAAACAAAAAAGGGGAGGGTATCAAAGTAAGTAGATACATTAAATATCCTATCAATCCAGATAAGGAACAACTTGACAAAATTAATATTGGTGTTGAAAAAGGGGTACCTGTTGTACTAAATTTAGGATACGAAAATTTAATCAGAACTAAAAATAGCACACAGAACGAAACATATTTACCTCTAACAAAAGCACAAGTGAATCAAATTGAGACAGCAAAAACCAAGGGAAAAGGTTTAAAGCTAAAACTGAACAAAACACAACTGAAGCAGGTTAAAAATGGTGGATTCTTCCCACCAGCTATCCTAGCAGGATTGGCTGCTATTGCAGCAGCTAAACCTGCTGTAGAAGTAGGTACTAAAATAGTAGAAACTGTAGGTAATTTAATATCAACCGCCAAGCAAGCAATTGATAATAAGAAAGCCAATGACGAGTTAGTAGAAGAGAGAAAACGTCGTAATGAAAAGTTGGAGTACAAGTCTGGTGAAGGCATAGGACAATATCTACAAATACCTAACGAAGTTCTAAAGAAAAAGAGCGTTAAAAAAATAAAAAATGGCGTTAAAAAAATAAAAAATGGCGTTAATGGTAGTATTCAAAAAGACTGTTTAGGTGTTGAGAAAAATAAAAGAGGCGTTAAAAAAATAAAAAATGGCGTTAAAAAAATAAAAAATGGCGTTAAAAAAAGAAAAATTGGGGGTGACATGATCACTCAACAAGTAATTAAAAAAATCTTAGATAATGAAAAAAAAAAAAAATAACCATCAAGAATGACGCATTAACTAATTTTGAAATAGAAGCATATGCTGAAAAATTGCAAATACCTCATTTCAGAGGAGTTTTTATGCTTGATGAGCTACCACCAAAAATCAAAAAATATGAATGTGGAATTGTAAATTTAGACACTTCAGACCACTCTGGAACTCATTGGACTGCTTACTGTAAGAATGATTCACAAGTTGATTTTTATGAACCGTTTGGTAACATTCCACCACCAGAATTAGTGAAATATTTTGGACAGTCTAGAATTACTTATAATTATACGCAGGATCAAAAACTTGATGAAACAAATTGTGGTAGACGGTGCATAGAATATTTATTAAAAATTAAAAAAAAAATACTATAAATGAAATATATAAATGGTTCTTACAGTATGCTTATGAGCGGTACAGATTCTGTTCTTTATCATGATTTTAGTGGAGTTGATGACATTATTAGACTCAACCCTAATAAAGAATGGGAAATTGGGTTAGAATCTTTCCACACATCTTATCGTTTTTTCAATATAACTGTAACTAAAAACAATTCACTTACTTTTTATAAGGAGGTGAACGAATTACCTACAACTATAGTACTTGATCCTGGTATTTATGAAGTAGCTGATATTATTAAATGTATACATGAAAGTAAACATGCTAGGGCTGCTAATATAACCTTGAAAATAAATAAATACGCTCATACCATAATAATGGGGAGTCCATCACATATAATAGATTTAAGAGATGTGACTTCTGTTGGTAATATATTGGGTTTTACTAAGCAAATTATACCAGCTGGAAAAGAAGTTGAATCTGATAGCCACGTTAAAATTTTTCCTATTGAAAGCATTAAGGGGATATGTAATGAATGTAATAACGGTAATGAAAAAATACTTTTTTATTTTCCTATATCATCACTACCCGGAGAAAAAATAATCTATACACCAAATGAAACTCAATATTATAGAGTGAGAAATAAAGAAATAAGCGAGATTGTATTAAACCTTTTTGATCAGAATGGCAATCCACTTGAAAATAATGGTGAAACATATTGGGCATTTTTAATCATACGTGAAGTACGATAATTAAAAAAAAAAAAAAAAAATACTATAAATGAATGGTTACGAAAGTTTTGAATTAATAGAATTCTCCACTGCTAATAATATTGATATAAATAAAAAAGATGAGGAAATTATAATTGAAATAAATACTCCTAATATTTGTACTTTACCTTGGAAAAGCGAGGTAGTTATAGCTGGTCGTCTGATAGTACGTGATAAAGACAAAAAAATTGCGAGTTTCGATCGTAGTACAGTACAAGTAATTAATAATGGCTTTCTTCATCTTTTCAGGCAAATTATTTATAGAATTTCTGATGTTCAGGTAGATATATTGGAGTATCCAGGTGTAGCCAGCACCATTAATGGTCTCGTTTCAATGTCCAAAACCACCAAGTATTCTAATGCAGGATGGAATCTAAATAATGATTACATGAATGTTGATGCGAATGGTTACTTCAAAGTTGCATTACCTTTCGATATGTTTCTAGGTTTTGGAACTTATAAAGAAATTCTCTTTAATGTTAGTCAATCCTTGATACTAGCAAGAGAACAACATGGTGTTACAAATATGCTACAAGTTGACCCAAATTTAAAAGATTATACTGTGGAATTGAATCTGAAGTATATAACTTGGAGAATGCCAGTGGTGAAGCTTTCATTACAACTTGAAAAAGAAGTTTTACCATTGTTAAATAAAGACATACCAATTCGTATGAATTTTGAGCATTGGCAATGTTTAAAGAAACCTGCTGGTACTGTATCAGGAAAAGAATTTAGGTGGTCAATTCCTACAGATATTACATCACAATATGCTTTTGTAGTTTTCCAAAATAAAAGGAACAATGATCTCTTTGCTGATAAAAGTAAATTTGATCATTGTAATCCTTATGATGTACGTTTCAATGTCAATGGTTATGAATATCCTCGTCAGCAAATGCGATTAAATTTTAATGAAAAGGATTCAGGAGCTTTATATACATATTTTAAAAATTACAATGGAAAAGACGATGTTTTAATTGATCTTGTGCAATTTGAAAAAGAATATACTATCTTTTGCTTTGATCTTACAGGACAACCTGACGCTCTACAAACAGATGTAGCCAATGTACAAATTATATTCTCATGGCGTGATGATTTTCCTAATACAGCTGAAATATTTGTTCTTTTGAAACAACCTGTTTGTTATGAATACAAACCTATATCTAGAGCGGTTAGACCTGCTCCTAAAAACTAAAAAAAAAAAAAAAAAAAAAAAAAATATTCTTATAAATAGGTATGCAATCAGAAAACAATTCAGAGAACAATTCAGAAAATAAATTCAACTGGATGTGTATTATAATTTTCTGTTGGAATATTATCGAACAGGTGTTTAAAAAAATGAGAAAAAAGAAAAAGAAAAAAAAGACAGTCAAATAAGTATTATTTTTATATGAAAAATCATATAAAAATACATTATTCATTTTCTTGAACTAATGTGGTTATGAAAGGTTTACTATTTTCAGCTTTCCATTTTTCAGAATCATTAAACATAGCTTCAACAATTTTTGAGACTTCTTTATCTCTACCTACACATAAAGAGTTCAAATTAGATTCTGTTGGAACAATATAATTTTCAATACAACATGCTCTACTCTTTTTTAAAGAACCTACTACGTTTGATACAAAAGTAGGACAGAACACAAGCATAGAATACCATAAATCTGACATTACACCTCGTGTTTTACTATAAACTGTTTTAAATTCTTTTCTAAACTTTAATAAATTCTTATCAAATTCTACCTGAAATACACCTCTAGCTGTAAGTTGGATTGGTTCTTTATGTAGTGGATGATTCTTTTCATCTAGAAACACTAAGAGATACTTACGTGCTGAAATATAGTCTGTATCTCCTTTTACCCAATAACCAGCAAAAGAGTAATCATCTCGAGAAAGTCTGATAAGTTTAAGTTGGCGTCTAATGATTAAAATACGATTTTTATCGATAATCCTACCTTGAATTGATCCATCTCGAGTCTCAATTGTGTGCGGTTTTGTATTTACAAAATGTTCTACACAGCTGGCACCTGAACATGACTCGTTGCAACTTTTTCTCCACTCACAAGACATCAAATTTTCATTAGACATCCAGAGGCCTACAGGTTCTTGATTAATCACTTTCACTGATGGTATCTTTTTAGATACACAATGTGTAGAGTCATCAAAATTAAAGTTATTGCTTTTACTTTCAATCATTTCCATTTTATAATATATAATTTTTTTTTTTTTTTTTAAACTAGGTTATCAATTTTCGATTTTTATTTTTTTATTATTTTTATTTTTTATTTTTATTATTTTTTTTATTTTTTATTTATTATTTTTTTTTTTTTTTTAGTATTAAGATTACAAACAAAAATTACTTGAAATCCAAGTTAGAAAAAAAAAAAGTGGTCTGATAAAAAAAATGGAAACTCGACCACTTTATATTACAATATCAATTCTTTTAACACCAACACAAAAATGTGAACTCGGTCTAGGATTACACAAAACTTACACACAAATGTGAACTTGGTTACAGAGAACAAAACTTACACAGAAAAGTGTTTTCAACAGTGAATGTACAAAAATGTGACTTCAACAGCGAATGCCCAGAAAAGTGTTTTCAACAGTGAATGTACAAAAATGTGAACTCGATTCAGAGAGAACAATACTTACACAGAAATATGAACTCGGTCTAGGATTGTACAGAACTTACACAGAAAAATGTTTTCAACAGAAAATTTACAGAAATGTGAGCTCGATTCAGAGAGAACAGAACTCACTCAGAAAAATGTTTTCAACAGTGAATGCTCAGAAATGTGAACTCGGTCCAGAGAGAACAGAACTCACTCAGAAAAATTTTTTTCAACAGTAAATTACAGAAATGTGAACTCGGTCCAGAACCATACCTTTCTATACTACTAGCTGCTGTACTTAATTTTTCCCTGTTTCCGCTGTTTTTCGCCGTTTTCCCGCACATGATTCCAGTGATTCTTGATACTTCATCTCCATCTTAAAGATGGTCTGCCCCTACTCCTTTTTCCTGGGCACGAAAGTCTGTTCTTTTACAATTTTATTTCAACTTTCATTACCTAACCTTGCTAAGTGACCTGCGTACTTCCATTCCAATTTTTTGATTGTAAATTGTTTTGTCCTCTACAGGGTTGCCAACTGTACGGATTTTTCCGTACAAATACGGAATTTTGAAAACAATCCGTACTTGTCCGGATTTTTGTACGGATTTTCAAAATTGTATGGATTTTGTACGGATTTTTGATTTTTATTTCAAATTTCCTCAACATTTTCGTATGAATGAACTACTAAAAACTGAAACTAAGCAAAGCAAGAAGCAAGAGTCCATTTAACGGATCTAGCGGAAGAATGAAACCACAGAATAAGTCGAAGTCGATAGCTTGAATCGCTTGAATACTCGATTGATGATCAATGTGGAGTGGTGGTACCCGTGGTAGGTGATGCGAGAGCGAGAACGCGAGACCGAGAACCGAGAACCAAGAAGTCGATAAAGCCAAAATCCAAAAAGCCTGTATACCGTCTACCATGTGCCCTCGTCTAACTTCATCACGCAGATAATATGCCCTCAATGCTCGGTTGCTCGCTTTAATTCACATATTCACAAAGATTCACTTCGCATAGATACAGTTTGGCCCTTTTTCTTGTTTAATTATCAGTTTGGCCCTACAATTTCTCCCAGTTTGGCCCTTCTTTACTCGCTTATATTTCAGAATTCAGTTTGGCCTTTTAGAACAGGGAATGCAGATTGGCCCTTCTACCGCAACACCGTCGACATGCTATCAACGCTAAAACCGGAAAAACAGAGGCCTCTGTAAGTAATTTGCTCTCTTGACTCATTTTTGCATGATACGTTCGCTGCTCATTGTAAAGCTTGAACTTTCTACTTGTCTTATAGAAAATCGGATACCAAGACCAAGACCAAGTGGAAACAAATGACAATTTCTTCGTCATTTAGTAAGTTTCCGGGAACCTCCGCACTTGGAACGAAACCGATACCAGAAATTTTGACTGAGAAGTAAGTAAAAATTTCTTTTACACGTAAATACTTGCTTCAATCAGTGACTATAACCTACATTGGTGTTCTGTTTCTACTATGATTAATTCAAAAAATAATAATAATCCTTTAATTGTAAAAAAGATTCACGTGCGCATTATGCGGAAAAGATTTTCGAAAAAAAGCTGTACTGATTAAACATTTGAGACGTCATGGTGATGGCAAAGATCAGTATCGGACTCTGACTACTCTAAGCACGAACACGAAGTAAGTTTTTACAAAATACCAAGAAACTATGTACTATCGTTTTTGTATCATGTATGAGGCTTTGAGGCTTTCAAGAGGAGTACAACGGTGTCTAAAACGTTCATACGTTCTGTTCAACGGTAAAATTACTAATTGTGAGAAGTTCATTGAGAATTATCATCTTATTACTTATATTGAACGTCAGAGTTGATCATTCAAGTTTTAATTTCCTATGTTTTCAATTTCAGATTGTATAAACGCTCACAAAAATTTCGGCCAGAATGGACCGAGAAATACAAGTGGCTCATAGAATCATCTTTTCGTAAGTTATTAGTAGTAATTGGGCCACTTGGGTACACATCACAGACTATGCCAAGTGCCAGTGGTAAGTCATGCGTGTGAATCCAAGGTGACCCGTGGAAAAAAAAAATTCGTTTTACTACTAATATGATGACGTCGTGCACTATAATTAATTTTTTTTAAATAAAATATGATATAATAGTATTTACACTTATACTTAGATTTTTTTGTTTTATTATGACTTAGAAATATTTTCATAATAATATTTACACTTATACTTGGATTTTTTAGCTATGACTTATAATAATATTTATACTTATACTTAGAAATTTTTTGTAACAGTTTTTAATTTTTAATTTCACTTATACTTAGATTCACTCGCGCGCTGCTAGATATTTGCTTTTTTCCACATAGTTGGTCATATTATAAATTTCCCCATACTGCATTAAGCACATACAAGGTTCTGTGTATTTCAGATCAAAAAATCTACACTTGCACTCTTGACGCAACTCAATACAGAAACAACCTCCGTGAGTAGCCCGAGGTAAAATAATTGTAGGGAACTCATATCCACCTTTCTCAGCCTTCTGCATGCCTGTGTACATTAAGAAATGAGTAGACTTGCGAAACTCTGCCAACTTTTTCTCATCATTGAATTCCTTAATGAAACGCGGTGGGAGTACAATTTTTACATCATCCAAGACGCACGCATACTGATCCTGACCATTCCACTTACTCTTGAACAAAAATATCTCTTTCACTGTATACAAAACACGTTCTCTCAAGTTCTGGATCTTCACAAAAGGTGTAGTAGAACGAATTTCACAGCAAGGAGAATCCATTATCAGCAAGCACGTCTGAACACTGTGAAGTCCACAGTAAGAATGAGGAGACTGTCTGAGAGTACCCGTATTTACAGCTATCTACATATTGCCTTCATTTACAAATATTCTTTCTATGGAGTATGTAGTCACTAATATGCTCTCTACAACCAATAGCCTCTCGATAAATTTTTCTAACTTAGATTTTTTTTTGATTTTTTTCTACTATAATGATATACTAGTACTTACCACCAAACATCCTCACCAGGTGGTTGATACCAGTGACTTTTACCATTTATTATACAACTTCTGGTAATAAGAAAAATTCATCAAAACCGTACTTCTCAGCTATACCGGGTGATGAACGAGAAGTCGCACCATAGGGGAATAGAATTACAGTAACGCGCAACCGCGCAACGTGTACGCGTTGCTTAGCGAAGAACGTGTTTTCATGTCGGCGCGTGCGCGTTATCACGGAGCGGTAGAACTTAATGTTGAGATAATTGAAAGGGGGGAATTTTATCGAAAATATTAAGGCAAAATTTCCGATCATTTTCAAAGAATTTTATTGGACATCACTGAAAAAAAATCTTCGATGATTTGAGAAGAATTTTGTCGGAAATTTTAGGGGAAACCTTCAGTGATTATAAAGGATTTTAGCCGAAATCATCGAGAAATATCTCTGATGATTTTTAAAGGATTTCTTCAGATGAACGTTACGATTATTTCCAGAGATTTACACCAGAAATTTCTAGGTTAAATTACCGAAATGTTTCCAAAGAATTTCATTAGAAATGTTTTCAGAGAATTTCCGATGATTTCTAAATTATTTTGTCGAAAAGAGTTTGCATTGTGCTCTTACCGCGATAACACGGCGATAACGCGTCATTTCGTTGCACTTTTCCTAACTACCGTTTCGAGCCTCTTTCGTTCTATTGCATGATTTTTCGTGCGTCGTACTCTTTAAAATACGTACATATAACCCGCTCGTTCTTGCCCTCGGCAACGTAAACATTAAGCTAGCGGCCATCTAGGCCAGCTATGGCGGAAAATGGTGCCAACACGGCAACCACCGATCCCATAGCTATCACACACGAGTTGCAAAACACCATCACTCAGCTCAACTCCACGATCAAACAGCTCAACACCAAAATCGAGGCGCAGCAAACAACGATCGAAAACCTTACCAAACTCCTAAGTGAAAAAAACCAACCCTCTGTAACTCCGCAACAGCCCGATGACACGTCAATGCAACAGCGGCTACCAACGTCAACGCCAGTAGTCCTGAATCTTGGCCTTCCACCAGACCGGAAACGTCAACGCCACAATGAATCCTCCGACAGCGACGTATCAAACCTTGCTGACCCCGACTCGATCACACCGCCTACCTACAAGCCACCACCTCTGGTAATCAAATCCAACAAAGCCAGAGAAATAATGACTGGCTTGGTCCAGGGCATGCCAGACCAGAAACCAACGTTCACAACTCTCAGTGACAACTCCGTTAAAATCCACACCGAAAATGAAAACGCCTACCGGCAGGTAAGAGATACTTTGATTAAAAACAATGTCGAATTCTTCACACATCAATTACGTAGTGAAAAGCTCTTCCGAGTTGTCATTCGTGGTCTCCATCCACAAACGGAGACGAAAACCATCGCCGACAATCTAGCTGCCCACGGTCATCTGGCCGCCCGTATCACAAACGTCACTGTGAAAAAGGCTACTGACCCAACCAACCGCCAAAAAACCTCGGTTCCAGTGCCTTTATTCTACGTCGATCTGAAAAATCAACCAAATAACCAGGAAGTCTACTCCATACGATACATCAATTATCAGCGCGTACACATGGAACCTCCTAATGCCAAAAGAGATATCATTCCTCAGTGCCTACGTTGTCAGCAGTTAGGTCACACCCAGAACTTCTGCGCACTAAAAGAACGCTGTGTAAAGTGTGCAGGCTCTCACCCATCAAAAAAATGCCCGATTCCGATCGAGCGGAAACCAAAATGCGCAAACTGCTCTGGAGAGCACACAGCAAACTACCGTGGCTGTCCTGTTTATACTGCTGCTTATGAGCGCCGCTTTCCCAAGCCAGTGAAGGCCGTTGACAGATTGCGTGACCCTATCGCAACCCTCAAAAATGTATCCTTCGCGACTGCTGTCAAATCAGGTAACACAGCTCCTCAGCCACCTACCTCAACTGCGGCACCACCGATCACAAACCAACCTTCATCTCAGCCAATTACGCAACCGGCGACTCCAGGCATCGACCTCCAAAGTCATATTGAGAAAATCGCTACCAGCCTTACTGCTCTCGCTTCCAACTTCGACTCCTTCCGCTTGGAGGTAACCTCTCGTCTCGGTAAACTAGAAAGCATCAACCAACACTCTTCTACCAAACCAGCGGCTACGCCAGTGAAAACCCTCTCTCAACTTGGGACGCGCAAAAAATCAAAATGAGCCCTCCCACAAAAATCATAACGTGGAATGCAAACGGCATCCTACAGCACCGTGACGAATTCGAGAATTTCCTCATCACCAACAACATTGATGTTGCGTTGATAAGTGAAACCCACCTTCGCTCCAGTCAAACAGTTCGACTTCGTGGCTACAATGTATACTCTACTCCACACCCTAGCGACCGCGCCCGTGGAGGAGCGGCTGTGGTTATCAAATCCTCAATTATCCACCATATGCTACAACCATCTGCAACAGTAGGCATTCAGATGTCCATGGTTCAAGCCAGACTCTCATCAAAGAATGTTTCACTGGCGGCAATCTACTGTTCACCGAACCACCGAACCGACTCATCGATATTCCACTCAATTCTCACCTTAGTCGGCCCTTCCTCTATCACCGGCGGCGATTTCAACGCCAAACACACCTATTGGGCGTCGCGTCTTACCACCCCAAGAGGACGTGAACTTCTCTCAGCCATCCAAGGCCTGAATGCAAACATATTATCCACACGCTCACCAACTCATTGGCCGTCGGATCCGCGCAAGAAACCTGATGTCTTGGACTTCTTCATTTTGCGCGGAATTCCACTGCAAAAAACCGAAGTCGTCACCCTTGAAGACCTTAGCTCCGACCATCTGCCGGTTCTCCTCACGCTCTTTGACTCCACTTCTAGCAAACCAAAGAGGCTCAGCCTCACCGCAGCCAACACTGATTGGGACAAATACCGAGGAATTATTGATAAATCCATTAACCTGCGCATTCCACTGAAATCTATTATGGACGTGGAGAGTGAGATCGACAAGTTCACATCGCTCCTACAAACAACAGCCACTGCATCTACACCACCCCCTAAGAGAAACTACGACCACCCATCATTTCCACTGGAAATCCGCGACCTGGTCACTGAAAAACGCAGAGCGCGACATCGCTGGCAACAAACTCGCTCTCCAGCCGATAAATCCAAATACAACACCCTCGCCACTCAACTGAAGAAAGAGCTTGCGGACTATCGCTACAAATCTTTCAGAGCATTTGCCTCCGAACTGTCACCAACACAATCAAGCGAGAAATCACTTTGGCGAGCGTTGAAGCTTGTCAACCACCCCCGGCAACACGATGCTCCCTTATGTAACCTGCAAGGCAAATGGACCACTAGTGCAGCAGATAAAGCAAAAGTTTTAGCCCAGCACTTGGAAGCAACATTCCATCCGAATCCACCCATCGGTGAACCAATTGTTCCTCAACTCAAGTTCTGTCACAATGATATTGACCTGCTGGTCTCGCCGCGCCTTGTTGCCAAGGAGATCGACAAGCTTAAGATTCGCAAAGCTCCCGGCTATGACAATATCACCCCCATCATGCTGAAACAACTCCCGAAAAAAGGTATCATCCTCCTGTGCTATATGTTCAATGCAGCACTACGCCTTCGGTACTTTCCATCCCAATGGAAAAAAGCTCAAATCATTGTACTCCAGAAACCAGGGAAACCCGCACACGACCCAGCCTCATATCGGCCAATCTCGTTGATACCCATCATTGGCAAAGTTTTCGAAAAGTTGCTCCAGGCCATCATTGAACCAATCATCGCTGATGGGGCACCATTCCCGACTATCAATTTGGCTTCCGGCGAAAGCACTCGACAATTGAACAAATCCACCATGTTGCAAAGACAATTCGTAATTCGCTCGAGCGAAAACAATTCTGTTCATCGGCTTTCCTGGACATCGCTAACGCGTTCGACAAGGTATGGCACCTCGGTCTAACCAGCAAACTAAGACAATCACTTCCAGCCAACCTTGCTGTCCTGTTGGAATCTTTCCTCGAGAAACGCTGTTTCCGTGTATATCACGACAGCGAGCTATCCCCTTGGCACCCTATCCGGGCAGGGGTTCCGCAAGGCAGCGTGCTATCACCGATGCTCTACCTCCTCTATGCCGCTGATGCTCCCAACCTCCAAGGATCCACAATGGCTATGTTCGCGGACGATACTGCCATTCTCTCCACTGCAAACACCTTTACTGAAGCCAACAGTAAGCTGCAACGTAGCTTGAACGCTTTCAATGACTGGACGCACAAATGGCGAGTCAAGATCAATGCCACAAAATCAAAGCACGTCGTGTTTACACTGAACACAAAGTACGTTTTCTCCCCAGTCCAGCTTGGAAATGATGAAATTCCACGTCACCACTCAGCCAAGTACCTCGGCATCACGTTGGACTCAAAACTCAATTGGAGCGAGCACATATCGAACAAAAAAGCCCTAGTAAATGCGAAACTCCGCAGTCTATACTGGATTCTCAACCGGAATTCCCCAGTCAACCTTGAAACCAGAAAGCTAGTATACACTGCAGTGGTGAAACCTATGTGGACCTACGGCCTCGTGATTTGGGGCGTCGCCTCCAATTCCAACCTGCAAAAACTCATCCGCACCGAAAACAAAGCCCTTCGAACCATGGTGGGCGCATACCGGTTCGAACGCAACTGCGACATCAGGAGGGATCTAGCGATTCCCTCCTTTGAAGAACTAATCGAAACCATCGCCTCTCGTTACAAAGAACGCATCGACAGCCACGACAATCCAATCGCAGCGAATCTCTACGACACTAGTCACGAGACCGGGAGGCTCAAAAGAAAACGTTTTAGTCAACTATTACCCAAATAATATTAACGTCCTAGCGTAATCTACGGTCGACTCGGAGGAGAGAGCCGTTTCATGTTTTTCTTATGCGATAATATGATGTAAATGTATCCCATACAGTCCATCAATACACACTTTAAAAAAAAAAAAAAAAAATTTTGTCGAAAAATTTCGAGAACAATCTCTTATCGATTCCCGGGAAATTATCCGCGGAAATCGAGAGAAAAAATTTCCAATGTTTTCCAAAGAATTTCCTCAAAAATCCTCGAGAAAATTTTCCGATAATTTTTGATGAGTTTCATCGGAAATATTTGGAAAGAAACTCCAACGTTGAAGAATTTCATGAAAAATCTTTGAAATTTCTAATTTTTTCTAAAAAATTTCATCAACATTCTTTGAAAAAAAATTTTGAATAACTTTTGAAGAGATTCATACGAAATATTCGGGGGGAAAACTCCGATAGTTTTTGAAGAATTTCATCAAAAATCATCAGGGAAAATATTTGATGATCTCTGAAGAATTTCCTCGGAAATTTTCGGGGAAAATCTCCGATGGTTTTTAGGAATTTTATCGGAAATTTATGGAAAAACATTCCAATAATTCATGAAGAATCGGGAATTTTTTCAATCTTCCTATGAAATTCCTTAAAATTATTGGAGATTTTCCCCAACGATTTCTAATGAAATTCTCCGGAAATCATCGAACATTATTCCTGAAAATTTTTGATAAACTTCTTGAAAAACCATCACGTTTTTCCCCGCATACTTCAGCTATAAAGTTCTTTAAACATCTTCGGAGATTCTTTTCGAAGATTTCCAATGAAATTGTTCTTTGAAAATCATCAGAGATTTTTCCTCAAATTTACGATAAACCACTTCTAAAACCATCGGAGTTTTTTCTCAGATATTTCCGATGCACGTTTTAAAAAATGATCAAAAAATTATCCTCAAGATTTTAGAGGAAATTCGGTGTAAACCACTGGACATTTAAAAAAAAAAAAAAAAAAGATTTCTAATGAAATTCACCGGGAATAATCAAAGATTGTCATCAAAGTTTTCTGATGAAATTCCTTGGAAATCATCGCTAATTTATCCCAAAAATTTCCGATGAAAATCTCTGAAAATTATCCAAACCATTTTCTTAAGAAATCCTGTAAAAATCATCAGAGATGTTTCTCAATGATTTCTGATAATATCCTTTAGAATCATTGGAGATTGTCCCTAAAATTTCCCCCAAAAATCTTTTGAAATCATCGGGGATAATTCTCAATGATGTCCGATGAGATTCTCCGAAAACGATAAGAAAATTTTCCTTAATAATACTTTCGATAAAATTCCTAGGAAATTATCTTCGGAAATAAGAGGAATCTTCTCGAAGTTTTCCGATGAAATACTTCGGAAATCATTGGAGATTGATTTCTAATGTGATTCTTCGGAAATTATCGAAATATTTTCCCCAAAATCTCTGATGAAATTCCTTAAAAATCATCGGAGATTTTCCCTGAGCATGTCTGATGAAATTCTTCTGAAATCATCGGTAATTTATCCCAAAAATTTCTAATGAAAATCTTTGGAGGTCTTCGATACTTTTTTCTGAAAAAATCATTCAAAACTCATCAGAGAGCTCTCAATGGTTTCCAAAAAAATCCTCTGGAAAAACTGCAGATTTTTCCAAAAATTGTTGAAAAAATTCTCTTGAAATTATCAGATTTTTGCCAATGATATCTGATAAAATTTATTGAAAATGTTCGGAAATTTTCTCTTAGTATTTCCAATAAAATTCTTGGGAAATCAAAGTAATCGTCGGGCCCTACTCAAGTCCCCTTCAGAACGCGAAATTTTACCTCCCCCTTTCTTGTTGAAGAATCATAAAATTAATGAGGTTACGCTACAGAAATCAGAGATCACAGTTTCGAAAACAGTACAACAGAACCAACTCAGAAATTTGCATTAAAAAAACTTCCAGGTGACAAGTATGAATTCATCATTACGTTCAGTGCATCGTGTTCCCGCATTACACGCATCGACACGAAAACACATTTTCCGCTACACGCATGCGCGTTACTACGCCGCGCCCATACGAAAAACGTTTTCCCCTTGCATTGTACACGTTGCGCGTACTAAACGTGTTCCCTATGGTGCGACTTCTCGGTCATCACCCTGTATAGGAATCTGTAAATTTGTAACAGGCCTGAGTAATACCCTTAGCTAAGTAGTAGAAGTTTACATCTTTTAAATTCTCATCGAATAAAATCTCGGTATATCTACAATCATCTGTAACATATTCTGTAATAACCCCATTCGCACATAGATTTAATTTGTCAACAAACTCTGTCATATTCTCCGGCTTATGCTGTAATACACGTTGTTCGATAGCAGTAATTAATTCTGCTTTACGCATTTTACTAAAACTAGGGATTTTTAATTCTCGTGCCGTATCTTTCAGATTCTTTACTCGTAATTTCCTTGTATCTCGATAAAGATGTTCTTGATACGTACCATACTGCCTATCACCCGGGGGACTATCTGGTTCCTGACATATTTCTGAGACTTGTTCAATTCGATTATTTTTTTTCATACTAACAGACTGGGTGCTATCAATATCAACTCGTGTTGTATCTTGAGACATTGTTAAGCAACATACACATGTGTTCACTATGACAAGCACAGCAAGAGTGATTATACTAGGTAGAGCTACCTATATTTATACTTTTTCAGAGGTAGAACAGTCCCTATACCACGCCCCCACCATCTTATTGACGTATCTTCCTTTATTGCTGATCATGGGACTGTGTTTACCTATGTACTGTGTATTTCTTTCACAGAATCTTAAGTTTCTTATAACGCACTGCAGAAACACAAAGCATAAGAGAGCAGTTATCCGTACACTCACATAGCTATAAGTCAACTCATTATACCCTTTTTGATTTATAATTTCTCGTCTACACAACTCGGATGTTTGTACATAGAACAATGTAGTCTTCAATACTCAACCAATTAGTAATCTTCTATCGCGATGTATTTTATGTAAAATTTGTGTTAAAATCTTCCCAGTTTGTTTAATTCTTCGCTCGAATCTGCGACAATATTATTCGGGACATTATTAGGGACAATGACTGGACCTGAAACACAAAAACTGACTGTAACATTAAAAAAGAACACAAAATACAAAAGTGAACATACAAAATGAAAACTTAAAACACAGAAACATGATACAAAAGTAAAACTTACTTGAATACACTATGATGACTGAACATAAAACACACAAACTGATTATAAGGTGAAAAATATACACAAAATATAAAAGTGAACGTATAAAATGAAAAATTAAAACACAGAAACATGATACAAAAGTAAAACTTAGTTGAATACACTATGATGACTGAACATAAAACACACAAACTGATTATAAGGTGAAAAATATACACAAAATATAAAAGTGAACATATAAAATGAAAAATCAAACACAGAAACATAATACAAAAGTAAAACTTACTTGAATACACTATGATGACTGAATGTAAAACACACACACACACACACACACACACACACACACACACACACACAAACTGATTATAAAAGTGAACGTATAAAATGAAAAATTAAAACACAGAAACATAATACAAAAGTAAAGCTTACTTGAATACACTATGATGACTGGACCTGAAACATAAAAACTGACTGTAACATTACAAAAGAACACAAAATACAAAATGAAAAATTAAAACACAGAAACATGATACAAAAGTAAAACTTACTTGAATACACTATGATGACTGAATGTAAAACACACACACACACACACAAAATATAAAAGTAAACATACAAAATGAGGGGACTAAAAAACATAAAAACATATATTATACAAACTATATACTATACATTATTTTTATTTTTTATACCCATAAGGGAAAGTATCAAATTCTGTGCCAATAGTACGTTTATCAAAGCCGAAACGGAAAGTCTTTTTCTCGTCAATGTTTACAATTTGTTTGGTGTGTGGGTCTCGTTTAAACGCTCTGTTGTGAGTCTCAATGTCGACACAGTCACCATCAATTATTTCCTCCATCGATTTCGCGTTCAAATCTTTAAGATTTTTCGTGTGTAGTCTGAAGCCTTTTACTTTCATAACCTCTTTACCCTTATTAGTCACGTAATAGTAAGACTTGGGTCCAGTGGAGAGGAACCTGGTGATGTAACCACCACCCAGCTCATCGGTCCACTCACCGAGACAGTCACCAGTCTTTACACTATTCTGTCCGTTGTCGCGGTAAATTATCGAGTCTGTGTCGCAGTACAACACGTTCTTATCCAATTTTGACAATAATTGATCGTACAGTCTGAGTCGAGCGTTTGCAGTCGTGAAGACACCTATAAGGATGTTGGTATTATAGTTATTCTCAACCCATTCATCCTTGAATTTGAAATTTACATGAATCATCTCGTCTGAAATGTAAAATACATTCACATCGATCAAACGATCATCGAGTAAGATTTCATAGAATCTGAGCGGGTCTGTGACAAACTTGGTCTGAGTCAAGTTCAGTCTTTGGGCAAACTTACCGTACAGAGAGTTTAAACAGAGTTTCGCCAGTTGTCTTTTAGCGGGGTTGGGAGCGACTTTAGCCGGGTCTATCTTAATACCCATCTTCAATTCAATGTCTCGGGCGTACTCCTCGTTTGTCGCAAAACTATGGGGGCTTGTTTCCAACTTTATTTTCATAAAGTCTTCAATGTAGCCACGCCATAATTCTCGCGAATTTTCAAAGTTCCACACTTCGTAAATTTCCAAAATCTTGTAACCCTTTGCGATAGCAGTGTTCATTTCAACAGTAGACCACGTACCGGTGAATGCACGTTCAGATTCCGTGTGGTCGCAACTTGCTGAATTACATTTTGCACACTCTAGACACAGAGGGAACAATAATTTTTCATTTTTTCGAAGTTGGACTCGTACAGGCAAGACCGGGAGGTACAGATTTTGTGGCGCGACAACTTCACACTTGATTACGCCAAACCAGTCAGGATTAAATGTTTGAGGTTTGAAAATTTTTTCTGGGTGTCCTACCGGGTATTCGTCGTAATACATTACCGTCGGGTACAAAGAACATACATCGATATACTTAATTTTATCATTATCGGCACCAGAACAAGAAGCCTTAAGTCTGAACGCTTCAGTACGTCCACCAAAGAATGCCTCGCGCAGGTTAAGTGGGGTTACTATCGGACTGCCAGCATTTTTAAACTTTCTATACAGAGGGGATTTACGCCAGACACACTCTTTCATTTCAACCACGTTATAGCCAGCAGCCTCGAGTTGTGCGGTACGATCTCTAGTTTTCTGCAACAAATCACCAAATTTCTGATTGGTGACCTTGTTTACACTGTCAGGATGATAACAACTGTCACATCCGTGCCAGTAACAGCCGTGGAACTGATAACAGGTCTTAGTAGAATCATCATAGCCATCAACTTTACTACCTAGAATTTTTTGTTCCCCGCCAAACGTTGCGGTCTGAATGTCACTTTTGATAGACTCGAACCACGAAATACTAATTTTCGAGTACTGATCCTTCTTTTCCGCTTCAAACACGGCTAACTTGTTTTTTCTCCAAGTACTTTGCGCGATAGATGGCCATACACACTGAAGGGAGAGTCAGATACTGGAAACAGTCGATATTATTGGTTTCGAGAAACTCTGCACGCAACTGTAAACAACCTCGACGTAGTATGTCCACATCCGAGTTACAATACTCGTACAACTCTTTAGCCATGTCAAACACATAGTTTTCAGACACTCTTTCCTCATACCATTTGTCAAACTCCTTTTGCTGATCCGGCATCATAGTCTCGTAACAGTACATCTCTTTCGACAGAAGGGGACCAACATACGTTGCATTGGCGCTGGTATTTGCAAGATGTGGAAAGTGACCCTTCTTTAACTCGTCAAGACCAAAAGTAAAGGGTAATTTCGAGAGAGGAATTTGTAGAAAGTTATGCGAGTCTATAATTTTCAATTTCAAGTGATTTATTTCTAAGAGCATAATTTTAGACCCATTGTACACTGTATACGGGCGAATACTGTTCTTCACGCAGTATTGGAGGATGAAATGTGTGCCGTAACCTTTCGCATAGTGAGCTATCGCTGTATAACCCTTATGAGAACGGTCGATGAGCCACGAACAAAACTCGTCGTTTGTATCGAACCTGTACACATTCCCTTCAAAATCGTGGGCAATAATCATGTTTGGAACGTGGACACCTGAAGACTGGTCAGTTTCGTAGTCAAAGAAAATGTACTTCTCGGTATAAGTACTGTCTGGGTTCACCTCTTCTGTTTCATCAGGCTGGCAAGTCCTACAAGCTGACGTGCATCGTCCACCTTTTGAGGGGCGCTGGAGCATAAAGCATTTATGCGTATCAAAATGGACAATCTGCAAGCAGTTGCGACATTTTCCATACCCACAAACGTGTCTCCTGGTCCTCTTGATGATTTTATTACACGTCTCACATTTATACTCGACCGGGCACACTTCTCTCCTATGTTTTACCAGGCACTCGCTATTCATACAGTACCTTTTGCATACTATACACAAAATCCGTCTGACAGTTGACTCTTCATGCGCATGGCCACTACACACTTTACAATTATCTTTCTTCCTCTTGCATACGTGTCCATTCAGGTTATTGTACGGCGTAAAGCAATCGTTACAAAAATAAACCGATCCAAAGAATTGATTTACCTTTGACACACAATCAAAGTGATTACCTTGCTTGTACAAATATACACGAATAGGACGATCCTCTCCTCTGTAAATGAGACTGTTGAACGATTCAGCGCAAATAACGTTGATCTGAATATCCAACATCTCCTCGACATTCCTCAAATCTTCCAAGGTGAAAGCCTCTAAATTATAGTCGACCAACTGGTTACACAGTTCCTCAGCCAGCTCAGTCTGAATGTGTCGCCCTACACGAATTTGTTTAATTTGCGAAGGGGTTAACTGACGACCTAGTATATTATTCGTGTGGTAGGTAAGACCAACTACTATAGCCCTCGGTCCACACAGATTGTCGCTATTATTAATCCTAACTATACACTGTTTAGTTCGTTTATCCTTGGCAAGGTTCACTATTTTCGAACGGCCCTGCCCCTTGGGTAAGTTGACGGCGTGGACACTAAACACACACTTCAGAATATCTACACTCTCATCCGAAGACATTATTTGGAAACGTTTTTCTTGAAGTTTACGAACGTGCTCAGATGTTCCGAAACCAGACGATATCGCGTTGAAAAATTTCACATTCTCAACAATGAGATTGATATGGTCACCTCCGCTGTACTGGGCCCGATATTTCGCATACGTCATCATTTCCTCTAACGCGGCCGTTACTAAATCCTCTATCTTCATAGGCGGAAGGTTACTCTTAAACACCATCTTATACTGATTCATTCTCGTTTTAAACTTTGCAATCTGTCGACTAGACAATTCGATAACGTCTACATACTTTAAGAGTGGCGCCCCTCCTCCGTAGTAAACGTCATCGGATTCTTTGTCGAGATTTAAATCACTTACCAACTGCGCGAGAATATCAGGGCGTCCTCCGTCATCATTGTCATCTCCGTCAATGTTTCCCTGTCCGTCAATGTCCCCCTGTCCGGAGGGGTCGTCATCATTCTGGTCATCATCGTCATTATTGTCGCCGTCATCATCATTATTATCGTCGTCATCTCCATCCTCTTCTTCCTCACTGTCAGTCTCGTCACTCAAGTACAAATCTTCCTCGAACAAAGTCTGACGCGATACCGGTGGATAGGGGATGCCTAATAATTCTGCCAAGAATGGGTCCATCTCAACCTCTACACTGTTAGTCTCACCGGGGGGCGGAAGAGGAGCAGCGGTTACAGGCGGATGGACAGGCGACGGGAGAAACGGGCCGAAACGCGGGAGCACATACCGTTCGAGAGGTAAGGGACGAGTAGGACGACGCGTAACATACTCATTCAACATGGGATCGGGTTCACTTACCTGTAAACGTCTCATATACTTACGTAAGCCCGGGCGACTCCATCTAGAGGGACGAACACGAACAAAAACACTATTGTCAAATGGGAAAATATCTCCCAACAACATCTCACACGGCTCATTGACAGGTTCCTCCATACCTCCCAACTCATTCAGGAGAGAATCCAACTCACTCTCATATGACACTGGTAGCGGCACCCCAGTCATAAGGTTCAACTCTTTCAAAATATCGTCGAAATCCAACTCGCTAGTCGATAATTCAAAACTAAACTCGTCTCCTAGCGCTAATTCGGTTTCCAAACCAATGTTTAAATCACTCACATCCTTGTTTGTGTTTAAATTCTGCACCACTTCATCACTCTCTTTAGTTTTTTCAATCAATTCACTGTTCACACACTCTTCTACAGGTTCACTTTCAATCTCAGCTTCAAGTTTCTCGATATAACTCTTCAAGCCAGGTTTTTCCCACTGGCTCAATTTCTTATTTCTAGTGAATAAACTAACCTTAAATGGAAATATAGCTAACTTATAATTACTATTTACAGTTTTTTCATTTTTTTTGGTGTTAGTATGACTTAAAACTACAGGACTAGCATTAATCTGATCTAAATATTTACACAGGCCAGGTTTTGCCCACTGGCTCAATTTCTTATTTCTAGGGAATAAACTAAACTTAAATGGAAATATATCAGCTAACTTATAATTACTATTTACAGTTTTTTCACTTTTTTTGGTGTTAGTACTTAAATCTAAATTCTGTACAGTGTTGGTAAGAGCATACACCAACTGTTTTTTAGTTAACCTATAATAATAAGGTATCTTATGTGCCTTACCTAAAACACATAATTCTTTCACGCTCCTACCCATTAAAGGATGATGGTTGATAAAATCAACATACGCTTGAGCCATCGCAAGTAATAATCGCAAGAAAAATCGCAGTAATAATTCGCAGTAAACAATCAATCAATGAACAGAGCTTCCGCAAAAGACATATGTTCACTGTGAGGTCCACAGCAAGAGTGATTATACTAGGTAACCACACTTCTATTTATACTTTTTCAGAGACAGCTTATTACCCCCACCACTACCATAAAATACCCAAAAGATTTTTTAATATCTACCTATAAGCTCTCAAGTACCCCTTACTATTATATCAACCTAATGTCCTAATGACTCGCACTCTTTCAATATATAATACCAGTCTTTCAACAATCTTACAAAACACTTTCACAAGCCATAAACAGTGAATGCAGAAAATCGCAAGAAAATCGCAAGAAAAATCGCAGTAAGGCGCCAATGCAAGGTTTACCAGATGTCACCAACAGAGGTTCGTCTAGATCAACAGTCGCAAGAGCAATGAGGAATACGTGTGAGCGGGGTTCTATATATACTTTTTCAGAGACGTTCGGTCTCCCTGGGGGACTAGGCCACGCCCCCTTCTGCGCGCGCACCCATCCATAATACTGTACATAGAAATCGTGAAAGTTTGATTGATAGCTAATGAAGACGACATACAGTTTACTATTTCAGACTTGGTGACGGATTTTAGAAGCATACTGTACTTTTCCTCAGGTTCATGTATGCGTGTGTCGTCCGTCATTTCTGCTGCCCTATGTATTTTTTTCTCCGTTCAACCGTCATTCACTCTCGGCTTCGTTTTTTTTTTCTTCTTCACGGTGCTATTTTTTATTTTTTATTTTTTTTTCGGTGACTGTATGCGTGTGTCGCTCGTCATTTCTACTACCCTATGTATTTTTTCCCTGTGGTGGTGTAGCCGTTTACGATTTTATCTACTGTGACGCATTATTTTACCAATCGTCTTCGTGAGGAATTTTATCTACATTCGACGACAACCGTTTGAATAAAATTGCAGTACCTTCAAAATACGTCGTCAACCTAATATAATTACAGCTATGTCAGAGAAGATGTACCGGTTGTAAGGGACGATGGGTGTGATGAAAATAGAACATATTAGGTATTATGATTCATTGTGACGTCAACACGACAAGCTTGGACTTGTTCGATGAGATGAGTCATTGGCTCAAGCTAACCACGGTTGCAGGTGTATGTGATTGTTATTATTTTTCGAGATTTATAACCCAGATATGGGTAGAATAATTTCCATAGTTCAAAACAAAAGACTGGACTGTATACTCAATTAAAATCTGATAGGTAGAGAAATGAAATGAATCTGAGATCTGTAGAAAACGTATCTAAATCGTGTACATATATTACAAAGACCGCTCAAGATGTTTTTGAAATGAGTGAAATAGGTTTATGTGTGATTCGTGACGTAGATGGTATAAGTCCGTAATATCACCTGTGAACATTGAAAACACCAACCACCCTACATTATTGACTTTGTCCCATAAAATTTTGAGAGTGTGTACAACATAGTGGTAATTTATGAATCATGAACACTTGAAAAAACGTGTAAAAAATAGAGGGAAAAATAATTTGAGTATATTATGACGAATACACTGAGAGCGGAAAAAAGAATGACTACCTCTCAAGATGCTTTGAAATTACCAGATTGGTAACTGTTTCGAGGAATGTCTGTTGAATTTTTGAGTTGGTCAGGTCTCAAATTGGACTTGTGTAGATATGAGAAATTCAGCAGTTCGAGTATAATTGGAGCTAGTAGAAGCCTAAACAATCCGCGTTTTGCGCGTTAGTACAGAATTCTGCCTGATAAATTGTCGTACACCAAGAAAGAGATTCGGTTTATACCTTACGTGACCCTCAGGTTCAGAATCATGGTACAAATGTTCCAGCTCGCTTACACATTTCCGTCTATTTTACGGACGCTGGCGGGACCATTTTTAGCTGAGTCGACAGAAATCCCTACACTATGGAAACTGATAAGCCCAAATCCGCTGCTTAATTCCAACTCGAACCGATGCCGATCGATCAGACCACGATTTGCAATCGAAGGAAAGTGTGCGCTATAATATGGTTTTTTTACACTCAAGAAGGTTATTTTTACGTTTTTAAAAAATCGGAAAAAAAAAAAATGCCACCGAATAATGTAAGTACCAATTATTTATTTTCGTCTTTTTTACAGTACTAAGTTGTTATTCTTTTTTCCCAGATATACCATTTACATGAGACTAATAGATACGTATAATTCCTTTTGCCCTTTTAGAATTTACCGAATTATCCTGTAGTGATCGGCAACGAAATACCCATACCCGACAATGGATCTACTGTGTTTTACTATGGATGTAAGTACCTTCATTTTTTTAATTTTTTCAAAAAACTGCTTTTGATCGATCGTACAATGCGTCGCGAGTGGCAATTTTGTTTCATTAAACACTCGTTGTGTAAAATTGGTCCGTTCAACAATCAAAAAATGATGTTTTTAAATTTAACGTATAGATATCTCATAAATATAATAAGCAGAGTGCAGATTTTTTGACCCTGAAAATTATATTTTTGACAGTATTTAGCAAATACATACAAAAAAAACCTCCGAACCCCTGCAAGATGTTTTTCTTGTGTAAATCTGAGGCGTCCATCGCTAAATGAATCGTGAGATGTAAATCATTTTCGTTCTATGTAGGAATATACGTCTAAAATCGGCAAAATAAAAAAAATTTCCGAGTCCCCAACCTGTGATTTGGTAAATGCTAGAGAATCCACACTTTAATAATAAGTATCACAGACCAACGTCTCTGTATACAAAAAAATGAATCAGTCTAGATTTTCTATAATATTACGTCTTAGTGGGTGACCTTCAATGATCAGGTTCGTCTTCGTTTCGAGCGGTTACGAGAAATTTTTCCTCGGTTGGAATAATTTCATGTCTTCCTATTTTTCTGGTTATGAACATTTTGAAAACACGTTTTCACCATACAAATTAATATAGATCTGAAACCATCTAGAAAGATACAAGTGTCTAATATTTTATTATAATTATTATTATTTTTGTTTGTTTCAGTTCATGTCGCGTTATACACCCATAATCATATAAGGAAGTACTATATAAGGCCCGGATATACACCCAGCGTGTGGGTGTTAATGCGAATTTTTTCGTTTATATTATTCGATGTACAACCTAGCGAATTATAATTTTAACAAAGTAAAGCCGTTGCTTATGACACATTAGTTGTTGTTTCTGTAGATTCAAGAGCCTAAAAACTACTTTAGTACGATTACAATTATCCATCTCATCATATTTGAAAATGGTATGGTACTTCTACAAAATCATTATCTAGCAATCATAAAATTGGTTGGGAACGTCACTCGCGAATTGGGATTTCATCACACATTCTTAGAATAAGAAACCCCAGGAAACCAAGACGTGTTCAGTTGGTAAATACTACAAAAAGAGTATCTAGAAATCGTCTCAAAGATTTTCAAGCATCATTCCTATACACTCGAAAATGTAAAAACCGTCGTATTCAGTTCAGACTAAGCTACTTATAAGTGTGAGTATGGTTACTCAGTTCTTGTTCAGATCCGACCTACTGCACAAATTAGAGAGAGTGGACACCATATAGTAGTGATAAAAAAGTCTATTTTGTTACTACAATGTTCGGTAAATGAGAAAATTCAGTTTGTTACTAACGTTACATACACGATCGGAAACACTCACTGAAGTAGCATGAGCATACATCTCGCAACAGGTGGTGTCGATTATGAAAATGAACATTTATACTACGGTAAATCAATTCAGATACAGCATCGCGTTTCTCCAACGTAAATAAAACCCGACTACGGAACTGGACGTCTACATTCACAGAAATTTTTGGTATTATTCACTAATTATAATACGTAAATATTTCGGTAGTTTTTTATACGCAGTTCTACGACCCGTACTTACGTTTTCTTTTCATTCAGTTACTAGTGCTCAGTTTCCGAATTCAGGTTCTTTTCTGAAGTAAATCAGCGTGTTCTAAACAAACAAAAAAATCCTCGTCACTTTCAAAATTACTTATTCTCCAGTATATTAAAAAAGCGAACACGAAAATACTTACCGACAGGAACGTAGTATGCTTTCACGAAAATGTCAAATTAGATTCACACTGCATAATTCGGGTTCTCAGTGTCGTATGAAATTCGTATTTTTTTTTTTTTTACGGTGGCGGATGTATAGAGCACAATATAATTTAATATTTATTAAAATTCCGGATGGGTCTACTTCAAATAATTTCATATTCCATGTTTACATTCATATCGGAAAAGGTGTTTACATTTTCATAATTTAGGCTTTCAACCATGAGGCGTGGGTTACATCAACGCTCTGCTGGAAACGATGAAGAAAAAAGACCTAAAATACAGAACGCGGTAGTCCTTTCTCATTTTCACTTTAGCATGTCACGTAAGATACACTGGCGCCACTATGTCGGGGAACTAACGACAAGTCTGAGCTTGTCTTATGACATCACAAATAAAGTATGAGTCACACTTCAGTACAAAATGGTAAACAGCTCCAGACCTTAACTACATATTTTTAAGGGCGACAGCTGACAGAACGAGTGTTGCAGTAAAATTTATCCAAAGCTTCTCTGTGATGGGTGAGTCTGTTGACTGTTATCAGGAATTCTCGTTTTCATAGCATAAATTATCTCTGTTTCACGTTGTCACAAGGGAAAAATACGTTCGACAAATTGGTTACAACGTTTCGTCATTGCGGGACAATTTTATTTAGTACATTTTCCTTATCCGAGTATTACCATTATAAGACTTATGAAAGTAAAGAGATTCTAAAATACAAATGATTCACTACAGTAATAATACGTTGAAACTTCGTGGTCATTCGATGGAGCGAGCGTGTAATGCAGATGAGAAAAATACATTCGGATAAACGTATAATTGGCCAGGACATTAACTACGGTTACAAATAATAATAATGTAAAAGTACATTAATCCCCACAGTTTTGAATTCCTCATCAAATTCGTAAGAGACGGTAGAGTTATTTTACGGAGTGTGTGTGTTATATATTTGTTTGATTTAGTATTCAATATGTTCACTATCGTGTTTGTCCTTTGGTGGACAGAATGGCTACTTCAATTTTTTCCTTAGAGTAAAATTTATCATTTTCGTATGAAATATTATATGTGTACATTTACTTTAAAATTTTTGTTTCATAATGGCAACAAGGTACCGTCAAAAAATTATAAAATAGTTTTGTATTCGTGTAAGGAAAACGTTATGTTTTTATTGGATAACATGGTATGCATTGGCCGATCTCTGATGGGATACTTCTATACCGTATCCCGTTTTTAGGGGAACCATGAAGTACGAAATTACGTTATACAGTACAGTTCTGAAAAAATCGTATGACACTCAAATAATTTATTTTTCAACGATCCATTTGAGAATGATACACGGTTGAAGACAATATCTTGTTACAATTTGATCAAAACCTGAATCCGCGTTGGAAACTCATTTCATTCGTATTATGTACGATTTTTAATGTTTCCTCCGAATCAAGTACGAGGATCATATATTTTCATCATGTAATACTTAAAAATAAATTTTCGATTTTTGGTATACATAGTGGTGAAGTTAGGACTTATGAAACATCTTCAGCTCTGCCGTTTTCTTGGTACAGTACAAGACAAGTTTCTAGATGGTTCTCAATTATACGAATAAATAACGTTAGAGCAGTGTTAGGAATGATATCAGTGAAGGATTAAGGGATGTGAAAAATAGGTTTTTTCCAAGTTGAATTAGCGCTGAATTGAAAACAACCAAGTCGACACACGAGTATGTGCACAAAAATTTTACATGATTAGGTTAGGTACTCAGTTTTTTATATCGTTGTATCGTGTTTTACTCACATTTTTAAAACTTGTTCTTGTAACTATTTTATATTTTATTATTTAAGATTAGATTTTTTTTCCCGTTTTTATTTAAAAATACTGATGTAGCTAGACTACATTAGCGTCATAAGAACAGATCGATAACTCAGAACACACTGTGTACGAGTTCAACGTTGCAATACAATAAAATCACAACGGAGTTTTCAAGAGACGTACAGATCGTTGTATCACAATAAATTTTTATTAAAGTTGACTAAAGAATCGGTACCAATACAGTTGACTACTAAAACGTAAAAATAACCTTTCAGGTTTCATAGAAATTTTTTTTTCGATTTGTTCATTAGTTACTTAATAATAATAAATTTTCATATTCGATCAGGGGGTTTGGATGTTGAGAAATAAGTCTCAGAAACTGAAATATGTTCGACACTTTGTCAGTTTACTTAAAAATAATGAAGGAGTGAGTTAATGGTACATTTTTATAAACGGTAGTTGTAGGTAGAGATGATTTCATCGTCTTTATCAGCGAGGTAAGAGAAAATTCAAAGGTACATATTTTATAATGAGAAAGTAAGCGATAAACGACTTTATGGTTCAGAATTTATTTGTAGTATTCTCAAACAAGTTTCCAACGTGAATTCAGGTTAAAAGCTCACTTCCTAATTCTATTTCCCTTGTCACAAACACTAATTATTGATTAACGTAATGTTTTACGAGTTCTGATAAAATAAAATATTATTAAACTGGATGTGTACTACTAGCAAAACGGTGGTCTTCCTATACAAGTTGATTGGTTCAATGCTTATGAGCGTAGATCAACTGCTATTAAACAGAAATTAGTACACAGTCATTCGGTATGAAGTATAATTTGTACAAAGGATCCTCTCATAACACAATGTGGAGTCATGTTCTTGAAGGAGAGACAGATATGGCAAAGTTCTGGAAGGCGGTTGATAAACGGCGCTATGCTAACGATGAGCCTGAATTTCCACTATTAATGAAACTTGTAGAAGTAATCATGGTGCTCCCACACTCTTCCGCCACAGTTGAGCGTATTTTCAGCACCATAAACATCAATAAGACGAAGACGAGGAACAGACTTTCTACAGTTTCGTTAACGGGTATCCTCCATACAAAAGAGCTACGTAATGTGAAACAGTGTGAGTATACTGAAATGATAAGTTTCATGAACGTTGATATGTACGAATAATGAATCTGTCTATGACTTCCTCATATCAATTCTTCTTTTGTCATTCAATATTATCATTTATCGCGCGTTTAGATGCTTAACGCATTCCTTTTCGTTGATGTTTTCGTTTTCCATTTGTTTTATTTCATTCATAAGCCTATTGTCTGTTGTGTTTCTCAATAATAAAAATTGTTAATTATGAAATGCGAAAAAATCATTAGACGAGTGTGTAAGGAACTGTATTGTAAACGACCGTACACGAAACATGTTATGGACTGATCGAACGTGTAGGTACAAACGAAAACTAGTTACGACGGAAATTATTATCTTTAAAGATAACAGTACTCTGCAAAAGTAATCTTAACAATGCTCCCCGCCAATGACGACAGTCATTAAAATCAAAAATTATATAAACTGAAATTATCCTTCTTAAACATAATATACAATATGGTAACTATGCTACTTAGAATGCACTGGTAATTTAACAAGTTGTTGGATGGTGCGACAGTATACACCTGTTGCGCACTTTACTTCCACCTTGCGAACAACGTTTTTTGCATCTGGAATAACCTTGACGACCACTCCTAGTGGCCACTCCAGCGAGGTGGTCTTCAAATTTCTGACCAAAACGACATCTCCAACGCATATATTTGGCTGCGCTTTCTTCCATTTGGATCGAACTTGTAGTTGATGCAAATAACACGAAGACCAGATCCTCCAAAAAGAGGAAGTGATTTGCTTGATAAGCTGATAACGGCGATGTAAGCTCACCTCACCAGATTCGGGAGCAGGAACTTCGTACAGAGGTTCACCAACTAAGAAATGAGCAGGGGACAAGGCAGTTTGTCCAGGTTCGGGCGATCGACAAAGCGGTCGAGAGTTCAAGATTGCCTCAACCTTGATAAAGACAGTGTTAAGTTCTTCACGGCTCATAATCTGGTTTCCGATGACCCTCTTCAAGAGGGATTTGGCCAATTTCACCGCGCTTTCCCATAAACCGCCTTGATGTGGACTGAGTGGTGGTATAAAGGACCATTGAATGTGGCGGTTAGCGGCAAATTCTGCGACACGATGCACGTTGACGTCGATTATATTCTTGGCTCCCACAAAATTGGTAGCGTTGTCAGAGTGAATGACGTTTGGTACACCCCTTCGACTAACAAACCGTTCGAGCGCGGCTAAGAAAGCATCTGTGGAAAGATCATTTACCAGTTCTATGTGAACGGCCTTGGTAACAAAGCATACAAGAACAGCGGCGTACACCTTGTTGATTTTTCCAGTTCTATGATTGGTGCACTTGACTTCGTAGAAGCCAGTCAAGTCGACTCCAGTGTTTGTGAAAGGACGGGAAATAGACGTGCGAGCTGCAGGCAAATCGCCCATAATTTGCTTGCAAGTTTCGGCTTTAAAACGCGCACACTTAACGCACTGAAAAATGAGTTTTTTAACAAGCTGATGAACTCCGCCGACAACCCAGTAACGATTTCTGATAAAATTTACACAGAATAAACGCGAAGCGTGCGCACAACATTTATGTACGTAATCGGCGTAAAGTTCAAGCAATCGCGATTTTTTATGTAACACAATCGGGTGCTTAATACTGTTGGGAAACGCGGAGTTTGAGAGCCTGCCACCGACCCTTAAAATGCCGTTGTCGTCCAAGAATGCATCAATCGACAACAATGAACTTCGATTAGGTAGTGGCAGATTTTTAGTTAAAAGTTCGATTTCGCTCTGAAAAAACTGAGCCTGAGAACCACAAATCAAATAGTTCAGGGCTTCGTTCATTTCCGACGCAATCAAATTATCATTAACATTGGATTTGCCAATACGTTTACCAATACGGTTGGCTCCAGAGTAATTGACATTGTTAACAAACTTCACAACGTACGCGACCACTCTAACGCATTTAAGATAAGAAGAAAACTGATTCAATAAATCAAAAGAAGCGATATCAATAACAACGAGTGTCTTTTTGCACTTACTTGTTTCCGGTACCGTCTCCAAATTAATAACGACATCCGTACTCACATGCAGCTTGAAATCTGTAACCAACCAGCTCGGACCGTTGACCCAAAAGGAGCGTTGTTCCAGGAACTTTTGAGGTGAAATTCCACGCGTGCATAAATCAGCTGGGTTATCAGAGGTGCGGACGTGATTCCATTGAGAGAATGGCAAATGAGTGCCAATATAAGAAGACCGGTTACGAACGAAAGTTTCATACTTGTCGCTAGGACCCTTAATCCGCGCGAGAACAATCGTAGAGTCCGAAAATGCGTAAACACTTGAATTGTCTATTTTGAGCAATTTACTTACGCGCATAAGTAGCTTCGTGAGAATAAACGCACCGAGCAATTCTAGTCTAGGTATAGTAAGAGGTTTAACCGGCGCGACGCGAGTTTTGCTACAGAGAGGAACCGAACCAAATTTGTTAGCACTATGCTCAGAAAGCAAGTAAACTACTGCTGAATATGCCTTTTCACTGGCATCACAAAATCCGACTAGACAATAACGTGATTTAGAATTTGAATAAAGTCTGGGGACGGTGAAACTTTCGAGTTGCGATAAATCCTTGTAATGCCTACTAAATTTTTCAGCGATCAAGGTAGGTACGACGGTATCCCATTGAATTTCTTCTTTCCACAGGTTTTGAATAAACAGCTTGTTGGTAATAGATACAGGTGAAATAAATCCAAGTGGGTCGAAGACCTTAGCAGTGAATGAGCACAACATCCTTTTCGTGAGTGTGGCTAATTCAGGTAAAGGTGTGAGTTTAACGTTCACGCTGAATTCGTCTTTAATGGGATTCCATTGTAGTCCCAGGATGGACACACAGTTCTCAGCATCAAACTTCAGGATTCTATGCTTGTCTACGAGTTGTTGGTCAATGGCCTTTAATACTTCAGCAGAATTGGACGTGTATTTTCGGAGGGGGAATCTGGCCTCCAACAAGGTTTTGTGAATGATACGCTGCTTTTGAATCGCCCTTTCTGCTGTATCCGCGCCAGACATCAAGTCGTCCATATAGAATTCTGAATCAATAGCTTCAGCTTCTTCGGGGAACTGAGAACGTATTTCATTTGCTAGCACTTGGAGACACTTGGTTGCCAAATATGAGGCAGGAGCTGTGCCATAAGTTACTGTTGTCAAGCGGTAAGTGAGAACGGGTTCAGACGGGTTGTTTCTCCACAAGATACGCTGCATGTCACGATCTTCCGAGTTGATCATGATGCACCGATACATTTTTGAAACATCGGCAGTAAAAGCCACGGGATAGCGACGAAATTTCAGCAAAAGGTCGAACAGGTCTGGCTGAATTGGAGGACCAATTCTCAAGGCTTCATTTAAGGAACAACCAGAAACATCCTTCGCCGAGGCATTAAAAACTACGCGCAGCTTGGTAGTTAGGCTGGATGGACGTATTACACAATGATGCGGTAAGTAATAGCGATTTGGTAGAGTCAGCTCGGCCTCGGGAACACGCTCCATGTGACCCAATTCGATGTATTCTTTCATGAAGTCAGAATACAGACTACGCACAGACGGTGGATGGTTTTTCTCGCTGTAGCATAAGGCTGACAGGGCTCTTCTATAGGTATTAGCAACTTCACAACGATCCTTCTTAAACGGGAGAGAAACGCTGAACTGTCCATTCGCCAGTCGCCTCACATTCTCGATAAAATGCCTTTCAGTTAGGTCATACTCTACGTGGCGCGTCTTCGGGAGTTCAACTTCTTCCACTTCCCAAAACTTTCTTAACTCAGTCTCAACATCTGTGATTAAACTGCAGTACTGTACATTCGAGCCTAAGGACGTGTTGAGCGCACCCGACACTATCCAACCAAACTGAGATTTCTCTAAGCATAAATGATTGAGCATTCTTTTTTCACCAAGAAGACAAACATTCGTGTATTCTACCCCAATAATGAGATCCACTTCTCTGTACTCGAGTGAGGAATCGGCCAAGTTAATGTCTGAGAACAATGTGGTTAACTTACCGATGGCTGCATCATCTACTTGGTATGGAATACGCGGTATGACGTTGGCTGACATGTTGAAGCAGAAGTTGTTGAACCTTGACTTGATAGACAGGGTAGCAGAGTGTGTGGAGTGAACTTCATCGCTCGTCACTCCAGCAATGATGGACGATGACCTTGACAGCCGTATGCGGTTTCTTCGTACAAACTCCTCTGCCACTAGATTAGCTTCGGAGCAAGTGTCCAGCAGGGCTCGTACCTTCACTGGTTTTTCGTTAATCATGACCAACACAATGGCTGACGGCAGTAGGCAAACTCGGGACGTGTGTACAACGCCTGAGTACGCAGGCTTAGGCTTCGCTGTTTCCTTGGGTGTGTCAGTAGGAGACTTCTCTTCTGGACTGGCACCCTTGGATCTGATAGTTTCGGGATTTTTCTCCCTATGCAGGAGGGTATGATGAGCTTTTGCGCAGCTCCGACATTTCGAGGAGCGACATTCACCCATGCGGTGACCTGGTCTTAGGCTATTGAAACAAAGCTGTTTTTCTTTTACAAAATTATGTCGGTCCGCGATGCTTTTTTCCAAGAACCGAGCACAGTACGAGATATAGTGGGCCTCTCCGCAGCAGGCGCAACTGATGATTCGTCTGGGCGTTGACTGTACATTGAACGCGGTTTTCTTATCCCTTTGATTAAACGACTTTTCAGAAGACTTCGATGACATAGACTTCGAGGCATCAGCTTTTAGTTGCGACGACCTCTCTCCGAGAACTCGACTATTAGCGTGACTTACATTTTTCAAAAACTCATTAAGTTGCTCAACCGAAGGATAACGAGAGTTGTCTTTAATAGAACGTTCCCATTCTTTCCGAAGATTTTTATCGAGCTTCCCTGCGACGATGTAACAAATCATTGGCGATAAAGCTTCAGTATTCAAACCATTAATTTTGAGCCCGCGAATGCTAGCTGAGATCTTGGTTGTCGCCTGACGGATTTCGGTTTCCTTGATAGGATTCAGGTTCATGATGTCTGCAAAGTGGCAGGCAATAATCTCACGTTTGTCATCGAACGTTTTCTGAACTTCATTCCAGGCATCTTCGTAAGCATTCGGGTCCATGGGTGTATCACGTAACACCTCCGCGGCTTCGTCAGTTAATGAGGTTTTCAAATAATACAGCTTCTGTATTATTTCGAACTTATCGTTTTCGTGTACCATGTTTTTAAACATCGTGGACCAATCATGGTATTTTCGCAAATCGCCGTCGAATTTCGGTATAACAATATCGGGTACTTTTATTCCGGCGATTGAGTTCGAGTCGCAAGCATGAAAGCCTGTGTTCAAAATTGAGTGACGAGAACGAGACGAGTCTGAGACCTTAGCCGGAGGAAGCTTGTTCAGTTCGCAACCCACTTTAGCTCTTAGCAGACACAGTGTTTTTCCGAGCGAGGCGTGTTCATCTAAGTAGGCATCTTCTAAGTTTTGAGAGTCTTCCTTTTCGTTTTCGAGTTTTGTGATTTCTTCAACCGCTACATTGAAAAATTCATCGACCGTTTCTGCAGTTTCCTTTAGAGTCATTCGAGCGAGGACGAGATCTTCTTGGGTGATCAGTGTAGACGAAAGGATTTCTCTCACCGATTCGAAACTTCTGATGATAGCTCTCCTTCGACATCTTTGATCGGTTGAGAACAGCGACATACTTTTAGCTTTTACGAGTGTACACGCGAGACGAAAACAAATCGAGATGCACTTTATTGAAGTGCTTAAGCGAATGAAATCGCGAAAACTTGATGGTGAGATCGCGTATTAGCTAGCGATCTAACACCCACTAACACTAACATCACTGGATATATAATTATACCAGCACGGAGGACCAAAATTGTTAATTATGAAATGCGAAAAAATCATTAGACGAGTGTGTAAGGAACTGTATTGTAAACGACCGTACACGAAACATGTTATGGACTGATCAAACGTGTAGGTACAAACGAAAACTAGTTACGACGGAAATTATTATCTTTAAAGATAACAGTACTCTGCAAAAGTAATCTTAACAAAAATTATATTTCATCGTACATATCCTCACAGTATTCTTTCATTATTTTCAATTTATTAATGATCATGCATATCCTCACAGTATTCGTTCATTATTTCCAATTTATTAATGAATGATGCGCTCATGTTTCAGATAATTTATAGATCTCACTCAGATTGTCTCATGAAGACAGCATCAATCTTGAAACATGTATCATGTACATTGTAAGTCCTTTTATTTTGTACCAAGGCTCCAGGCGAGCATCAGTACTATCTACTATCCTGTGCAGTTTGACGAGTTCAGACTTCAGACAGGGGCCAAAAGAAGATTATTTTACCAATTTCTTTAAATCCATTATAAGTTCTATTTATCGTTTCCATTCATTTATTCATCTACTTATGTAAATAAAAAATAGCTGAAACCGCTGATAGTACTGACAATAATGAGAAGTGAACTGTAGTGCTCCTAGTGGCGAAAATTTCGATTTTTGTTGCCATACGGATTTTTTGGGTACATACGGATTTTTTTTCAGGCGTATCTACGGATTTTTGTGATTATCACTTGGCAACCCTGGTCCTCCATCCCCGTTAATGGTCTTATCTGTTGAGTTGAAACTTCATGCCTCAGTTTTAAATTAAGTTTCTTTCTATTCTTCTTTCTGTACTTCTCAGTCTGTTGACGTGGATTTAGGTTGTTGCCCAGGATTAGGCTTTATATGGTAAGGCTGGTATTGGGCAATAAGTTTGCAGATTTTGTTTCTGTTTAAAATTTCCCCTTGTAAATTTATTTCGGCGACCAATAGTTTTCCCGGCTGCTCTTAACCTCCAAGTTAGTTCCTCATCTAATCTGTTTTCTGGTGCTCGTAGTTGACCAAGGTACATGAATACTTTAGTTTGTTCAATTTCCTGTCCAACAGAGTCCGGAGTCTTACTCTATCAACGGTTGTCTCCCATTTCAGACTGAAGCCAACCCAGTCCATCTTCACTGCCGAACTCACAGAAATCCTCCTTTGCCTAATATCATTCCTGAACACCTCCCCTCTACCCACTACCAGTCTCCTGTTTACTGAGTCCCTTGACTAGCTACTATTTACCTCTACACCCTCAACTCCATCATTCAGCGTATCCATCTCCTATACCACTCCTTCTCCTAAAATGGTGGCTTCCTCTCCCTCGTCTGACTTGTTGGACACATTGAGATTCAAGGTAACGAACTGGTGCATGTCGCAACCAAAAACCCCACCCTGGCCTGCCGGTCCTCCCCAGTCGCCCTTGCTTCCGGTGTAAAATACCTCCTCTGAAACACGATTCTCGCTCAGTGGCAGGAAAAATGGTCCATGTCCTATTCCAAACCTCTTCCCGTTAAATCATTCGCTCTATCTCCACTCCCTGATACATCGTCCGCGCGCAGGATTAAATCTATTCCGACTCACCTAGGCATAGTTTACATCAAACTAACCTACTGCTTCCTTCTGTCGGGTATGGAGTCCCCCACTTGTTTCCTCTGTGATTCCAAAGACCCCTCACATTCTCCCATCGTGCCTGGCTTGCAACTCACTCCGCAAACACATCAAGCTCCCTGCTTCCCTGCCCACCCTTTTAGACCCCGATCCAGTCACATGCAGTCGCTGTTTAGTTTCTTCACCCTTCTTGATATCCTTCCCCTCTTCTAACCCTACTTTTTTCTATAAATTCTTCAGCCATTTTTCTAACTCATTGCAGTACCACGTCCTTTTTCAAACGAACAGCAACTTATTGTTTCCTTATTAATGTTGACTCATTTCCACTCTCAACTAAGACTTCCAAATACCTGATGCTCAGAAAACACAGTTGAACAAATTTGGGGTTAGCTGGTCGCCCTGCCTGACTTCTCTGTCGATCTGGAAAGGATTTCAAAATAAAAGAAAGGTTACAAAAAACCACTAAGAGAACGTTTTAAAATTTTCAAAACATGGCCATTCATGACATCTCTCTTCTTATCTCACCATTTGTTTGTCTTTTAACCTTACTGTTCCTTTGTTTTGCATACAGTAGCATCCGTTTCGCTTTTCAGAGATATTATGCTGTTTTCAGACATTTACCTATACCCATTGAACGTGATTTTGAAACAGGAATGGACTATTTTTAAGTTGTTAATGTATTTAAAACAGACAGGGTCACTGCTACCAAGGGTTCCTTACACAATTGGGGAGAATGACAAAGAAAGAGCATCACACACAACAGGTTTTACCTTTTCGCAGAATACTGGTCTATCTTCTATGTGTGTGTGTGCGTGTGTTCGCATGTACGTATATTCGTTGTAAGGGCAGCAGTGTAGCGCGGGGTTACTGGAAATTCTCTCGCACAACAACGATTTTGTTACGCGCGCAACTTTAAGATATGGATTTGCTTAATCTGGCGTTGCGCTGGATCAGAGTGTTCGAATTAATTTGCGTTCAATAGGTTCACGTGTGTGTTATTCAGACGAAGATGACCGTGCTTTCAAAAATTCAATCGGATAATTAGAAGAGAATCTAGGAATACTTTTCAAAAATTGGAATTTTGAGCTTTTTGAGGTGATATGGGGATTGAAAATGGACTATGGGGTGCATAAATGGGTAGGAAACTATATTCAGGAATAAAGATCACATTCAATCAGCTGTGAACGTAATAATAAGGCATTTTGAGCTCGTTTTGGAAATTTCAGATTTTCAACTCCCCAACAATTTCTGAAGAGAGACAGTTACAGCCGCCAAATTTTGACAAAGTGTGAAAAAGTTCGATTTACAACAATTGTAAAAAGTTCAAGTTCAAAAGAGAATTAGGGGGGCCAGGGGGGACAAAATGTTGAGGCTCCTCTCCTAATTAGGGTACCGGTTATAGCCTAAAACCTATTCCGGATTCATACGAACACATCCAGAAAGTTCGAACCCCCCAGCTCTTACGGTTCAGCCGCTAACCTCGAACAAACAAACACACAAACAGACATACATTTGCTTTTATATAGTAGATTATTACTTCAGTATCCGCTAGTGATGTCAATATTGAAGAATTTTCAATATCGATACACATCGATATTTTTCAAGCGAGTATCGATAATATCGATATTAATATCCATATTAATTTCCTTACTCCGAATTACGTAAATGAGAAGAACAAAGCGAACACTTGACACAAGACAAAGTCACACAAACTAAACCTATGTACCTAGTACATACTAAAAGTAAAACTTGAAACAATTAAATTCTGAATTGACGGAACACTTGACACGAGACAAAGTCACACAAGTAGTAAAGTAAAACCTAAAACAAATAAATTCTAAATTGACGAGGGAGAATAAGTAATTTTTAATTTTTTTCTTTACGATTTGACTTTTTGACTTTTTATGTATAACTTTTCAAATTTCAGAACAATATCGATATGTATCAATATTTTTAAAATATCGGAATATCGAGCCGAACAGCTGAAATATCGATATGTATCGATACTTTTGCCATCACTAGTATCCGCCGAACCTTCAAATACAATAAATAAAAACAAGCTACCTCGCAGATAGCGAGGCAGTAAGAGGGTGTTTGCCATGTTCTGTTCGTTGTTGCGCCAACTTCCTACACTGGCATTGATAAAACAAAACCAAAATAATATTAGGACCAACGTCAATTTGTTTACAACGCTGCTGTCCAAAAAATAATTGATGTATGTTCACTGTTCAATGGTGGCCCATGATAGAACATACGTCAATTTAACACGGTAGTCTCCATAAGAAAAAATAATTTGATGTATGTTCCGTTGTGACCCATATAGAACATATGTCAATTATTTTTTGGACGGCAGTACGGGGCATTCGCATCACTGAAACTAGGAATACTAATGAACCGCCATTTTGATTCCCACTCCGCCCATGGATCTTGAATCCGACTATGCGGAGCGCGCCGCCTAATCAATTCGTCATCGACGGGTGGAGTGGAAATTAAAATGGCGGCTCATTATACCCGGGTGTAGCTATAGTATCCTTAGATCCTTACTGAAACTGAAGCTCTGTATATTCGGGCCGGTCATCCGCTAGGAGCGCTACAATCGGCAAAATTGAAAACGGGATCAGGACGATTTTCCTATTTGAATGTGTATAGAGTTGTCTCAAAATAAGTCGAGGACGAAGCCATTTAGCGAAAAAATTAAAATAACAAAATTTGTACAGCGTAAGATTTCCTAGAAGTTACCTTCTTATATAAAAAGTGATTTTGATCGATTTAACGAAAGCTTCCGCCCACCACCCGCACCGCAAATCAGTTGTCGCGTTTTCTTTGTGCGCCACACTAGCGCTGACCGGCCCGAATTATATTATATACAAGAATACAAGTACGATCGTCCGCCATTTGGACTCCAACTGTATCTGTGGATGCCAAATCCGACTATGCGGAACGTACCGCGTAGTCAATTTTGCATCGATTTCGTCAAAATCCTTAACTAACAATACTTAAGGTTCAGGAATAGACCGAGTTGAATAGTAAAGAGGAAAATAATTTCTGTGCCTTAAAACCATCATAAATTACTTTTTGGATGGGTTTCCAGTCGTTTCGAACAATTTACGACTAAACCAAATCTGTCACGAGACGACTTTGAACAGAACTCTTTTCACATGATTGTGTCTAAATGAACGATTAGGCGCACTGTGAATTAAAATGGTGGCTTATTATACACGTGTGTAACTATAGTAATCTGTAGAATTCTAATGCAAATGTGTCATCGTGAACCGGCTCCTAACACATTCGCCTGGCCGTGGTGGATGATTCCAATGTTGCGCATTTAGGGAGTTCGGAGTTGTATAATTGTTGTAGTGTGGTATTTCTTGCAAAGTTACAAATTCACTTCTACTCTTTAAGAACTCAACAATCTTTACTTTCAAATATTCGAATTCCGTCAATCAATACCGAATTCCAGCTAATAAATTATTTGTGATTTTCTCATTCTTTTGTTGTTTTTTCTGGTAAATATGTCAATCAATGACATGCGCCTTGGAGACGCATTTATTATCGAACGCGGTCTCATTGAAGTAATCGCTGTTGTTCATAAAATGAACAGTACCTCAATCCAAACTGGAACGGGAGTTCGGTATGATGTACTACTCGTTGATGAAACAGGTAATAAAACAAAATTATACCCGATGAACATTTTCATGTTCGTAATTTAGCAGCACGAGTACTAAATTACGAACATTACTAATACAAAAACAAACCTTTTGTATTTACATTGTGTGTGTTAGAATAGTTAGCAGTAATTATGATAATCCTAGCCCTGAAAACACTAATGAAAATTAGTGGTAAATATTATAAAATACGAATAACACTTAGCTGTGATTTATTCTGGATTTATCCTATTTCAAGATAACTAAGCGTTCCTCATAATTTGTACTTTGTGGAGGATAAGAAACGCATAACCTGGAAGATCAGCGCACGCATCCTGATTTGTCTGTTGTGTGCGTTGAATTTTTGAATTGATAGTAAACGTTACTCGTTACATCTTGGTAACGGTTATTTTGCGAAAAAGACAGTTTAGTTTTGCGGTGATTTTGGTTTCAGTTATATATAATTACTTTATTGCAGGTTTGTATTTGTTAGTTATACATCCGCGTTACTTGGTAACATTCCATTAACTGCATACTGATGCATTTCTCCTATGATTTGCCGAGTATAATTATTTTGCGAGTAAAGTGCCGTGTTATTCTGGTTAGAATAGGTAAATTAGTAGGATAATGGCGGATAAACCCAAAAAATCACGAAAATACTGGCTTCTGGGGCATGGTGATGTCTCTTGTAGTTTTTACTATCAGCAAATGAAGAACGAACCCGACGAACCTGTGGTAAGTAAGCTTTTCCTACTATATATGTAGGTAAATTTTCAGTTCAGGATGAACTCAAATGTGTAGGTAAATTTAGTATTAATTTATAGTAACATTTATTGCCGGATTAAAATCTGAGTGATAAGGCCAGTTTCCTTTGAGTACTGTTAAAGCATGCTACTTTCAACAGTGATGGTGCTGCGTCGAAAGACATCCCCTTTTATCTTTGATATACTAACTTATATCTTGAAGTGTGAATTCTGTGGCATCAGATCCAGTGTTTGGAGAGCCTATACTTCGGCCTTACTTAATGCATCAATTTTCGGCCTCTTCTGCGGCACTACCGTTCCTCCAGAAAATTTCTTCCCGGTACCAAAAACTAACTTTCTTCATTACTCTATGTAAAGCAGGCTGTGATTGTCATAGGTAGGTATATTGTCTTTCTGTATACCCACTATGGGTGCTGTAAGGTTCCATAGAGTCTGTTCACACAAAGATAATGGAGAGCAGTAAGTTGTTTACCTTACTTTCACTATCACCTTTACAGTGGTGCGCAGTGCAGGTCAAAATGTAACGAAGTGTGCAGTCATATTCAAGTGTAAACATAATGGGTATGGAATTAGAACAGATCTAAAAATATGCAATACACACAAATGGAATGCGATGTAGGCGCAGGGCCGCCAAGAGCCAAACTGGGCGGGGGGGGGGAAATCTACCGGCCTACACTGAAATTATTTGCTTGTAAAAAGACATATTGTCTATTTGATAATTATAATTTCTGTGACTCTGCGGGCCCCCTCAAAAAACTTGAGCCCGTGGAGAAGAAGTACCGTCCCCCCTTCTCAGCGGCCCTATGTAGGCGTGAACAAGTTTTGAAACGAATGCATTTCTGAATGCTAAATGGGGGCCACCTGGTTTTACCTGACCAGTTTTGCACCTTTTTAAGAACCACTACTACCCTGGAACGAAAACAGGACCATCATCTTTCCGTGGGCAGACTGTAGCTGACTATTAGCACACGTTCCACCATACTTTACAAGTCCTTATATAAGTGGGTGGTACCCTATTCTAGTTAAACTTTGACTTTGCAGACTTCCATTTCATTTCCACTTTGTCCAACCTCCATTTCCACATCGGCTGTAATTGTTTTGCTAACTCTTCAATTTTAACTTTAGTTTCATGCCTGAATTAGACTTCTGTTAGAATGCTGTTACACTTACTTTCAACTCTGACATTCAGTCTAATTTCCACAGTAAACTACAACACCTATTTTTACTCAACATTTTGATTATTGACTTTTATTTAGTTAATGATCACCTTGGCTGTCTTTGACTGGAACATTGATCTTGACTGTTTCCATTAAAAATCTGATTCAAGTATTTCCACTCTGAATTTGACCATGACTTCAACTTCACTCTGATTCATTTGGACTGCATTACTGCAGCTCTGATCACAATTTCAGAACAGATTTTGACTTTAGATGAAGACTACGTATGTGTGATGCATTTATTGAGATGAATTGATCGTAATTATTCTGCAGGGAACCTAACTTTTGTTGAATACTATGAATATATGAAATTATTCATCACAATTTTGCAGGCTTCTACAAGTCAACAACAGCAGTGTGTTGTTCCAGTAAATCCAGTTGCAAATGTAAGCGACACTATTGAGTATAATATGTCTTCCCATTTAGCTGAAAATGAAGACGAAGAGTTGTTGGATGTGAGTCCAAAAAAACTGAAGATTTATTGTGTAAACAATATGGTAATGTGATAAATGCGGTAGGGGGCCTTATAAAACCCCTACTGCATTAGGTAGATGATTATGTGTATTATAATTTCGTTTAAGGTCTTGTGAGTTCCCTACCAAAATTTAGGTGATCAGTTATACATACCCTAATGCCAAGGGTGTAGCCAGAGTGGTCTTGTCGGGAGGGCAAAAGAAATTCTAGGGGGAGGGGGCAGTTAGATACTTATTGACCTTCCGTACACGCGGATGCGTAGGAGAGGAGTCGCCTTCATCAGCCCTCCTTCCTACAATTCCGTCTCCAATACGATTCTCTAACATCACGGCAACTACCCATCAGCTCACCCCACCAAAGCCCCTTCTATCACTATTTCTATACTCACCACGACCCTCTTCATCCAACATTCATGTCACAATCACCCTACACCACCATGACGCTTCAGAAATCACGATCCTCTTCCCACCATGGTGCCCTCTGCTAGTATAAGCCTGCTCCCTTCCGCAATAGGGCGCCTCTTGCACCACGACCTCTTTCTTCTGTACAGCCATCCTTCGAGTCCCGGAATCTCTCCCTGCTGCAATCCTCCTCGCCCACCATGGCCCTCTTCCTCCACTAGATCTTCCTTACCACGGCCCTCCTACCCCACTATGACCGCCCTCCACCATCAGGACTCCCTCACCCATTACTACTTCCTCCCTCTGCGGCCTCCTCCCACCACAATTCCCTTCTCCAACCACACCATTCCACACATGAATGTCCCCCCCCCCCAGATATCTCTCACCCACCACAATCCTTTAACCCACCATGGCCTTCTCCTCTTTCCTCACCCTCCACCCTGACCATATTCCTCCTTCCAGGAACTTTCTCCCCTTACCATGAACCCCTTCCCTGGGGTAGGCTGGTAGGCTGCTATAACATCACAAGGGCAGAAAATTATGATTCCATACATGACACCAATGGCCCCTGCTAAGCCTCTGCCCCGCCACCAATTCTGAAGTACTGCGTGGGTTACCTTGATATTTATTGCAAAATATTGGATTTATTTTTGTGGGCCCCGGGCTCACAACATTGCGGGGATTATTGGAATGGGTTTGACTCATATGTTTTCACTTTTCGCTTCAATCATTTTATCTGTTATGTAGTTATAGATAATAATTCAGTTTTTTAATATTTTGTTACATTCCTTTTTAGCATAAAAATTGTAAAATTATTTCAGACACTAAATAAATTTTTTTGAATATTTCATGGAGATCCAATTATTTTTAAGTATGATTCAAGGAGCTGGAAAAGTTTTTGAATGATAGCAGTGTAGCAGATAAAACCGCTGCCAATTTTATCCCCAATGTTACTAATATTGTTCAGTGTACTGCTAAAGTTATCCAAAATAAGAATAAAATGCAGAATGTTTAGCAGGAGGAACACTAAGTTTATGAAAAATACTACTAATCTTATCATTAATGCTGCTAAATTAATCCATGATACTGACAAATATATCTTTATTTCGGATAAACGCCCGGCGAGGTTATTCAGAAATAAGCAGTACATTAGCAGTGCAAAGTGTCCATGGGGATAACTCGCTGTACTTTTCAAATGGAGGAATACTGCTAATCAGGTTAAAATATGACTAAAAATTATCCGAACCACTGACAAATTTTTCATACTTTAGCAGTGAAATGTTCATCGGGTAGTATAAAATGATAAAGTTTATTCGTTTTTATTATACCCATCAACGTTTGTAAGTGAATGCTTACATGTGAGGGCAAAGTTTGCGAAGCAAGCCGGAGAAGAGTAAGTAATTACCCGAGATATTTTGCCATGTAATCTCACTGACAAACATTCTGCCATCCAAAAAATCATTGACGTATGTTCTATATGGACCACAACGGAACATACACGTCAAATTATTTTTTCTTATCGAGACTGCCGTGTTAAATTGACGTATATTCTATCATGGGCCACTATTAAACAGTGAACATACGTCAATTATTTTTTGGATGGCAGCATTGTTGTGTAATATTTTAGTGCATAATTATAATATGTTGAAAATGTACTGGGAAATAAGACCAGTGCAATGTTGTTAAATATGTGTGCAAGATTCTTAAATACGTGCGCCGCTGTTAAGATGTCACGTCATGTTCTTAATATATTATATATTAACAACGGAGGTCAGCCTTGTATTCTACGCTATCTACTTCATGATTGTAAATACCGACTTACAATGGGCAAAATACATCCGTAAAATGTACGTCATTTTGCTTTATAAAACCTGTTACTCCTATAATATTGATCCAAAAAATTATTGTAGGCTCTTTAGTTATGAGAGAATATCGGAAAAATGCGAACGACTTGATATCAATCAGATTGAATCCTGGACATGTTGGTATATTTAAGATGAAGATTGCTGTATACGGACGAGAACTTCATGGGATTTTATGCGAGATCTTCGAAACAGATGATGAAGTTGAACATCGTGTGGCGACATTACGATCTTGGTAAATACATATAAGCCAGTAATATTTTAATTTTTGTAACGACGAGCTTTTACATTCAGCGAGTGCGCAAATGGTAAATGTAGTAGTGTAATTTAGTAGTTAGAAATTCGAGAACAGAGTACCAGAACCTGTTGTTCAACATTTTGAAAAACAAATCCAAAATAGTCTGGAATGATTTATGTAATGTCTAAAAGTTACGAGTTTATTCTGTCTCTTATATCACTGTCATATGTAATTTAAAATTTGTTGTTTATCTTCTTATTTAGGTATGTAGAGACGTATGCCGAATTTCATCCTCATGATGACAGTATATGTTACTCTAATATTTCCGATGTACAAATTATTACAAAAAGTCCTCGGCTGCAGTATTTAAAAGGTGTAATTATGACCAAAGTTTTACAAGGAAAGCGGATGACGTTAACTGTAGTGTATTTGGTCTTGAAAGTTGGCAACATTGTTATAGAATAGTTTTGATAAGGTTTATGGATTACAGAATTAACGTGTTGTAGTATTTTTTTTGATAAAAGGAATAAAAGATTTGAAACTGAATGATGTAGTCGTTTTGTATATTTAACAAATTGGCGACGAGGATTATCAATTTCGTTAGATTTTTCGATGGGCGAAGAACAACAGAACCTGAATACAGTGAACAACCACGCTGATAGTCCATCCGACTCATCACAAGAACCTGTACTATGTACAATGGCGCTCATTGGTAAAATCAACGAATTTGATCCACGCAACGAAGATTTTGACGTATGGTACGAACTCTTTGAATTATATTGCGATACCAACAAGATCGAGGATGCGAATCGAAGGTCCACGTTTCTAACTTTAATCGGCTCTCAGATTTATGGTAATTTACGTGCAATGGTAACACCAAACAAGCCCAAAGATACCGAATTGAAAACCTTAGTAGCGAAGGTACGGGATTTTGTCAAACCAAAGCCGTCAGTCACTGCAGAAAGAAGTAAATTTCGAGCTTGAACACAGCGCGCAAATGAGACGATAGGTACATTCGTGGATGAATTACAGAAGCTCACGGAGAGCTGTGATTTTAAAGAAACCTTGGAAGAGGCATTACGCGATCAAATCACGCACGGTCTTCGTGAAGTATCGTTGAAGAAGAAATTGTTCCAGGAACCGGACCTTACCTACAAGCGTACATTAGAAATCATTCAGGCATGGGAAGGTACTAGAGTCAGTCTTGAATCCGAGAAGAATCTGGAGAATCGTCCGGTGCATCAAATTCGACAGGGAGAGAAGAATGCATGTACTTGTTGTGGACTGAGTAACCACATATTCCGTAATTGTCGATATAAACAATATGAATGTAAAATTTGTAAGCGGACTGGCCATTTGGCAAAAGTTTGTTTTAAGAACCCAGCTAATCGTAGTAACGATCCTAAATCGGCAGAAATGATTCAACGAGAAGGTAACGTAAAGTCAGAATTTAAAAGTAAGAGTAACGTAAAACCAGAGTTTAAAAATAAGGATAACGTAAAAACGACTAAGAAAAATTTAGTTAATTATGTAGATGGGGATCCTGATGATTTAATGTTGAATAGTTTGTTTAATATTTCGTCAACATCTAACGTAGAGAATAAAAGTACAGAAGATCCCATTTTTATGGATTTAACGATTGATAACCAGATACTGAATATGGAACTAGACACTGGAGCTGCTGTTACTGCTATCAGTGAACAATTGTATAAAGAGAAATTTTCTGAAAAAGAATTAATGATAGATGATAGTCTTCAGAAAGTATATGATGGTGTCAATTTTCCAAGGGTTGGTCACAGACATGTATAGTGTATAACACTTTAAGCCTTGTTTTCCAAGGGTCCGCGATTCCAGATGCGTGGTACGCGATGCGTTGCGGCCAGATTAATTGCAGGTCTTTCTATACATAATAGCTTTGTTCGCGCGCTCGCAGTCAAATGTAAGCGTGCAGTTTTCTGTTTGCTGTAACTGTAATATGCTGCTTAAAGAATTACAGAATAGCAGTACGAACGCTCGAACGGATTTACAGTGCTGAAGGGCAGTCAGTCAGGTTTTAGGTTTTATGTTGTGTGTGTAGTCCGCGCGTGAAAGCCAAATTGAAAGATGCTGATAATATTTTTATCAGTTTTATGTCTCGTGATTTCCTGTTCCTGGTGATTTCCCGGTTTGCGCTTTCTTATACTAAATTCCTTGTATTTTTTATTATTAATTGCTTTTCGTGAAAAAACAAAAGAATGTCGGATTATTTTGACGAGTTTAACGCATTCATAACTGAAGAAGATTACGAAGAGGATAATCCAGCCGGCGGACGAAGCACGTGGAACGATTGTCAGATAAAATTGTTGTTAGCAGTGTATAGTGAATGTATCAAGTGTGTCGGGCCAGCCAAGAAATTCCGAAGGAAAGAAGCTATATGGCCGTACATAAAACAGAAACTCGAAGAACAAGACCACTTTTTCACAGTTAAACAAGTAAGCTCAATGATTAGAGTGCGTTCTGAAACCGTGAGTGGACGACACTCAAGTGATCCGATGCATTCTGAAAGTACTTGGTTGATGTCAGGGTAAAATATTTGTTCATTTTGAAACCATCGTCGGAGCATCGACGATCTTCGTCCAATTTGGATGATGTGATAAGACTCAAAATATCTCCCAAGGCGTTCTGAAAGTGGCGAAGGAATTCTGTCACTCGACATCATTCCGTCGCCCATGCTCAATACGCTCATAGGATGAGAGCTCATGTTTCAGAACGCACTCTTGGTAGCTATAATCGTTGACAACATTAGTAAAGTATCGTGTTTTGTAATTTAGATAAAAAATAAATGGACGTCCCTAGAAAGGAGCTTCAAAAAACTTCGTTCTTTTTGCTTTTTGTTGTAGACAACTGTACAACAATTGTGGAAAGTTGTAAGGTGGCGCGTTCTTTTTGCAGGTTTGCTGACGTCATTACCTGATATGACGTCAGTACTGTCTGTTCTGTTTGCATTCGCTGTGAAACGGTGTAAAGTCGATGTTACAGTTTTTCACACCTCCTTGAGAGTTGGTGTGGAGTTGCTGTTGAAACTGCAGATGATAACGACACAGGTTTTAAGTATTTTGACTTTCGAAGTGTTTCAAGTTTCATGTGCAATTATATGAATTTTACTTCGTTGTTCCATACGTTGAAAGTTTTTCACAATGCGAGGAACTGTTACAATTGTTACTGATGAGTTTTACAGATGCGTTTGTGATGGTAAGCAATTTAATAGGGACAAATATTTGGCCCGCTCGAACAGAATGTGAGCGACAGGTGACTAAGCAGTCAAAAAGTACAAAAAATGAGGCAAGTTTTCAGAATGAAGTGCACACTGTTGTACAAAAATAAAAACGTAGTCGACCATCGAAGGCAAAGAGAGTGTTGCTCATTTAGCAAATGAATCGTTTTCAAACTAGCAGATCATGCTGGAAGCTTGATTTCATGTGAGCGTGTGCTGTGCATAGCAGAAAAAAAAGTTCTACCATTCGACATTCTAACTTAACGTTTTCAGCATGAACCTTTATTCATTTTCCTTTTCAATCGTTCATTATTTTTATTAATCATAGCAATTTTTCTCCTATCGCGTGACCTGAATTAAGTATTTGTTGCTCACCCCGTCCTACTTCTGTGTTCAAACATTCTACTGTAGCGGGCAATTATTTCAAACCCAATACTCATCTTATTTAAGCGCCTTAATTTTACTCATATGTGACAAAAAATATCAAATTTATTTTTCTTAATCCCGCATGTAGATGGCCTGGTAGCTGACGCCCCAGTTAGTACATACAACAGATATGCAGTCGAAAATAATTAATTTTGAGATTGAAGGAGTACGTTATGAAATACCGATCCCGGAAAATGTAAGAATAGCTTATGACCTAAACATATACAATTTATAATTATACCAAACTACACTAGGCACATCATTATGAATTACAGCAGCAAGGCATCGACAATAACACCGAAGATAATACTCTGAAGACGACAAGTGATGATATTCAAACACATAATGATCCGACTTAAAATGTAAGAAACTTGTGACGAACTATTGCTTATAGCTAACTTATAAACTTATGATTCATAAAATTTTATATATACTTCTGTGTATAATAGAATGACTCAAATCAATCACAGACAGTAAGGAAGGGGTTCGAATGGACATGAAAAAACCAAACTATTTCTCGATCTCTACAAAGAGAAAGAGAACAAGTTACTCAACGCAAAATAAAGAACAAGACGACCATGTGAAAAGAGATTATGGATTATACTCTCAGTTTCATTCCAAAGATATTATATTTCTATATCTCATATTTGTATTAAGAAACTTTGTTTCAGAGAATTAGAGGAGTTGATAGGACATCAGCGTAATATTAATCCTGTCGTACTTATAGGAAAGAACGGTGTTAGAACAGACACAGCGAAGGATGTAACTGAGCCTAGTACTCCGCTTGGCGAAGAGTAATTTTATTTTATTTATTTCTGCAGTTAACATTAGACTTTGACTATATGTATACTACTAGATGGACACCGCATACTGATAAGATTTACATTCGGTTAACGGACAATAGGTTGTCACCTTTTCATTTCCTTGAATATGTTATCTGGCAACAGCATCTGTAACCTCTTCTGCATTATTTTGTGTGATCAGTCTCATGTTCCTTGATTATTTTGTACACTCTCGCGAGTTGCGACGTTGCGACTCAGTGTAGAGGAAATTAATTAGCAGAAATGGATCAAGACGTAAGTTGAAGTTGATTTGTATTTATTTCTTGTGAACATACGGAGTGTAGAATGAACAGTGAAGCGGTATTGTTCACCGCTAATCTTGTTAAAGGTTCTTCGGTATTTATTTTCTTCTGAGAAAACATTTCGTTCTCGTGCAGGAAAGCATAAACATATGAAGAAGAAGCATCAGTAAATTGCTAAAAAAGCAGTGAAAAATTTCGTATGTTAACTAATTGGAGATGACTTTATAGTTTCTTTCTATCACAGTACTGTATTCCATATTAATACAGGCAAAATTATGTTTGATTTCAGTCTTATCATCATTGCTCAGCAGGCTTTGTTATAAGGAAAACGTTCATACATCATATAAAAAAATATCACACAAGTGATCCAGCTGCAGCTCTAAATACTGAAAGTACAAGTTTAGATTCTGCTTTTGTAAGTACCACTACTTTTTCCTGTACATGAAAATTGTTGAAGCGAGTAGATATGTACTTTATTTTCTATTTCTTATAGAGATTCTGTTGCCATTACTGTGGTCGAATATTTACATCCCCCCCGATTGACGAAAGTTCAGAGCGCGAGGCTGCAAGGCTAGTAATTTTTGTTAGTTTGACACATATCCCTCAAAATTATGCAGTGCTGCCCTCGCAAGGCTAAGCGCGGCCGACTACAGAAAGTTTTGAAAACGGTGATCGCGAGAAAGTGTTTACTGATTGGTTCAGACGATTATCACGTGACAATCGTCTGACAGTCATCCGACAGCCGGCGTCTCGGGCCGTTATTTTAAATCATAGATACGTATTTCCTGCATTTGATTGTCCATGTAGAATTTCGAAGTTCGGTAGTTCGAGTCAGTTTAATTGTAACATGTTTTCAAATTGAAGTTTAAATTAGTTTTCGGTGCGTAAAAAGTGTTGGTGAGTATTTCAGATTGTGATATACATTCATTACATTGGAGTGCATATGCAGAAGCTGAACAAACACGCACTATTGCCGGAAATCGCGGCGGCCATCATAATGGCTACATGCTGATTGCGTTTCGTCTGCACAATGTTTGAAAATGTGCGTTTCGTGAAGAAAACTGCTACGGTTTTGTGTTAATTTCAATTCGTCGACAGTATTTGTAAGAGTGGAATTGAAGCGAAATCCATTATCTATTGATTCCTGAGGAATACCCGCGGCTTCCGATGTGATCACCGCCGCTGTTAAATTTTCAAGATGAATTTGCTTCCTTCATTCGTCTGTAAGTAATTTTATCACATTCTTAAAATGCTTGCAATTTGTATGCGTGTATGATACACACGTATTCATACACGTTATAATGCCATTATACATAAGTTCTACAAGGAAATCATGGGTGTGCGCGTGTATTTTATCAGAATACGTGAATACACACACACACACACACACACACACACAAACATCCTCATCGTATTCGCGAGCTCATCACAAATATGTTTTCTGTGTGTTCACTGATAAGAGCGAGCATGTGTTCTGTCACTCTGTTAATCTGCTGCCTCATTCTCATAACTCATATTTCTATAGTTCACTGGGAGTTTGCAACTAGCCACTACCGTTCTGCGATCTGTCTCATGTGGTCAGGGCCGCCAAGAGCCAAACCGAGCCCAAGGGAAAAATCTGCGGGCCGACACTGAAATTATTTCTACACATTTTGGAAAATCAAAATACTTGACTTTTCTTGACTTTTATTTGACCAAACAGGGACGTACCGATAGGGATGGGGGCAACTTACCCCCCCCCCCCTCCCCGGTAGGAATTTCTCACTCAGCAATTGGGAGCATTTACCATTTCAGTGTCAGGCAGAGTTGGAAAAATCCAACAACTCAAAAGTTTTTTCAATATCTTTTTTACTTACTTTGACACTTATGAATTGAGTTGGGAAGTTGGGAAAATTCAACAATCCCAGCCAATAATTTTCATGATAGCGCGATCATAGCAAATGCTACCAAACTAGCACAATGCAATTATTACAAGTAAATACACAAGGTGATGTGATACACAACAAGCAGGATGTAGCCCGAACTACTATATGCTACAGTAGCGCTATTAGAGCCTATGCTAGTACGTATATACGCAAAAAAAAAAACGAAGCTGTGGTAGCCTGAACTACTACATGCTACAGTAGCGCTATTAAGAGCCTCTGCTACATAGTAGGTATATATACAAAAAAAAAAAAAAAAGAGCTGCGGTGGCTCTGTTAATCAGAGTAGCAAAAATATTAGCAAAAGCTACTAGTGGTATATTTTACGCTATATTTATACCGCCCCAGAGTGGACCTACAGTCTGAAGGGGGAACTAATTCAGGGGGTTGAAGATAGAAATTGAAACCAGGGATGAAAATAAGAGGAGGGCACAGGGGCAGCTAGCCCCCCCCCCCAAGCATCTACACCAGAGTTGAGAAATTTTAGTAGATGGATCAAAAGTTGGAAAAATCCAAGAAGTCAAGAGGGTTTTTTTTAGCCAGCACAAAAAATTTTGATACTTGGGAATTTCAAGTTGAGTCAGTTGCAGTTGGGACTTTATAAATAATTTTTACTCCCCCCCCCCCTCCCCGAAAAAACTTCGCCATGTTCCAGACTGAAATCTAACTCCAACATGGGGTTGCTACCTTTTAGCTCGAGATTTAGGGGGCCCAACCTTCTCGAGAGGGGAAGGAGAAATGGGGGGGAAGATGTTAATTCTTTTTTCATCTAATAATTATTACCTATTTCATTTATGAAGATACTGACTGCAATGAAAAGTAAGTATTTACTCAACATAGTTTTCGGTGTATCTTTTTGTTTTGCTTTTCAGAATATTTGCCTATTTCACGTGTGTCTAAAATCGTCCCCGGTGTTTTCCAAAATCTTCTCCCAAGATGGAGATTTGAGACAAAAAATCAAAAACAATCAAAAATTAGTTTTTTTTTAAATCTATTTGATAAGAAAAATTTATTTTTACATCACATGGGTTAAAAAATCACTTCTTCACGACTGTGTAATCATTTTTCTCCTTGGATGCATAATTCATTTCAGGAGCGAAAATAGGAGGGGGTTAAGGGGGGATAAGCCTCTCCGATTTCAAAATTTGCCCCCCTGAATGTTACAATCTTAACACAAAAGTTTTTTCTTTTTTCTTTCCCCCCCCCCCCCCGTATAAAGGAGTATGGTATTGAAAAAATCTACGTTTTATAGTTTTTTTTTGTAGAGGAGGCTATGATTTTTGGATTTTTATAAAGTTATTTTAGGCACTGGGGCTTCAGCCTTCCCAAAGTTTTCGCTCTATTTCCACCCCTGTTTTAGTGAAATATTGAAAAATCTGATAACTGTACGAAACATCCTCCCTCTGACCTATAGCATGTATAATGTATACAGAATATTATATACTCGTACATAAGTTACTATAATAGGAATAAGATCACGTCATCACGACTTCAGCCAAGTGGACATAATAATATTCCCTTCCCTTTCGTTACCTACTATGCATGAGTATTCACAAAGAACGCTTGCGAGTAATGGACGCCGTCATCTTTTTCTGAAGTTCATAATTTCAATTAATTGATATCCTTATCTTGGATTTTCGGCCCACACTGGCCCACCCAGAAAAAAAAGCTCTAATGAGAAAAGTAGTTCAAAGTTAAATAAGAACTTATGAAGATTCAATTTCACTTCCCCAAAATATAAATGTATATATTTTTTTCATGTTCCAGTCAGGCGAACACCATCCTGTATTTACCACAGTCTGTCAGTCCATATTTTTCATGCAGATAATTTCCAAAATGATATTGGCTTATTGGCTTGAGCATAATGGAATATGACTGATACAATGATAGATAATGCTGACCTTTAACAAAGTAATCTTGCGTACATCTTTTCTAGATTTAGGTTTTCCTCGAGAGTTTTCCCAAACAGTTGGAAAGAATAAATTTCTTTAGCTGTTAAAATTTCCGAGGATTTAAAGCTGGTGAATTCGAGTTCCAGCTCCGAGCCACCCCCAAGTATGTAGAAGGTTTCAAATTGAATTAAAGCTCAGCAGCTTGACTCCGGACCCTGGCGTTCTTAAAATTTCAGGGTCCCAAAATCTAGAATAGAATTTCAAACTTCAAATTAACCAATTTCAGAAGCCCACCACACAGTTCATTGTGCTTTATTCTTTTATTTGGCACCTGGGAATTCAGAAACTTCCCTTGAAGCCGCTCGTGAACTTTCACACACCGAGTTACGAGGAAAATAATGCTGAGGTTCCTTCCACATTTGGTAACGGGTGGGCTGATGTCCATGGTGCAATGGGCAAAAAATTATCGGTGGGAGGGTGCTTCGACTACACAAGAAGTCGCACATGTTCCTGATGACGCTGATTAATGGGACACTTACACAGGGGGCAGGGGTTACTATGATGCTCGGGTAGGTCTGCATGTAAACACTCTGTGGTAAACTGTGACTTACATTTTCCAGCGTAACACTTTAATTAGATCCACAACTAATTCATGTCTTATTATTCTTTGGTCTGCAGAATAACCTACTTAGGTTGCTCCCCAAGGATGCCAGAAAAATATTGAGCACCATCTTCTCCGACCGAATCACCAATTCAGTGAATATGAATGGCGCTAATGGGAAATTGAAATTCCCTACCACCACTACTTACCAAATTATCTCAAGTATGTATGAGTTGCACATCACTTTTTGTTCCACAGCACTTCTATTACTTAGCTAATTTTTTCATCAACATTCCTACTACAGAGTACATAAACGAGGGTGCGAACAACGGTGTCTGCCAACAAGCCGCAACACACTGGTTCCGAAATGCCAGAGACAGAGTGGCCAGATGCAAGACAGTGCAACCTAAGGGAACTCAGAATATCAGTCGCAAGTTATTTATACCCACATCCAGTAAGTAATGAAACATAATTTTGTCCATATCCCCGAATTTAGTGGTCTACTCAAAATTGTGCGTGTGTGGGGGGGGGGGGGTTACTATCACGACAATAATAACACGAAGTACGTGTGTACATAATCATTGATTTAACATATCAGTCAGCATATCGGCATTGGGACATTAGTAAACCACAAACATCAAGTGCAAAGTGCAATTATACAATTTCTCCTCAACGGCTGTCCCCTTATTTGCAGGTACTGCGCCTCCCGAACAAGGCAAATCCGGTGACCCGCCACTGATAATCAACTTGGATACTCCTGTTAACTTTATCGGCGAGACCAGTGTGATTATCGACCAGACTGTGATGAATATACTAGTTCCTGAAAACGTACCTACACTTACTTTTAAGACACCCGAATGCCTTACTATGGCTCTGTTACATTTCACGTGTGTTATTTGTTACTATTTTATCAATAGATTACTTTCCCAGTTTTGTAAATATGTATTTGTCATTCGAAGCTACCCCTGCTGTGGATGGGGGAGCATAACTGTTGCTCTTCCTTGCTAATGGCTGCGGGAGGGAAAGCATGCCTCGGGGGTATGGTGCAGTATAAAAGTGCTGCTCCCCCTTCCGGAGGGTTGTGGGATGAGAGCATGCAAGGAGGGGGGCGGTGCAGTGTAAAGATGCTGGGTCCTGATTCGTGCATGTGACATGCAGGGGTGGCCTCCTATTGATTCACTGGGTAGAGACGCGCGGCTAGCCGCGTGTCGACTCGCGAGGCTAACCGCGACTAGACGCGCGTCGACTCGCGCTAGCCGCGCGGCTGTCAAAAGGACGACACCAAGTCGGCCGCGCGGTAGTCACACCTGATTGGTTCAAACAAATATTGAATTCTGCGCTCTCATTGGCCGAAATTGCAAAAAAGCACATTTTTGATAGCCTTGCGCGTCAAAGTCTCGTCCAAAAGTTCGAGGCTGCGAGTCTGTAGCCTCACATAGCCGTGTTTCGTCAATCGGGCCGCTATGGTAGACTCAATCATATGAAGAAAAATCATAACTATGAACCAAAAGGTCGAAATAAAGGTCCTAAAGAATGATTCCATGTATGTTGATAATGATGTACTGGTTTTTAAATCTTGTTTTCGAAATTTCAGTCTCATGAGCTTCTGACAATAATGCGAAATAATGTTACAGACTTGCAAGCATTGTCATGATAAGTTCAGTTTCCATTCCGGCTTATTGTGGCATATTAAAAGTGCACATTCTGAAATTTCTAAAATCACAGTGAGTAACTATCATGTATATACAGCAGACTGTCAACATTTGTATTTATTTTAATCATACTCTTCTATAGAATTTTGAATGCAGCTACTGCTGTACTTCATTCAAAACAAATCAAGGACGTATGCACCATATGAAGATAAAGCATGATTACATTCCTTTAACAAAAAGGGAAAGGCTGGAGAAAATTAACGAGATAAGGAATAAGTACGACGAACTGTGGCAGGATAGATACTCCGCACTGATGGAAAATAGTGAAGATAAAATAATTTGTAAACTTATTCCAACAGTGTCCGATCGGTATAATAAACTAAAAAAGAAGAAATTTTATACGAACCATTTTATTACACAGATTATTACACAGCTCATGGAAATTTCGGTTCCTACTTTTATAGATTTAAAATTAAAGAAAATAGTACATGTAATGCTTGTAATGCTGAGAACGATACCCCGGAGCATGCAATTACTAGATGCAGAGCCAGCGGCACAAAAAAAAATACTAAGTCTGACTACCCTAAACAAAATGGAATTGGAAAAATATCTGGGGGAACTCGGTGGTATCATGAAGGGAAGGGAAGAAGAGGGTTCGTCCATTCTTGCACATAGCTCCGGGTCATCGTAATTAAAGCAATCGTCGCGAACACAGCAATGTGAGGCCGTCTTGGATCTTTAATGGACAAGTTAATAAACAATCGCTGGATCTTAGGTAGCCATTGCGAAAGAATTATAAAAAATTTTACAATATTTAAAATAAAGGAAAAAAAAAAAAAGACACCTTGCTTTAGGACTGGGCAGGATCTCATATTCTTTCCTGCTCACCATAAATAGGTACTTTAACATGTCACACCCCCCCCCTTGGTTTGCATTTTCCCCTCAACTCTTTCAGAATGACTTCTATCAAGCAATTAAAAAGTGAAAAGAATAGTCTGATTTCTTCAATTATTCAATTTCCCGTTGCGCTATATTTTCCCTTCTTCTAACAATATTTTTCAAGTAATTAGGATCCCTGCTGTAGGCAGTCTGAAGTCATTCTTACTGTCCTGTATTCATCCATATACTATATTATTTTTGAAGACGTGTTGCTAATTCATCTTACATACATATTATGCTTCCCTTGACATGTTTCTGGCAAAAGGTGATGGTTCAGGTGACGAGGAAATAGGAAACTGGAGATTATTTCAATTGTGTGTGGAACTGAATCTTGAGCATTCAAAGATTGACCGCATCCTTCAAGTTTTACGAAGATGATATAAATATCCTCAAGAAATTCTTCAACTTCCTGCTACTTTCAGAACAGCCGTTGGTCCGTATCCAAATTTCAATGTCAAACAATTTATCGTTTCTACTGAAGGTCATGTCACTGTTATTGAGAATCGCAATTTGAATGATGACGATAATTATAATGGTGGTGATAAGAGTTAAGACCAACTTTCCGGAGCTTTTGAGTCACAGTAATAGACTGAGCCAATATATTTATTTTGGCGTTCAGAATGCAATAAATATTGGTCTAGCATCTTTTGATCGTGATGCCACTCACTTGAATTTGGAAATAAATGTTGATGGAGTGTCTTCATTTGACAATGCAAAAAAGGAGATATGGCCAATTTTAGCATCATTTTCTGAGCATCCAGTCTTTCCAGTTCCCTTACACTATGGTAAATCTAAGCCACCAGATGCAAATTTATTTCTATAAGATTTTGTGAATGAGATGTTGGCTATACATAAAAATGGTGATACGATAATGTTTCAAAAGAAGGCATATAAACTGCGTTTATACTGTGGCCACACTGACAGTCCGGCTAGGAATTTCATTCTGTCTCTTCCTTTATTCAACTCCTATGATGGTTGTTATCGATGTCACGCTCATGGTAAATACATTAATCGAAGAATTTATTTCCCAGAAATAGATGCTGCTCCTCGAACAATAGAAGAAGTGAGGGCATCTTCGCAATGTGAGAACAGCAAGAGTACTGCATTGCTGAAAATTCCATATTTTGATATCATTAGACAAATGGTTCTGGATTCACTGCATATTCTTGATTTAGGAGTTGGACGTACAAAGTTACTTGGTCTTTGGACTACTGGAGTAAGAAATCCGTTCCGCATTGCGCCTTCACGTTTGAGAGAAAACCTCGTGCGCTTGATGAATACACGCATTACAGGGGAAAAGAAGCGCGCCAAATATTGTTGTATATGGGACTCGTGATTTTGAAGTTCAACGGCGTGGAGTGTCGCGGGCACAATCGTGAGAGAGTCATCGCCGTGTAAATGTGTATGGACTGTATGTACGTATTCGTATGTATTTATATTTATGTATGATCGAATTTCAACAATATTTTATTGAGATGTTGTTCACCGCGTGGCAGAACAGAACTGGATTAGATTTTGGGGTCAATCGATTGAACGGGAAGTGAGGAAGTAGGAGTTAGGCTTGTTAACATTTAAAAAAAAAAACTGACTTATTTTTTTCAGTAAACATGAAAATTACGCTGGAGGGTATAGTTATCACGTGGGCGATTTCACTCGTCCTATGAAGGAAGGCTTGCAAATTGCCAACAGCGATCATACTGTTAAGTTTGGTGTTTCCAAAAAGTTAGATAACTCAATTACGTACACGGTATATTGTCTGACAAGTACATCGCGTGAGGAACCGCATATATAAACCGGTTAGCCGGACGTGAAGGAGCTTGGCAGCTTCAGCGCTTCCCACAAAGTCCATTGTCCCCTGAGTCGGCTTGATGTTACTGCCTAGTCAGGTGGTTGGAGTTATAATTTTGAATTAAGTGTGGATACCATATCTCTACTGTCCCTGAATCCGCTAAAAGGGAGCCAATCTGTCCACCCAGGGGCCCTTACTACCTCTACCCCAGGGTGGCATCAAAAGGTGCCACAGGGTGAGACATGCCCCGGGCCACACCAGTCTCCCAGTAACAGTTCCACATCCCCAAGACCCCCACCCATGGCAGCGTTAGGGAGAGCCGCTTTCTGAACTATGGCTACTCACTCTCACACCTTTAGGTGCCATATTCTGATGGGCGACCTTGGGTAGGGCTAGTCGGGATAGCTTACCCTCGCTTTCCGAACGGTTTTTTGCGTTAGAGTTTTTCCTTCTCTATGCCAAACAGTACGCGCCGATGCGGCTCGCTTACTAGCCGCGTGTTTCACAACGCTGAGTAAGCGGCCAGCGGTGTGCACATACACAGTGCCATTTTTTTGATTGATACTGGTGGGGTAACACACCCTGTTCCCATGAACTGGCAGGGTTACAGGGCGCGCTTTCCACCTTTGTTGGCACTGTTGTCGCTGAGTTCGCTAGGATATTAAGGGGATTAGCGAGTATCACTAGCTTCCAGCACTCGTTGGGCCCGCACCCAAATGCAAGGACTGCGTAATGGGTACTTGACCACTTGGCCACAGAGCGACGCATATCATCCCACCACATACTGCTACGGACCCATGACTGGCCCAGACCCCCTGTTCTTCGAGATCCTACGCCCAGTTCCAAGGCACCGAGTAGCCTGTCGCCATCCGGGCCGGACCATGAGAGGTCCAGCAACAACCCGCCTGGACAGGCACAGGAATGCCCCAGGCCGGTCTACCAGTAGTTAAGCAACCCGACACGACCCATACCAGCCGAATAACGAATGAGCGATTAACGCACCGCACTGAAGCATCTACAGGTACCTCGGCCGACAATACTCTCCCTCAAACTCATGTCAGCCCATCAGGAGCCCCCCAGACCACCGCAGGCAGAAGACCCAGGAAGCGCAAACCCATCCCCAAGAAACCAAGCAATGCCAAGACAGGCTCCCCTATCAGCACCTCAGCAACCCTACAAAGAAGGAAGAAAGGGGACCCCGAACAGAGATTCGTTTAATTTGGAATTTTAATTAGTTGGAATGGCCACAAAGGGTGGATGCCATATTTGTAATGCCCCTGGATCCGCCGAAAGGGCAACTTTCTTTCTTTCTTTCTCTCTCTCTCTCTCTCAAAATTATAGCACAGTACCTACATTGTTGAACTAATATTGAGTAGGTTCTAAACTCTGTATTTGAAAGTTTTTTTAGATTATACAGGTAAGTATTTAGTTAAATGTTTATGTGTAAAATTAATAATAACAACTCTTGCATAAATTTTTCTCATACTAACAATGTGTGAATTATTTATTTTCTTCTTACAGTTACCTTGTGTCACTTTTAATTTACTGGGGCTGCTTAGTACCATAATTAATTCACCAAGACAAATATCGACGATGACTGCAATTTTGATAAGGAAGGTCGACACACAAATATGTCAAGTGATCTCTCTCAACAAGTCCCGAGAATCAACGTCAAACAATCGATTATCAAGTATTGGGAAGACAACCAGAAAAATTATCCGCTGTTGTATGATGCGACTCGCGTGATATTTTCAGTTCCTGGTACTCAGGTTTCGGTAGAAAGGCTTTTTAGCCATTTACGATTTATTCTTAATGATAATCGAGAAAAATTGAGTTCTGAAAATTTAGATAACATACTGTTGGTGCGATGTAATTTTGTGCATCTCATTTCGTCGTCGTTCTTTAAGGAATTCAATGTCTGAATAATATCAAATAATTTTCTTATTTGTACTGATTTTTGAATAAAATTCTAATTAAAATAATTATAGTGTTCTTTTTTAAAAATTGTCAGTTGTTAGCTATTAGCCATTAGTTTTTAGCGATTAGGTGTTCAATCATTAGCCGATAGCTTAGCTGTTAGCTAGCCATTCGCAAGCCTTCAGCTGTTAGCCCTTTCTGTTAGCTATTCCCCTTAAAAAATTAGCTTTAAGCTGCTTAACACCCCTGCCTGATATCACGAAAATGCTGCTGTAATGGAGATATACTGACTTGTGATTGGAAAGAAAACTACATATCAAGTAAGAGGACAATCCTGAGTTTCTGATTGTTATTTGATTTAGGTACATGTGGATGCTACTTATGAGGAAATAATTTTACTTTTTGCAGGTATACGTTGTGCAGCTCATCAGTGGCGGATTTACCTATGGGCAAAATGGGCAATCGCTCAAGGCGGCAGATTTTTGGGGGCGGCAAATTTTCCTTTTCCTTCCTTTTTTTAATAAAATGTAATGTAATAAAAAATTAAATAAATAATAAATAATTAGTAATCATTCAACTCTCTGTATAGTAGGTACCTATCGTTTTCCTATGTTTACCCATTCAACGCTTGAAAAATATTAAAAATCCAGGGCGGCAGACATTCACTTGCCCAGGGGCGGAAAACTCCTAAATCCGCCACTGCAGCTCATACCATGCAGCTGAGCATTAACAATACTTTGAAGTCGAAACATGCCGTCACGAAAAGTTATGTTGAAGTTATTAATGCTGCACGATCTGTTTGCAAAGAACTGCGGACTCAGAACAATTTAATTCTACTCAACAAATTTAAACTGAGGAAACCACAAATTGATTGTGCAACTCGGTGCGTTCTTCCCCTGGTAAACTACTTATGTTGTGTTTCCTTTCGTTTATTTATCTATTTATTTCAAACTTTTTAAGTAAGTTTGGCATTTATTTCTGTTTCAAGCTGAAATTCTACATATGAAATGTTGGAAACATTAATCATCCACTTGAAAGCGCATTGTGAAGACTTATCTTCAATTAATCCGAAAGTAGCACTTTCAGAGGAATGCTGGATGAAAATAGATGAAATTGTAGACTGTCTGAAACCGTGCAAAAAAACAATGGTGCAGCTTCAGAAGGAAGATCGTTTACGCTCACAGACATTTATAAAATATTTAATATGTGCCACATGACAACAGCCAAAATGGGTAACTGGAAAATTTTTAATACTGGAAATTTTTAATTTCTTTAGCAGAGGCGCAGACTTGTAGAAATTATTGAGGGGGCAAAAATAAAAGCTGGCGACTGAAAACCAAAAAGAAAAAAAAAGTATAATACACTCTTCTAATCTGTGAATTAGGCATTGAAAACAAATTATTGGGGAATAGCTACTGAAAAGTATAACAATTGGTATAATAAGGCTTTTCAAGCTGCTGTAAATGAATTATTTTGGACAAATTATTGGGGGGGGGGGGAGGGAATACTCCAATAATTACATTAGGGGTCGCCCCCCCCCTCAAGGAGCTAAGTCGGCGCCATTATTCTTTAGTAATGTTTGTTTCTTCGGCTTAGATATTGAAGTGCGGAAGTAAAAATCTTCCAATTGTTTCAAATTAATTTGTTGATTGCATTTTTATTGCTGATGTTTCACCAAATTTTTCTAGGGACTCCATTTTCAGATGAGTTAGTGGCGAACTTCAATAAAAGAAGGGAAGCTATTTTTGAAAATGATATTTTCCTTGCAGCAATGTATCTCGATCCTCGCTTCAATTTCGAATTAATAAAGCATCTATTATGGCTGCATAATAAACTTCAAGGTTATTTCTATTCTAATATTTAAAATTATTTCTCAGTAGAATACTGGCTTTGTAATTCTGGTTTCAAACATTTTTTGAATTTTGTATATTCCTAGAATTGGGATGCGATGAAGGTGCTACTAATGTTTCCGAATCGGAATCAACTTGCAGCAGCACTGATGATCCTACAGAATTAAAATATGAGAAATTAATGAAAGAGAAACATAAAGGCATTCTACATTCTGCTACTTCGGCTCCTGATTTTGAGGTGATATGTCGATCTTTTCTCACACCTCAGCGATTGAGTACCTCTGGAAATATTCTGAAATTCTGGCAGGAAAATAAGTTTGTCCTTCCTGATTTATATGCCGTGGCAGAAATACTTGTCGCTGTTCCTGGCATACTGCGGAACAACTTGAAACCAGATATCATAAATGATATCCTTTTCATTCGTGTAAATCATAAATTTCTTAATTCTGAGTAAATCTTTATTATTTTTATTTATTTCTTTCTGTTATAAAACAAGAACGTGATTCAAAAGCCTGAACCTGTGGTATTTCTGGTTGGAATTGGGGATTAAAGTTAAAGAGTTTCAAATGTTGGCACTATTGCGTCTTATCAATGGTATAAAGGTGATCATGGAGATATTTTATCCGTAAGCGTTAATCTTGGCTTCTTTACAAGCTACAAGCTAACCAGCTAGCTTGTTAGCTTGTAGCTTGTAAAGAAGCCAAGTGAAAACGGCCTTAATGCAGAATGTACATGATGTACATATGAAGACATGATCACCCATTCATCCCCCCTCGCTTACATCAGCACTGGTGATTTTGCAGCGCACTCTAGTGCAGGTTAAAACCCTAATTGATTACTGGTTACAACATAGCACACTTACCCTATTCAAAAATGCAGCAAGCTCATAGCCAATAGCTGATAGCTAATAGTCTTTACATTGTGCACTAAGCCAATAGCCAGCTAATAGCCATTCAAATTGCATACAAAAAGCTATAGCTAATCAATATCTAGCCAATGATTCCAAGGTCACTAGCTATAGCCAATAGTAATAGCTATTTTCATTGAATTTCAGTCCCTGATGAATAACGTGAAACAGTCGTAATAATGTAATATGCGAAAAACAGAAAAACAGAGAATACAGTGTAACACATAATATATCGTTGTCTTATCTTGTAGTAAGGAGGGGAGATAACGTAGAAGAAGGACGAGGTTGTATAGCTTAACACAATGATGCCGATATATTGATAAATTGATTCATTTTTTAGAACGAAAAATGCCGTATTAACATTAATGGGCGACAAGTAGCCCGAAGCACATATTTCCGCAAAAGGAAGTAGGTAAGAAAAAATTTAGTGTCCCTGGGGTAATTTTTATTGACGAAAAAAATTGAAAGATATCTGTTTATTGCAATATTTAGGTTGTAAGTCTAAGCATTCAAACCAGGCCAGTACTACTCGAAGCTGAAGGCGAGTGTTGTGAAGAGGATGATGATGCTACAAATAACAATGTTGGGAATGGGAACGACCACCATGCTGACAATGAAGATCGTGATCACAAGGATCCCGATCGCGTCAAAAGTGAATATGACTGGGCTGAAAATGGTACAAAAAACTTGCGTTTCACTTTTTCGATTTGATGTTTTATAATTCATATATTCTTTTCAAGAAGATTCGTCAAGAAGGAACTCTCCCTTTCAGTGTTTTTCGAAAAAGAGTCATTACTCAAATTTTAGAAAAATACGGACTACATCGAAAAAGAAAAGCCAACATCCTAACAGAGAATGTCGAGAATACTTTACGTATACAAGGACGACATTTTCCCTCCTCCATGGTTAACGATCGTAATAAGAAGAAGCAGAAGCGATGTGTCGTCCATTTGAAGACGACGAAATCTCCTCCTCAGCGCAAAGACACAACTTACGAATGTGCTGATTGCAGAGTACCCTTATGTCTTGTCCCTTGTTTTAAGACCTATCATACTGAACTGAATTACTAAAAGTATTAATAGTATAACAGTAACCTAATTTTGAAGAGAACAAAAAAACCTTTGATTACCTTTTTCTTTTACCAAATACGTTATGATTCCTAGTTTTTTATACTCCTATTTTAATGTTTATAATTGTTCTCGTATCTGTTCCTATTAAATAATCAATGAAGAAATATAAGAGCGTATATTTACGTTTTCGGTACGCACATGGTTCAGTAACGTTGGACGTAAATTTACGTCAAGCAGCTAGCTGGGTATCACGTGTTGAACGTATAATTCTTAAGGAAGACTGTTGGGATTAATAAATTCATCTTTCCCCAGAAGGATGACATTGCATGGGTGCTCAAAAATCGACTGCTTTCTAGAGTCCAATCTGCCCAACAGGGGACAACGTCCCGTCAGCAGCGAACACTTACCTTCACAGTCAATGTCACAGAACTCTTTGATAATGTGTGCTAGACACACAATACCTACCTACTTATCGTTTATGTTTTGAATTTTTGAATTATTATACTTTTTTACATGCCTACATTTTCTAAAAATAAATTGACGAGCATTTTCTATGTGTTATCTTATTACGTGCCACTTTACAATCAACGTGTGTCACTTTACAATGAGGTGTTGTAAAGTGACACGCGTGTTGTAAAGTGACACACTCAAATTTTGAGGCGTGTACTCAATTACTGAGGAGTTGTCTCTAGTCATTTCTAAAGAGATTTCAGCGTTCTACCGTTTGGTTCTTGTCTCATCTTAATTGGATTATCAATAAGGGAGCTAGAGCAAAAAGAAATTTTTTGCGTCACTTTACAGCACCTGACCCTACATACACATATTACTATCAGACAATTCTTGTCTCGTATTCTAACTTTTCACTTTTCCTGACAAGCATGTCCTAAAATTTACCCAATGTAATAAAAAATAATTCTACAGACGAATTTCCATCGCAAAGGTCGGCAAGTTTTAATCCCAAAATCCCACTTGAAATTGAATGACATGAAAAACACTCGCAGTAAAGTACATACATACCACCGGCAAACTACGTACCGTCAAATCCAAGACTTCCAACTGGACTGACATCATCAGTAAATCATGCACCACATCACGATCTATTGAAACTGCCATCAACAGTATCTTCCTCGGTCACTCACGCCTCACTCACGAATACATATTCCTTTTCCTCAGCCACCACCAACATGCAACACCTGCTCGACTCCCTTAACTCCACAACATATCGTCCAACACTGCAAATCATACCACCGCAACCACCTCATTCAGTACCTTCTCATCGATAACATATCCCACCTTATCTCCTTCATATTTAAATAATATACATAATTATAACTAACATTAAGACATTAATATGTACCGACGAGGCCATGGCCTATAGGCGTCAAAAGTGTCTCGCTAAAAAAAAAACAAAAAAAAAACACCTAATAGATTCCGCTCTATCACAATTCTTTCCTCTCAAAATGCTTAGAAATATATAATGTCCATCGTAGCGGACAGTTGCTATGGGGGAGGGGGAGGTTCTGTAACTCTCGATTTGGGGAAGGCTGCTGTTTGTCCAGCCATACTATAATGTTCTCAGACATATGTAAGTATATTTATCAATAATTACCAAATAATAAATAAAGAAAAGTAGGTAGTCAGAAAAATCAATCTTTTCAAATATACACCCATGGATGGGTTTCAATACCCTTCTGTATGTAGATATGAGTAATAGAAAATAATTTAAAGTACAGTTTGAGATCAGCACGAGCGGTAAAGGAAGGGAGTACAATTTGAAGTCTCAGGACAGTAAACATGCAAGTACCCTTTATACAGAGTGGCCAATCTGGGCAGATTTTCTTTAAAATTTTGTATCCTCACGCACATTTATTTCAGCGTCATGTATGTTCCCTTTTGTACAGGTTTAAAAGAAATGGAAGACTATGAATATATTGGGAATAACACTCTGTGTAGAACCTTGGTCGAACATTTAGTACATTTGAGTGCAATCAATGCAATATTCTCTGTTCTACGGAATTACGCAAATCCAGATGAAATTCGTACGCTTCCTGCCGACTTCCGTACGGCGGTTGGAAAGTACCCAAATTTTGCGGTCAAGGATATTGATGTAGATCCAGATGTCGAGAATACAGCTGAGATAAGCGACAGGGATAAGAGTGAATACATTTATTTCGGCATACGCGAGAGCGTGGCGGCTGCCGCTGGGATAGTAAATGTTAATATTCCTGATCCAGGAATGTTGTCTCTTCCATTGTCCATTAATATTGATGGCATACCTATATTTAAGAGTTCTACAAAATCTTTCTGGCCAATTTTGGGGAGTTTTGATGGAAAACAAGTCTTTGTTATCGCATTATATTACGGTAGAGGAAAACCAAGATTTCGTTTCAAGATAATGTTAGGTAAATATTGTTGAAACTAAAGCACATCAACATATTTTGGTCTATCGAAGAAACCGAAAAAATATCAACCCCAGGCGAGATTCGATTACATATTTACTAATTTTCGCGGCCGGTGTTGAATCCTCATGAGGTCGATATTCTCCCGCAATAAAGACACGTTCTGCTCAGCAGACAAAAATAGCTCCATTCATACTCTCACCCGATAGCCAGAGGCGGATTTAGGCATGGGCAGAGTGGGCAGCTGCCCAGGGCGGCAAAATTTTAGGGGCGGCAAAAGGCGGGCAATTTTTTTTTTTCGTTCCTTGAAGGAATAAAAATAATTTTAATCGAAGATCGAGCGCATGCGCATACGCATCCGTCAATCTGAGCGTTGGAAATCTTAGCGTTGGTAAGTATATGCGTGTTGTAACTTGCACAGCACCAAAGACGTTATAGACGTTTTTGTACAGTATCAGTATGCAGCTATTCAATACACAGTAGCTACTTGCTAATATGATGCCAATCTTCGATTCTCGATTCTGTTATTATTTTTGTGCTTTTACATAATTTACGATGATAATTGTTTCCTTGAAAATGAGCAGCCGACACCGACTGTCGGGTGCTGCATATAAAAAGCTTCGAAAAGAGAAAGATGAAAAACAACAAGATTTTTTGAAGAAAGTGAAACCAATATCCGAATTTTTTGGAAAATCTAAAGAAGGTTAGTACCTATATACTTTTAATTTTATGCATGTATCTGTTACTCATTCTCTCTTTCCTGCTTCCTCATAGACGTGGTAAATAGTTCGGTCGATGTACATGTAGATAATACAAAAGGCAATGAAGTCGTACTTGTACAAGAGAAGAATTCTTCTTCATCAGCATCACCTATGCTTATAAATGATGGTAGGTATAGGTAACCACTTGAATGATTAATTTTTTGAATCAATGCCATGTAATGTTTGTAATTGATGAAAATATTTCAGAGAATTTGGATGAAACTTGTAACAATAATGGCAACGAGAGTATTATAACAGAAAATTTCAATGCGGACCCTTCAGATTGGACTTTGGATAAATCAACTATAGACCATTTTGCTCTTCATGGCTTTGATAACCAGAAACCAAATGACTTTCTAGCAAGTAAGCGTGTTTATGCTGATGGTGTTGTAAGGTACTGTTCGTCGGATGTTTTCAAAAGGACGTTAATCAATGGAGAAGAAAAACGTCGAGAATGGGTAATTTATTCTCAGAAAACTGGAACGATATTTTGTGGTCCTTGTTTTTTATTTAAAAACATTGATTCGGAATTCGGTAAATCGACTGGATTTTCGGACTGGAAACACTGGGGTAGTCGAGTAGAATCCCACGAACACTCGGCAACTCACAAAAAATGTGTCCTGGATTTTCTTTATCGGGGTAAGACTTTAGGAAGAATAGATCATGGTTTACAAGTTCAAATAAATGAAGAAGTTTCATACTGGAGAGAAGTAATAAAAAGAGTCATTTCTATTGTTTCAACTTTAACTGCCAGAGAACATGCTTTGAGAGGTCACACTGAGAAATTAGGATCGGTTCAAAACGGTAATTTCCTGATGTGTGTCGAATTGCTTGCTCAATATGATCCGTTTTTATGTGAGCAACTCAAACGTTATGGTGAACGAGGATCAGGCCATGTTAATTACCTATCATCCACCATTTATGAAGAAATTATCCAAATAATGGGTGACATGGTTTTGAATAAAATTGTTGACGAAGTCAAACAAGCAAAATATTTTTCTCTTATTATTGATTCTACTCCTGATGTATCTCATACTGATCAGTTAGCTATCGTTATTCGTTATGTTCATAGTGAGACTGGCTTGCCTGTAGAACGATTTCTAAAGTTTATTTCGAATCCAGGTCATAAAGCAGAAGATTTATTTACAGCGGTCACTAAAGTAATGAATGACTTAAATATTGATTTAACGAATTGTCGAGGGCAATCATACGACAATGCCGCCAATATGGCCGGAATGTATAATGGTTTACAAACGAAAATTAAAGATAGAGTCGCTCCATCCGCTGATTTTGTACCATGCGCGGCTCACTCGTTAAACTTGGTTGGAACAAACAGTGTCGAACTTTGTTCCAAAGCTGTGGACTTTTTTTCATTTTTACAAGATTTGTACACCTTCTTCTCACTTTTTACAGATCGATGGAATGCCTTAAGAACGTATCAGAATGCAACTCTGAAATCACTCTCCCAAACTCGATGGTCATCACGAAACGAAGCCTGCCATAGCTTACGAGAAAATTACAAAGCAATACATGAAATTTTGAGTGACTTTTCTGAAGATTCAACATTAAAACCAGTTACTCGTTGCGAAGCTAATGGCCTAAAAAAGAAAATGGAAAAATTGGAAACAGCATTGATGACATGTTTTTGGAATTTTGTTTTGGAACGGATAAATGCTGTTGAAATCAAACTACAGAAGGTAGAAAGTGATGTTGTGGAGGCAATTGAACTATATAATTCGTTGATTGCTGTTTTTGAAAAAAGTCGAAGTGAGTTTGATCAATTTGAAGAGGAAGCTAAAGTTTTATTTTCATTTGAAAATCCCGAATATGAGAAAGATGGTACTTGTAAAAAAAAAAGAAAATTACAGGCTGACGAGACTAGGGAAAACGAATTTGAACCGAACGCCAGAGATCATTTTAGAATTTCTATATTTCTTGTTTGTATTGATGCCCTGCTCTCCGAATTGAGAAAACGACGATCAAACTACGAAGATTACTCCAAAAAATTTTCATTCTTAACTGCGATTTTCCGGAAAAATTCAAAACCAGAGATTGAAATGACCTTGTCTGAAATGAAGAAAAAAGCTGTTTTCCTAAAACAGTGTTACCCGGAAGATTTGGATGAAAATATGGACAAAGAACTGTTCCATTTTATGTCACATATATCGGAAAAGAAAGAAGAATTTGAAGGCATTTCAATTTTGGATCTATACCAATGGTTTTTTGATATGAAACTGCAAAATGTGTACCCGTATGTTGATGTGATATTTCGACTAGCATTATGCACACCCTTAACAAATTGCTCTGCAGAAAGGAGTTTCTCTGCGCTAAAAAGAATTAAAAATTATCTTCGGGCGCTTGTTTCACAGGATAGACTACAACATATCTCCATCCTGCACATCGAATCTTCAATATTAAAAAATATTGAATTCGACAATGTTATAACAAAATTTTGCGAAGCTAAAGCTAGAAAACGATTACTTGAAGCTTAATTTAAATTGTTTTCTTGCTACTTTTTTTATTTTTAGAATTTCGTTTTTTGTTCTGTTTTTGATTTTTATTAAAGCCAAATTCGATTGTTACTTTTTTCATAACTGTTAATTACCTGCATTAAAAATTTTGTTCTGTTTTTTTTTCCAATTTTTAATAAAACTAAAAATATGTTGCATACAAACTTTTTATTTCGTTCTATTTTTTTTTGGGGGGGGGCGGCAAAAATTTACTGCCCACAGGCGTCAAAATCCTAAATCCGCCTCTGCCGATAGCATTTTATGAAATTATAACGTTTCTTTGTATTCATTTGCAGTCAGGGTATGGAAAATCTTAGGACTGGTAACGAAGAAAATTCCCCTGTAACATTTTGTGAAGCGTGGGTCAACGCCAACTCAACCCTGAATAACAACGAGGGAGACGAAAAGTAATTTACACTATATTTTTCAATTATTCAATTTATTTATGGTATTCTGGTGTAGGTACCAATTTCTGTATGCACATGTCCATTTATCACGTAGTTAGGCGACCAGCCATCAACTAGGACTACTTTCTAACGATAAATAGATGTCGAAATATTAATCATTGACATAAACTTGATAACTTCTTTTTGCCCAGAATGTGAAGGAGAGTTGTGAATATTCTTTTTATCATTCTCCTCTTTTGATTTCGTCTTCCTTTTTCCCGCCAAATTAACACGAACAAATACTAAAATGAACAGTACAGAAATGTGACACATTTGTTGCCACCGAGAGGTATACATATAGACGGAGTATTTTTTATAGTTTCCAAGTACATGCTACAAGTATTACACTGTATATGAAAAATACGAACGTTTTTTTCAGTTTTATATTGCCAAATAATTCCGGAAGCTCGGTGTATGCAAATATGCCCGTACCTGCTCCAGTTAATGTGAACACTGATCCTCAAAATACCTCCATAGATAGCGACGGCTTGTCTGTCAACCCAATGTAAGATATAGTGTATTATTTATAATTGTAATAATAAACTCATTTCTACACTTTCATATGTTAACAAATTTTGCTATTTATAGTTTATCCACTCCGGTGTGCCGCAAAAGGAAATCGCCAATAGCGATGCTGGAGGAAAAATCGAAGTGAGTTTTCAATTTGTTTGATAATGGTAACAATCATAGACGCGTGGTACTCTTTTTCCATAGCGCCTAATACGAATACTGCGTCGGCTCTTTACAGTGTCTATCAGAAAATGGTCAGGCAAAATGTCAGTTGAAATGAAATTTTCCAAGTAGTCGACTCGGTCCATTTAGCGACAGTTTGCAAAATGCCAAGAATTTTCTAATCTGCCTACAACATTAATAATCATAATAATCATTGCTTTTTGCATTTATAATAGAAGGTTGAATGAGGGAATTTTTCTAATATTTGTGCAGGCTCTCATTGGGAATTGATTGTTGTCTTATCCCATACTATATTTCACGTCGTAATCAGAGTGACTTTCTATTTGCAGGAAAAATGAAGATATTTCAAATAATGAACTGGCCCGTGGGATAGTTTCAGCCTTCAGACTACTAGGTATAAATTTACATATTCGCACCTTTTCCTTTGTAGTTTTCTATAAGATAGTAGTTATTATCCCATCTGTTTTATGACAACATTATTCGTGCTGAGTGTAGTGCCAGAGCGGAATCCTTTTGCCATCCAGGAGATGATGAGCAATGGTTGTATTGAACGTGTACGCTTGAAATTATATCATGTGCCGCCAAGGGACATACTCATACCTCATGAGAGAATTTATATCTTTGCAATAAATTTATTACATCAGTAGAAAGGGCTACACTTAAGAGTCAGTTTTCTTTCTTACATCTGTTGTACTTATACATTATTTTTTTCTCAGCAAAAGTTCAAGTTCAGCGTGCCTCAGCGTCAGGAGTGGAAAGACGCGAGCCAGCCACAAAAGAGTACAAATTTCCTCTGTCCAGTTTAACGGAATTTAATAGTTTTAATTCCAGTGAGCTGGGAGATGAAGCTGGACGGGATGATTTTGTAAGTACTCTTCATTCTGCTCATTTAATTATACGTAGCGACTAGAATTCAGTTTAAGCTGCCCTGGACTTTTATTTACAAAACAGTTGGCTTTTGAATACTATCTTTCAGGTACAATATCTCACTCGGTACCTCAGGGCAAACAAAAAAAAGTTGCCGCAATCATCTGTCCTGATGTTTTGTAAGCTGACATTCAACGATGCGCTCTTCGTACATTTTAGATGGGGTATGAGGTTGGATGCTCCTCTGGATTCAGCTAAGGCTGTATTTCAAGAAACCAATTTTGCAAAGTGTCTCATCAGTATGTATTTTCATTCTACACTTTGCAGACCTGGCACTAAGAAATGATTTTCAGTTGTCTGCTTCGTAATTCAAAAGGCAAAGAGGGAGTAATTTAATAAGAAAATTGTCTGTGGGTTTTATTTCACATATCCCTTACAAGTACATGCCATTATAGTCAACATTGGCAACCCCATTTGATTTGATCGGAAAATATTCAACACTTAAAATTTATTCTGTTCCTAAGGACAGTTGGGAGGTATTTTTATGTGACATAATATATATTGTGCTTGGAATTCACATTGTCTCACTTCTTTTCTATATGTTACAGCCGCTGTAGAAAACGTGTTTTTTGAGTGCGATTTGGATGAGAAGGCAGCCAAGAGAGCAGTTGCAGCTTGGTTCAAAAGTCGCAACTCAGTGCGGAAAGTCCGATTAAACATCAGGACGCCAATGAAGAATACCTCTGTTGTAGAATAATAGGGATTAGTTCAGATTTTTTTTTTTAATATCATAGTTCCTCACATCTTTCCTTATATCCGTCTTGACTCTCTTCCTCCATACAATTATTTTCATGTAAGCTTGTATTCTGTAAATACCTATGCCTGTGTATAATATGTTATTTTTTCAAAAAAATAATATATATTATTTTCATGTAAACTTATCATAGATTTATCATTTTAACCGCCAATTAATCTCATTTATATTCTTACATCGTGGTTAGGATGAAATTCCAGTCATTTCTGAAGGCAAGGGTGCGGGCTAAATTCTCTTTTCTTATGGTGGCTGGTGGGGATGCACTACTGTGAATGACGATATCATTGCGCTCATTTGCATTGCTATTATTAATACTACTATTACTACTCCCGGGAGTACTACTACGAGTACAACTATACAAGTTTAGTGGAACGCAACCTTCAGTGTTCCTACATACGCTACCATCATTGCTCCTGTGTACGCAACCATAAATGGGACCACCTGTATAAACAATAGATGAATAGGACTATCGTCGCTCTTAGGTTTGCTACCATTATAGTTAGGTGCGTATCTAAATTTTGTACCTATATGTCCTGATAGGTGTCCTAATAGAAGCGGAATTCGGTGTATACATGGTCTCGGGACTATGCGTTTTGTACCCAGACTCCTATCTCTGCTCCATAGGCGCGCGGATGGTAGCAACATTTAAAAGATGGGTGTCAAATCCTAGCTGGGTAATCATCCATATTCTGTTCAGGGGGATCAATAATTATATGAATGCCATCCAGACAACCTGAAACCTAACAGGAAATTGTTTTTCTTTCATTTTCAATACTTTGAAGTTCAACGATTTCATAGACAAGTAAACTATTTACCAACAATTCCTGGTATTTGAGACCGCCTCTTAGGTTCTTCTGCTTCTGCATCCACTTCATTGACTGTTGGCCAACGTATATGTTCAGGTGTAAGATTGCTGAGAAACGCCACACCTCAAAGGATGGCTGCGTGCACTGTGCTTAGTGATATGTTAAATCGGTCACTAATGTCTCTGTAAGCACAAGGTTCATGCGCAGCGAACCATAAGAATATGGCCAAAGTTTTATCTGCTCTCAGCACATGACTAGGGTTATGGATTACCATTTTCTGATAATTATCCGTTTTCTCATCATCCTTCCACAGTACGTGAAACCGTTTCGGCTTAATGCGGAAATGATGAAAGAATTCTACTGTAGAATAAGTTTGCACAACTTCCTCAAAATACTCAAAATAATTTATGATGGATAATCTTGGTATTTTAATGCATCGTTGTAAAATATCTTCAACCTCTGAGTCGCTGCTACTACTGTAACTACTGCTATCAGAATCAGCTATATCATTGTTCATTGCACAAACATTCACAAATTATCGCTTTCGAACATTAGTTTTGTTCGAGCGCTTACAGTATTTACAGAATCTGTAAATTTTTTACGTTTTTTTTTTTTTTTTTTTTTTTTAACAGGAAACTGTTCGAGCGGTCTTTCTGTAAATTCAGAATTCTGTTTGAGCGATCTATTGTACTAACTTACAGTTCTACAGTTTCCTGTAGCAGATTTTACAGTACCTTCGGAGGTACTGTAAATGCGACAAGATGGGAAACATTTGCTTTTTCAAGTTTTCGTTTAATCCCCCACTACTGTTATTATCACTTTTGATGATAAAAAGGCGCGTTTTCGGTTTTCTTTTAACAAGTTTTCATGGTTTTTAGTTTGGTTTCTACTTAATGTGTGGAAGAAATGTTTAAAATAAGTCTGTGTGACGTTAAGGAAATTATATCGAAAGTAAAATGTCATCAAATTCAGAAAATGTTGAGGAGATTCCATGCCTGCGTTTTTTCTGGATCTGAGGAACTTTTTATAAATTTCTTGAATAAAAATTTTGTAACTAATTTTTAGATGACGAATTCCTTGAAGAGGGCACCTGCACCACCGAATCTTATAGGACAACATGGTCCGATGAGATAACAAAACTTTTAATAAGTTTGCTCCATGAGCATTTGCCTTATGTCGGAAAAACAAAGAAATTTTCGAATAAAGGAAAGCTGTACGAATTCTTGATGACAGAGGTAAATAAGAAAGAGTACAGCTTCACCTTGAAATAGGTTATAAATAAAATCACCGCTATTGAAAGAAGTTTCAAGAAGGTGACGGACAACAAGAAGAAGACTGGCAGAGCTAGACTAACTTGTGCATTCCAAACGTAAGTAATACAGTATAGCTTTTTGTTTGAGCGCTTGCAGAAAAAGCAGAATCTGTACCCAGTCACACTTCAACTAGTACAACCCAATTTTTGATCATAAGAATGATTACTTTTCTCAGTAATCTGTCGAGTAAAGTTATTCGATGGCCTGCTCAACTCGGAGACAGACAGACATACGGGGGTACAGAGGACTGATATGGAGTTCGGAAAAATCTCTCTACATTCATACGTATGCCTAAAGCTCGACCACTGTAAATTACCGATATGTCGAAAAAAAGAAAAATGCTCCTGCTCAGAATGTTTCAATGGCGCCAAATTATGCAAATCGGACAATTGTGCCTCCTGCCTTGGAGACAGCGATGGTTACTTACGTGAAAGATCGAATTCGTGCACTCAGTGGCGTGACAGTCCTAGAATTTCGGCAGAAACCCTATGGGCAAAATAACTGTCGATCGACACTTCGACAGCCGGCAATTGCCGACAAATCGACAAAAATGCAGTAATTTTGCGGAATTCGAAGAAATGCAACCGGCGGTGCAGTCAAGCTGCTTTCTGATTGGTCAGTGTTCGACAATTCGACGGTCGAAATGAGCAGAATTCGACACTGTCGAAATAGTGTCGGTACTTGCCGATCGGGAAGTATTTGAAATAAGTGAGAAAAACAACCTCAAAATGCCAGAGTCATGGATTAAGTATCATCTCGCGGGTAAGTTAAACGAGCTTAGCAAATATTGCCAAATTCTACTTCCAAAATGTACCAAGTGATAAAATGAACTGCAGGCAGGTACTGGTAATCAATTGTTTTGTGCACGATACCCAGGCATTTTGCTGCGGGTCCCGGAAAAAGTCAGCGTTGCTCGTTTACTCGCTTTTAATCAAGAAAACGTTGGGAAATTCTATACAAGGTTGCATTGTCTCATTCAGCAGAACCCGCAATTTGGGGATGGATCGAGAGTCTATAATTTAGACAAAAACAGTGTTCAAACAGTGACAAGCAAGTCAACAAAAGCGATGGCATCAACTGGGAGCAAAGAGGTATCCACAGTCGCTACAGCCGAACGCGGATCTTTGATCACCGCCTGCTGCACAGTCAATGCGAATGGGAATCACATTCCTCCAATGCTCATTTTTCCTCACATGATATGTGGGTCAAGTATGTTGATTGGAGCAGTGCCTGGAACATAAGGACTGGGGTACTCGTCTGGGTGGATGAATTCCGTCCTTTTTATGGAAGTTCTATCGCACTTTGTGAAACATACATCAAGCTCGCAAAGTGAGTTAATCATCAAAGTAATCCCCCCCCCCCTCCCATGAAAACAGGTAGAATTATTTTCCTATTTTTTTATATATTCATTTTTTTTTATTTTTGCAGGTAACTCGTCCTTGTTGATTCTTGATAACCATGAATCACACGTTTCAATTAAGGCTATTTTGTATGCAAAAGAACACGGTGTCTATATGTTAACGTTGCCACCGCATTGCTCAAACAAACTTCAACCCCTAGATTTGTCTGTCTTTGGCCCATTTAAGGTAACCATTAATCGAGAGTTGAAATCTGGCATGGTTCTAATCAGGGGAAGTCGCTGATAATTTACCATATGGCTGGAATAATGGAGTTTCACCTATTCAAATATCACAAATGGTTTTCAAGCAGCAGGAATATTCCCTTGTAATGAGGACAATTATTCCAAAGATGATTTTTACACATACTTCAAAGAAAAATACAAAAATAAAGAAATTATTATTGATGTTCAGCAGCCGCTTGGTGAGACGCGATCCAGTGTGCCAACTCCGGGGCCATCAAATGTACAAAACCAGTGTACAAACGTGCCAACTCCAGGGCTATCAAATGTACAAAACCAGTGTACAAACACAGCAACGCGCTTTCCAGAAAACTCTCATCCTAGTCTTACACTTGGCACAAGCAGGAGTGATTTGTCATCATTGCCGCTTATGATTCCTAATGAATTGTTTGGAACTCCAAGTAAGGGCCTTCAGATTGAACAACCAGAAAGTGGCAAAGATAAACAAAGACAACAAAAAGGAGAAAGCTCTATTTTAACAAGCACACCCAAAATTAAGAAAAAAAAGACGGCTTTGATGGAAAAAAAGAAGAAGGAGGCGGAGAAGGTGAAGGAGGCCGAAGATGGGGCATTAAAAAAGTTGAAAGGGAAAAAAGAAAACTTTGATGGCCAAACAGAAGAAAAAAACTGCCAAAATTAAAAAACCTACGGCTACAAAATGGAAATTAGCTTTTGATGGTAAGGTGTGATCGCAATGCAAGAGAAAACCGCGTCTGCGTCAAGAAGAATCCTCTGATGATTTGTCAATAGAGGTTGATGATCCCGCCCCATTAAATTCGGATTCTGATCCCGAATCGTTCTCGTCCCTGGAAAATCAGCAGAACTGTGACACACTTGGGAAAGATGATTACAATCTGGTTCGCTTTCAGAGAAGTGGGAAAAAAAGCCTTCCACCCGTACATTATGTGGCGCAGATTATTGAAGACCCTGGCATAAAGAAGATGTTTTATGTTTCATTCTTAAGGAAGAAGAAAGAAGGTAGATTCGCATTCCCAGATGCTGTGTGGAAGGATGAAGCATTAATTTCCGAAGGTGACTTTGTGATAAAGTAGCCAAAACCACAGAGCACTGGCTCTACTGCTTGATAGGGAAGACACTTATATTTCCCCAGCCTTGAAACATCTCACTTTAGTATTTTATAGACTGCAAAATTATTTTTCAATGTTTTGTACCTTCCTTCTTAAATATTTTTCAATAATAAAACGATTTTTGCCCATTTTTTGTCCCTTTACCTGTGTCAACATGGCAGACGATGTGTGTTATAGTGGCAATCTGCAAACACGAGCATTTTAAATGTGTGTCATACTGGCAATCCCCCGTGTCATCGGGGCAATCTCCATTGCCACTGTGACACAATTTGAAGTTTTACTGTTTTGATTTTCTCGCTCTTGTAGTAATGCTAGGGGTCTGAAATTTGCACTGGATGTACCTTTGATATTCTACTATAAGTTGTCTTAGAAAGGAGTGGAAATTTAAAAAATAGTAACAACTTACAAGTTAAAATCTAAAAAGTGTGCCAATGTGGCAACCTTTAGCTTATGTACATTCTGTGACAACTTTGCACGTCATATGAAGACGCTTCATCCCATGGAACCAGAAGTGATGGCATTCTTAAAAGCTAAAGGGTCTGAAAGATTGGCCAGAATAAAAAAATTATGCAGTGCTGATAATTACACGGAAAACCGACCCGTGTATGAAAAAAGAGACGAATGGGTAACAGGCAAAGGAAAATATTGTATTCATGTTCCTATTGTTTAGGTAAGTATAAAAGAAAATCGCTGTTCAGGGCATGTGAAAAAATGATTTTTTAATACTAATAAGAAAGCAAGGAGTCATGCCCTCGCAGATGCACAGACCATTGAAGCTGGTCTATGTGGGCTCAATACAGACGGAATGGAGAACTTAAAGAATAATATATTCCCTCGCATGAAAGCATACAATATTGCGCGAGTAGTGAAAAGTGATGAACTGATATGTCAGCTTGCTAGGTATTCGTTACAGAAAAAATTACAATTGAGAGCACTTTATCTCAGTTGTGGTTGCCACATGCGAAAATTGGCAGAAGTTTTGATTGAATTTCGACATACACTGAAAAATGATAATTCGCTACTCACTTCTCTAAGTGGTGTGTAAATATGATCCTAACATGGAACAATTTGGCAGATCGAGTTTTGCTTTGCAAAACTGAAATACAGATAAAAAAGTGCTGCGATGTTGCGAATGTGCTCGGTATGAGAAAGGAATCTGAACAAGAAAGACTCGATTTTATTAATAATATAAAAAAAACGGTTTTTAGAGGAGTGGCAGTTTGAAGTATCAGTCCTTGCCTCAGAAAATGAGCGTGCGAATCTTTGGAACAAGCCACTTTTACTTCCAATTACAGAGGATCTCCAAAAATTGAAAAACGATCTGTCCAAAAAAGTAATTATTTTTCACCATTGCTCAAGCTAGACAATAGCAACCGACTTGCATTTTCTTTTCTACAGAAACTGCTGCATGTTCTGCTGATCTTACTCAGCGGTGCTGTGACCCCCTAAACCGTCTGAGGAAAACCCCCCTCATGAAGTATAGAATGACCCCCTCACCCTCATGAAAATGATGACCTACGAGCCGTGATTTTTGAGATTTCCTGATTTAAATTTTGAACCCTACCCCTATGGCCTATTCTCTAAAATCAACCACAAAGTTGAATATTATGCTACACGACAGTAACAGCGACAGGCTTCTTGATAATTTAATGTGCAAATTAGAAATTACGTTGCAAGTTGGAAGTTGCGCTGGTGCGAGATAAGGATAGCCGATTTTCAAGAATATTACTGCCAAAGTCATATAGAACACCAAGTTATGAAACTCTACATAAGCCGTGTGTTAACTGTTCGTGGTAGGGATAATTGTTCACAACTGCAGCGCTAGCATCTGTAGTTGCCGGCGCTCGCTGATGAATTACTATGCGTTTAAATGGGAAATTACTGATAAAAGACGTTCTTTATGAAATTTTCTATCGAATGAATGTAATTCAGAGCTGTTAATGTTGAAAACTGTCTTATTTCCGTTTTCATCATTCTGAAGCGTGAGTTTTTCTTGATCAAGTTCTAGTCGTTAAGTCGATAAAAACCTTTAATCACGATGCCATCGTGTTGTGTACCGTACTGTCGAAGTGGCTATGCAGAAACTGTGAGGCAAAACAGAGAGAGCGGAATGAAGAATGTTGCTCTATTCAAGATGCCAAAAATAACTGAAGTAAGTAGGTACATTATTAGGAACCAATATCTCTAATTTCACTACTATACATATAACATCATCTCTCCAAGTGACAATTATACATATCTGGCTTTTGCAGGTACTTGGCAAAAGGAATGACGACTTATTTAAAACTTGGGAAAGAAAAATAAGTCGGAAAGATCGAGCCCTGTCAGAGAAGGATGTAGTTTGTGCACTGCATTTCAGACCGGAATTCTTGATCGAATATTTCGAGACGAAAATGCCGGACGGAACCCTTCATAGAATGAAACGGGATCGAGTCATGTTAAGACCTGGTGCCATACCGTCAATATTCCCCAAATACCCGAGTTATTTGACCGATGAAAGGTGTACGAAATCGAGGAGAGTTCTAGAACGAAATATAAACCCAAGTGTAAGTAAATCAGCAGCTGACTGGTCATTTACTTAGTCGTGTATGTTTCATAGTTGAATGAAATTAGGTCTTACTAATTATTGTATGATTTCGATAGTTACCAAGTCTCAATAATTCGAATGAAGTGGAAAGAAATGAAGAACTCGTGCTGCATGTAAGTATATGTTATTGTTTGACTACGTCGTAATATTTGTGTGGTATTGGAAATTGATTTAGCTGACATTTTAGTGGAGTACACAGTTCGATATGTCGAATGATACGACGCAAATACTGTATTGTTTAAGTTACTTGCGATATGGATAACAACTAATTTGAGAAAGAATCTTGTTATATAATATGATGTTACATTCAACCATATCATTCTGGGTAATATGTTCGTTTTTTTCTTTTGGTTTCTCAGACAGTCGATTCTGTTTTATCACCTGCAGAAAGCTGCGATGCCAGTATTATTTATAGGAACATCATAGCGTTTCTAGAAAAAGCAGAACTGGAAAAATGGGATTTCTGTATCTGTAAAAACTTGAAATGTTTGTTTTTGCTACAGTTCAATGCTCACTTCGAGGTTATTAAGAAGATAGTGATTACAGAAGGAGCATTAGATGTAAAAGTAAATAATCGTTTGGTTATGCTTGATATTTTTTGTTCAAAATCATTTCGTATGCAATGTTCTAAGAAGTAATAACGTTTCATGCTAGGTTTTTCTGGGTAGCACTCACGTTAAAGTGAAAAATGAAAACTTGAAGAATACTAAGGATTTAAAATTGTTGTTGAAAGAAGTGGACGAAATGAAATTGTGTCCTGGGCCTATCAAAACCTTGAGGTAAGAAATTATTTAAAATTTATTATTCTTTGAGTCACCTCTCCATTCCAGAGCAGTAATAAATAATAAATAAATAAAAATTCCTCAAGAGATACACTCTTTTGTACTTAGCTACAGATATACAGTTTGCTTTCTTCATAACTTCACCGTGTTCGTTATTGAGTTCATCGTAAAATAGTTACCCTAATATAACATTGCTTTTGTACGCTGTTGATAATAAATTATAGGACTCGCACTTGTCGTGGATGGGTATCCGTTAGAGCAACGAGGTGTGTTGTATGTTCTCTGATCAGTCGTCATCGAGCCAAAAGTATTAATAGTGCCAAAACTTCGAACCTGAGGAGGAGAATTTCACTTCTCCGCAGGAATAACATAAATTTAAAGAAAGAGGTTCATTCTATTTTCCAATTTCGGGAAATTAACAGCTTTACATGTTGTGTGTTACAAAATCGTGACTAACTGCAAGAGGTCTTACTAATACATGTTCCATTACATTCATTAGAAATTTGCCCCCCTCCCTCTTTCTTAGAATATTGTTTTGTAGAAACTAACGATTTTTGTAAGTATATGTTAGTAAATTTGGTAGTACGTGGTGTGTAGGTATGTCGCTTGAATATTGTAGATAATTTATGAACTGAACTTGTGAGTAGCAGTTGCTTGTATTGTTGATTTGATTAGTAAGAGTATTTAGTGCATGTCATAATTTGACCACTCAAGTACATATCCCAACATTGTAGACAGTTAATGGACTGAAATTTTTAGTAGCACTAGTTCGTACTGTTCAGCTTGGGTGCAGTCAGTATTATGCAGCTTTTTACTGACATTGTTTCAATATTTCAGATTACTGAAAAATCATCGCAGAAGGACATCGACGAGCTAATTGCAGTTTTGCCACCTCAGCAGCAAGAATGTGTCCATGCCTTCTTTAATGCTTCTAAACATCCTAGGGGTACACACAGTGCGAACGGAGTCCGATATTCGAAGGCGTGGATATACCAGAGCATTCTTTTGAAAATCAAAAATTTCAAGTTATATATGTACTTGTTGGAAAATAAGATCTTGGCGCTGCCTTCGCCAAATTTAATTCATAAGTATATAAGGAAACTTCGAGCTTCGTTTGGATTCCAGGATCAAATATTTCGGACCATGAAAGAGAAAGCAAACGAAATGCCCCCAGAAGCGAGAAGAGGTAAAAATTATTCATTATATGAGTACTGTTAACAATTGGGAAAGAATTGTCAAAATTTATAATGAAAGGGTAATTTTTTAGGAGCATTACTCATCGATGAAATGAAACTGAGTCCATCCTTGAAGTTCGATAAACATTCACTGGAATTTATCGGCTTCACGGATCTTGGAAAATACACTTCCAAAGAGCAGCATGATAAAGAGGGAGATCACGCTCTGGTTTTACTTTATCAACCATTTCAGGGTCAGTGGATCCAATCAGTCGCAAGTTTTCTCAGTCGTGGTGCTGCTGTGGGTGATGTCTTGGCACAAATTGTTTTGGAAGCGGTAGTTTTGTTGGAGAATAGTGGGCTGTATGTTGACTGTGTCGTAAGTGATGGCGCTCAGTGGAACCGGGGGATGTGGCGTGCTTTTGGTGTTACAGAAGATAAACCCTATTGCGATCACGTGGTTGACGATTCTGGCCGTCGTTTGTATTTCGTTAGCGATTTTCCTCATTTGGTTAAAAATCTGTGGCACATGATAATATCGAAAAAGTCTGTCATTGTAAGTATTTTCAAGTTGCAGGTATAAGGTTGTATAGTGAAAATTTCTTTTGAAAATATTATTCATGTTATTTAGACGCCCGATGGTGTTGTCAGCTGTACTGACTGGTTAAACCTTATTAGAATCGAGGAGACTAAGGCAATAAAAGCATGTCCCGAACTCAGTTCATCGCACATTTTTCCGAAGCAATACGAAAAAATGAGTGTGGCGAAAGCTTATCAAGTAATATGCTTTTTTTTAGAAAACGTTTACAAAATCTCGGCCATAATTCTACAGTTGTATTCTATTTACTTACACAGTTTTTTAGTAAAAAAGTTTCGTCCGCAATGATGTTTTATAAACCCAGTCATCCAGAGTTATCTTCATGTGAAGCAACTGTGAAACTAATAAATCGAATCGCCAATGTGATACACGCCTTCAGTTCACGTACAGGAAAATCGGCAATTCGAAGTCATCAGTCTCCAGAAAGAGAAGTAAATGACATGCCGCATGCTATATTATTCACAAAACTTGGGTCTTTGTATTTGCACTGGTGCTTTATTCTACAATAATGTCATTCCATTATTACGCCAGGTCATAGAAGAATTTTTGAAATACTTAGAAGAATGTGACCAACGTATGTGTTCGAAGAGCACACTGATCGGGTTCAGAGTCACGTGTCGTTCGGCTTTGTTATTGTTCGAATATTTAATGACCAAGTGTAATTATCTGTTCGTCATGTTGTCGCGACTGAATCAGGAACATTTAGAGGTAACATTTTAGATGAAGTATGAATTGTTGAGATGTTTTATTCCTGTCTTTTACCATGGATTTGATTTCAGAAATTCTTTGGCATGGTACGTGCGTTCTGCGGAAACAACGACCATCCAGATGCATACGTTTTTCTTCTGATCTTTCGTTTGATGAGTATATATTCACTTGTGAAATCTCACGGGTCGAACGTCTCAGGGGAAGAGTTATTCGAAACATTGATGAAGGATTGCGAGGACTGTAACTCGCTTCAAACTACGAGTACTGCAAAGTGGAAGGGGCTTCGCAAGAAAATTGTTGATATAGCAGTTCCGGAAGATGGCAACCTGGGATATGAACCTGATGTGGAGGACGTTTTCGAAGTTAACGACGAAGATGGGAAACTGATCGAGTTCTTGTCCGGGTACGTGGCAAAGAAAGCGGTTCGTTTTAAAAAATGCGAAAAATGTATCCCGTATCTGATCAAGTCCAGTTCTGTTCCGGAATCCCTCTCCGTTCCTAGCAATTCTTCCTCCGTGACTCCGTCTTTAATCGATCTCCGAAATTACCATAATGTCCTCCATTATCCCAGTACATCTCTTTATTCCCTGGTACAAATTTTGGAAGAGCATATTTCTTCTGAAGTTGGTAGTGGAAAGCTCGTACCAGATACATTCTTCCATATCGCTGATAGTCTTACAAATCTACACTATCTTCCTAATGTTGGATGCGAAGCCCATAAAGAAGACGTAACTGGTTATGTTATTCAGGTTTACCTGGTACTACGTATGCAATTCGCTACCAAAACGTTTAATCTTAATATAAATAATGTAAAGAAACCAGCAGAGTTGCGAAAGATGGGGAAACTCGTTCAAGGAACTTAAAGATCAGTCATTCACAAAATTAATTAAAAAACAAAATACCTACAGTAGGAACTCGATTATTTGAATTTCGGATTATACGACCATCAAAACTTCTTCAGTATTATTTGACGATTTTCCGCATTTTGTTCATTTACAGTTTGAGAAGAGTAAATAACAAGAGTTTGGTTCTCAGTTGACCACATACTTGATATCTACAGCAATTATTTTGAATATGAAATAGGAGAACAAAAAAATTCCCTTTTATTTGAAATTTCAGTTATTTGAAAATACCCATTACCCTGTAGGTCAAATAATCGAGCTTCTACTGTACTCGCTTTCGCAACTTGACTGGTTTTCATTCTTGCGTACATACCAGCATTTCAAGGCTTCTTGAGATTCTAGCAGGCGGGTGGTTGCATTGTTGGTGCTGTTCCATTTGTGGGTTTATGGGATTGTAGATCAGGAACTTGGTATTTTCAAAAATGAGTAGGTTTTGTGTAGGATTTTATCTCGTGGGGAAAACAAGGAAAAAAAAAAGTAATACAATTCTAATGAGGAAAAATGAAGCACTGGATTTTCATTCAAAGAGAAATTAAAATGCTCAAAATGCAGAAAACAAAATTGCCTGGCGCTGCCATAGGTGGGGCTGCCTTTTCTTCCGAGGAACTGGTGTAGGCTGGGGCTTGCCTCCTCTTTCTGCTACCTTTTGGTGCTTCTGCGAGGTGGGAGTAATGCGGAAGTCCCCAAGTGGAGAGCCGTGCACCCTTTTGGTAGATCCAGGGACATTAGAAATATGGTATCCACATTTTTATGTTTTGCCAACGAATATTCAAAATGGTGGGTGTTTATACGTTACATCCTTTCGACATTTCTTTGAAGTCTCCTCGATGACTTTTGCGATTTTTTTCGTTCGTATTTCCCTACCATATCAGCTATCGATGTTGTAAAAAATTCATAAGTAAACTGATGACGAGTATCTACACTGCATGCAGATACATAGGTATGTCGATGTCGATCAACTGAGCGCAGCTATCGGTCATGGCCATGCCAATTCTCTTCTCTTCTCATTTCTAACTCAGTTCAACTGCATATTGCGTGAACCAATCCGTATGATTTAGCTCTTCATGGTCACAAGTTCATTGATCCACATTTCCATGGAAATTCCCGTAACCGTCTGGGTTCTTGGTGTCGCTCTAGCGTGTCGGTCGGAAAAAAGTGACATACAGATAGATTTTAGAATGAGGACCAGCCAATCGACATATCCATGTCAAAAAAATGTTGATTCACTAGAAGCACAGTGGTGATGCTTTTTTTTTTGGTCTATAGGTACAAAATCCCAACTTTGCTCGAACTGGAGCTAAATTTTTGGGTTGTATATAAAACCATCGCTGGGATAACAAAATGCGTGGTGAAAATATGGGTTTGATAGGTGCAAGTGTTGCCTAGTTATGCGCCTATGTACATACGAACGAACTATGTATTTTATATAATATTTTATATTTACATTTGTCGAAATGTATTCGATTCATTTTTATGTCTTTTGCTAGTTAAAGCGCGTCTTTCTTGCTTTCTATTGTTAGAAATGTATTTCATCAATTCTTGCGGTTCTTACCATCCGACCCATCTTCTCAGGATTTACCTTGTATTTATGCGAAGTGTCCTGTCTAATGTTTTGAAATTTTAGGATTGTCCTGGTTTTTCAGAAATAATTATTCATACTGTACTTCTTTTATACATAAAGTCGCACTTTTTCATCTTCGAAATTTTAAATGGCGAGATGTAGGAATTCCTTAGTGATAGAATCAAATTTCGAAGTATTTGGAGTCTGGTTGCCCGAGTGGATAGCGCGCTGGTCTGGGATCCGGAGGTCCCGAGTTCGAGCCCATGCAGCAGCTCGTTACATTCCGACCTAGGCCGTTTTTCCGGCAAGAGGAGAAGAGGGCTAAGACAGTCCTAACAGGCTTTCCGATGTCTCTGAGATAATGCTCGAAAGGGCGGATTCCAGGGCTCGGGTTGAGAGCAAAATGAAGAAGAAAAAAACATTTCAAGTGGAATTGGGTTTAAATTCAGTACTCGTGTATCTTGACCTCATGAGATTCTGTTAGTACCGCTTAGAAACAATGGTAACCAGCCTTGTCATGCTTTCTTATGAGTCCTACTACCTACAATCAAGTTGGTAAATTTAAAAGTATGTTTTTATAGTTTTTATTTATTTATTATTTTAATACCCTGGTACTATAATTATTATACTATGCTGACCTGGGGACCACTTTTGCTTCTTGAGCTTATCGGCGCTCCGCAGGTCATTACAATTTTATATGTGGTTTATAACTTAACTTTTTACTGTAACTACTGTACCTAGTTATGTATACTTCTCTTTATTTTATTCATAATATCGTTGACATAACTGATGGTTTTTTTGTGTGTGATTTCTTTTTCTTTGAACCAGTTTTGATTGGTTTCTTTTATGTTATATTTGGCCCTGATTTGTTTGAAAATTGAACATTTTAAGAATGTGTGGTCAGGTGTATCTGTTTTGTCGCTTTTACACCTATGCGAGTGTCTGTTTCTTTCTCTTTTTTTTTTCTTTTTTTTTTTTAGATATTTTCCGAAGTTTCCATGCTCTGTTAGAAATTGAGTTAAGTAGAAATTCTGTATTAGTACATATTCAATTGAGATTGGTAGCTTCAAAATACACGGACTTTATAATGTCGATACACCTGCTTTTAGTTTGTAATATTGCGAGTAAATTACGATATTAAAAATATTTTCTTTTCCTGCCGTTATTGATGTGAGTTCTGGATTATGTCTTTAACTAGTAAAAAAAATGGGAGCAAATGAGAATGCCGAAGAATTACGGTAGCCCTTCTCTCCGAATAATAAATTTTCGCGATGTGCAATGAAGATTCTCAATAAGCTTTAGCAACCGCGGCAGCAATTTTCCGCAGCAGGTGAACGGGATTATTAATATTATGAACAATTTTAATGGGCTAACGGAAAACATAGTTATTCTAGCTTTGTAAAAACTTCTGCTAGAATCACATACAATATTTCTGACTCGAAGAATTCAAGAACTTGAAACTTGTACAGAATACCGCTCATAATTTATTCGTGATTTCATTAATTAATTTGACATGTAATGCGGTATTATGAGAAGAAATTTAGTTACATAACGAAGGAAATACATAATGTAGAACACGAATATTCAGTTTTAGACATTGAACATTTTCCCCTCTTACATGCTGAACGTAAAACCGCGCATTTCTGTGTAATCTCCATTTAAATAAAGTGTACGTTCCGGCAACTACAGATACTAGCGCTCAACGTGTACCGTCCTGCGGAAACTCACAGAACTATGCGAGTTTCATAACTTGGTGTTCTATATGACTTTGATTACTGCTGTCACCAGCTCAATAGACGAATTGCATATCAACGCATGATAAGAAATCGATAACACTATTCTCGAGACGTCGAGAGGTGGAAAAAATGAGAAATTACTGGCCACTATTACGATATTTATCTGATCATTTTATTTGTAGTTGTTTGTTAGGTTGTTTCAATTATCAGCCTGGTTGATTTCTGTGTTTTATGTTATTGTTTTGTACAATTAATAATTGTGAGCGATTCATGCTTAAAAATCCATCAAGATGCCGAAAAATATTTTGTATAAATATAAGTGTAAGGAATTACTTTGCAATCAATTAATTCGTAGTGATAAATGGAATGAACATTGTCAAAAAAAACATAAAGTAAAGTATTTACGCGGACATGAAATAAAAAAAGAAATTACAGCAATTCGGCGAGGTTTGGGTTCTCCCTGGGAAGATTACACTGATAGAGCTGCTAGATCGGATTCCACAGTGGGCGAACACGCGAACAGTGAGTAAATATAATTGCAGCCTAATTTTATTTTTCTCCATTACCCATTAGTTTTGAACTTTTGAATTGTTTGAATCAAAATATAAATAATCGGGTTAATTATTGTATTAGGTCATCTTTATCGATGTCCCCTGATCAAACTAAGGAGTTGCCTGATCCTAAGATAGCGTCACCGTTGAGTCAAAGCTGCTCGCCAGAACCTAGTACATCCTTCATGCTAGATTCTGAAGCTGAAAGTAACTTTACCCCAGAACCAGAGGTCACTTCAGACGGGCAAGGTGCCACAATGGAATTTGAAATGGATGAACAAATGTAAGCAACAAATAAATAAAAGCTGGAAAACTAAGGCATAAATTTATAGCTGTTTTTTCATTTTTCTTTGTTCTAGGCCTTCTTCCCCCAAAGCTAATGATGACATTGGTTGTGATCCATACAATTATGCCTCTAAAAAGCTGTCCGGTGACACCATCAATTTTTTAATTTCAAGAAAGAGCAGGATGAGCATTGATGAGAAGCACAAGTGGAAGTACAGAAATTTACCAGATGAGACGAAACAACTTCGAACATGGTTAGTACATAGCGTCAAGAAGAAAGCAATTTTTTGCCTACACTGCTTGATTTTTGGTAGCCCACACACAACTCGCGGCATCAAGAGTTTTGCAATTGATGGATATTCTGACTGGCATAATGTGTCAAGAGATGTCGAGTCACATGAAAAATCAGAATATCACCGGAACAGCGAAATTTCATTGATTAGGTGGAATTCTGGCCAAATGAGGATAGACAAAAAAATTATAGAAGAACACAATTACTGGGTAAATCATCATCGCAATGTCGTGTCTGTTGTAATCGATTGTATTCGCTATTTGACCCAGGAAATGATGGGATTTCGAAATTCTGAAAATACAAAAGGAAAACTTTTTAACCTATTTTCTCTTTTAGCTAAGTATAATGCAGACGCTCAAGTATATTTAGAAAAACTGAAGGAATACAAAGCAAAAGGAAAGAGATTACGTATCAATTTTTTAGCCTACAAAAGCGTTATGACTCTAGCCTGCATAATGAGAGATATGGTGATCGAGATAATTTGCCGTAGAATTTCGGCAGGAAAATATTATTCTATAATTTTGGACGGTACGCAAGACTCCAGTAAAATGGAAGCTACTGTACTGCTTGCTCGGTATATAGAAGGATTTGGCGATAGTTTGTCTGTCTCCCCTCATCTGGCTGCAGTTGAACGTCTACTAGCCATTTTCACGTCGAAAGAAACCACAGGAAAAGTTTTAGCTGAAAAAACGCTAACTATATTGATGGAAAATAATTTAGATCCCAAAAATATAATCGGCCAAAGCTACGACGGGGCTGGTAATATGCAAGGTAATATGAAAGGTGTGAAGACGTTGATTGAACGTGACTGCCCTATGGCCCTCTACATTTGGTGTCACTCGCACAGATTTAGTTTAACGATTGAAAAAACTGTGGAAATCGTCAAGTTGTGTAGACAGTTTTTTGGCATCGTAGAGGAATTATATGTATTTATGAGCGGACATCGACGTCATGGAGAATTTGTAGAAATTCTAAAAAAAAGTAAAAAAAATCGAGAAAATCCTGCTTTTTCAAAATTACGTCTGAAACGAGTTTGCACAACTCGGTGGAGCAGCAAATCTGCAGCATGTGCAACAATAGCCACTTGTTATGTTGAACTTTTCGAATGTTTAAATAGCATTGCTAATGATAAAACTGCGACCAAGGAAACTACAGCATGTGCTTCGGGTTTGAAAATGAAAATTTCAAAGCTTGATTTTATTGCGCTCTTGAAAATAAATGTAACCATATTCAACATTCTGTCACCTGCAACTATTATGCTACAAAGTAAAATGATTGATTTTGAGTCGGCAACTACTATAATTGATACAGTAATCAAGAAATTGAAGGCATTGCGAACTGACGAGTCGTGGGATCAGTTAAGAAGTGAGATAACAGAAATTGCGACTGAATATGGTATAGTAGATGAAGAAAAACGAGTAATCCACAGAAAACGATTTCTTGATGAGATGAACTTAGATTATTAACAACCAGCAGATAAATTTGAAAAACTGAAAGTTGAAGTTTTATATGAAATGATCGATTCTCTGGTTGTCCAAATTGAAGACAGATTTAATAAAAATACATTACAAATTCTCAAAGATATGCAGATTTTCCACCATGAAAATTTAGTGAAAGAAAATTACACCACAGAAGCCCAAAGTTTATGTCAGTATTATAATATTGATAGTGATGCCATTAAGAGGGAGTTAGAAGAATTCAAAGTTATCTATAAATCCATGGAAAAAGACATTGATGTTTCCGACTTGCTTCCGATTCCAAAAGTCAAAAAAGGAAGAGGAGAAGAAATACAAGTAGAACAAGAACTGGAAGAAAAAGAGGAGCAGCAAACTGATGAAGATGATGCGGACGAAGAAGCAGAAAATGTTGAATTTTTCATCCTGAGAGGTTTTATAAAACCATTTAGGTTGCTGGCACAACTATCGAGTTTTAGCAATTTAAGTGTACTGTATAAAATTTTGGTATCTCTCGCTGTTACAAGTTGCTCTGCCGAAAGAGCCCTCAGTAAAGAAAAAATTATTAAGTGTCCCATGCGAAGTACAATGCTAGATGAGTGGATGTCGGCCATGATGATTCTAGCAGCGGAAAAGGACGTACTAGATACTATATCTAATTTTGAAATAATTGATAAGTTGGCAGAAAAATCGTTTGCGTATGAAGCGCTGATTAAGAAATAAGTTTGTAATGTAGTATTAACATACCTATATTATACCATTTAAACTGTTTTTCAATATGCTCACTGTTTTTTTATTCGTTTTTTTTCGTTTTTCACCTTTTTTTTTTTGGCGGCCCCCCCTAAAATAGTTCTGAGTATTCATCCTCAGAAAAAGTCTCTCACAGCACCGCTGATCTTACTTACTCGAAAATGAGTTGGAAATTTCAACAAATAAGATTAGACTAGTACTGGGAACATAAAGATAGAATAATATCTTAAGAAATCAATAAATATGTTCAACGAACATTTTTGACGTGATTTGTTTCGTCGTATTGTGATTCGAGGCAAATGTGGACGAGCAAATTGACCTCTTATTAAATGTACGGAAAAATTTTGTAACACTGCCGCCGAGTAACAAGCATTATTTGTTTGCTTTGTTATATACCGATTCACCTCTGCAGAGGGGACACAAGTAATTAAAGAAACAGCTAAAATTTAGAAATCAGTAACAATACCATCACATCCACCCGCAGAATCGAAAGCATCCATCGTAGCAACTGTGTACCAGATTTTATACATATGTATCTATCATGAAATGATCGAGAGCTTGTCCACATTTCTTGGTCATAGTCGAGATGCTCATGATCAGTTTTATCGTCTACCAAACTTCTGTATTGTCAAAGATCTCTCTAGTTGCAGAGAAAGGTGACCTTACAGAAATTCAAGGAAAAACGCCAGATGACATTGATGAAAATGTGAACAATATTAGTGAGGATGAGCCTGAAGCTGATGAACCATCTACCCCTGTAGAAGAAGCATCGTTATCTGACGAAGTGCCATCACCATGTGTCGGAGATGCATTTATATTAGTTATATTAGTTACTATGGACAGCTCGTTCATTAGTATATCTCCATTATACCACAAATGGATACATTTGTACCCACTACAATCAACGCTTCCTTGACGCTCAGTGATTAATCGCTACTTAGAGGCAAGCTTTCACAAATGGAACGTAGACATGGTAAATTGTGTGTAGTGGGCTTAAGGGTCACATCTTTCCATGGAATTGGAAATGAATTCTTGCTAGGGAAAAATTTTAATGCGATTGGAACTGAATGCCAGTGCTTATTCAGCAAAATTCATTATTTGTAACCAAACCAGTCAAAGTAACTGTAACTCATCGAAACCAACTGCAATGTCTGCTTCTCGCCCTTCTTCCTCGCGAGGTTTGCCATTGCCTAGTTCACGAACACCTCATCCGAATATTGATGATGGCGACGATGTAGCTAGTATTGGAACGGCCAGCAACGGAGAAGAAGACAATATTATCACTGACTTTTGAAACGAAGTCTACGGTGATGATGGTGACAAAGGCAGCGATCAGGAGCGCAGTTTTCAATGCGCTGATGAAGACGAAGATTACGACCCTCAAAATGACCTTGTAAAGGTGATCAACCTACCAGAAAAATTAGTTGGTAAAAACGGGTATGAATGTTCCGGACAAAAATCAACACGTCACCGAGTTCCACACAGAAACATTGTCCTTCATCTTCCATGTAATAAAAGCAGTGTAAGAAATAGTGTTCACCCAGCTGCTGTGTGGGAGCTGTTCTTCACCACTGGAAGTAACATGACAGCATCTGCTTCAAATGTTCATAAGTCTGCAACAGACATTGTCAATGAAGAAGAAGAGGCAGATGCAATCATTTTTGGTGATAATGAAGATGCTGCCCTACATGCTGAATTGACGCAGACTCCTGATGCAAATTCAATGCCAGTTGAAGGTGTCAACATTACACCGGTTGCCGCTGCAAAATCACCTCTCATTCGACCGATTCGCGACGTGACAAAAGAGAAAGTGACATGAAAATGTAAACCTGGTGCAAGGGTAGTCCTGACGAGTACACCAGAGATGTGAGCTGCTCAAACGAGAGCCGAGAAAAAACAAGAAAGAGAAAAGAACAAAGAACAAAAGAAGGAAAATCGAAAATGCAGAACCAGGTTGTTTTTGTCAAATTCCAGTGTTCAAACTCCGATTAAAAAAACCTAGAGGCCGACCAGAGAAAATGAAAACAAATGAAGCTGAATACATCAATGCTATTTCTGTGAAAGTAAAAAAAATCACTTTGCGAAATTTGTTGCCTATAGTTTTCTTATTTCCAAATTATGAGCGCTATTCTCGAGAATGTCAAGGAGAAAAATGGTAAGCGTGCGGAAAATGGGGACATTGGGTTCATGAACTCTGCGCTGGCGTCAACGGCAACCGTTTTAATTTTGAATGCGATTTTTGTACTTAATAATTCTCGAATTGTTAGATCCTAATTTTTATTAATTTTCCTACAATAATACACTATAATAGACTCTTCTACGCATTAATTTCAGCATATCTACGCTATTCCCACTGTCTTGTCAACACTATCCTACCCAAAGGTGCATAGTGTAGACAAAATTGTGATTTTTTGAAAATGATCTGTGAACTCTCTGTTGGACTGTAACGATTTTTTTTTTTGAATTTGTAGCCCATAACCCCTTCTATTAACCTGGAGTGAGAGCAATCTGCTACAATCAGTAGCACCTCCTGAATTCAGGAAAATACAAAAATCGTCTACACTATCCACCTTCTCCCATATATACCTATTCTTATACTACCTAGATACTGTACTGGCCGTTATCAGTGTGACAGAGCAGTTCGCGGTATTTTGAGCGGTGCAGACAAAACATGGTATATATTATGCTTTGTTATGGTGGATGTATGTACAGAGATCACGCTAATTATTCGTTTACTTCGATAATCCTGATTATAATGCCGGTGTCTTGCTCCGCATATGACTGTGCAAATAGACAGAAGAACGGTTCTGGAGTGAATTTTTACAAGTGAGTACTATTATATAAATATAAGGTACAGGGCCCAATGAACGCCACTCTTAATGAGAATCGAAATTGTGGCAATTCTATCCAATTTAGAGAAATTCTGTTCAGCTAACCTTGTAGATTCATCTTTCTACTACTTACAGCACTAGTATTTATCAATATGAAAAACGTTTTAAATGAGTTTATGCTTCTTCTAGTAAAGGTCCTCAGTTGGCGTCTTTAGGAACAGATGTTCCTAATTACGCCATACCATATTTTTATCTCTTTGAAGTCTACAAATTTGACATTCATCATTCTAAAAGGAAAAGTTACAAGTCCCATGTATAAAAGAAACTAAAAATTATTTATAAACAGAGTCTACTAAAAAAAAAAAATAGACAAAATAAATCGATTTCATGGAATTTAATGAAAAAACTGAACCATAATAACATTGATTTTACAAAAGTAATGAAAAAACTAAACCATCATGGCGTAATTAGGATCACGACAAGGTAAGTTTGATGGTTGATTAAAAGACGTTAAAATTGATTTTTCAGACGGAATCATGAATAATTCAGCAGAAAAATGTTTAAATTATACGCTAAAAGTGAAATACTTACTCAAAACAACGCAAAAATATTCAAATTTTCATACAACACCGGAACTCAGCATATTCAATGTTTGAAAAAAAGTTTGATAATTTTTAGGCTCTAGTATCAATCCTACTGCCGTGAAACTGAAACCACAGACTATATACTGTGACAAGTGTCACTGCAATATTTTATCAGCAGATAGCGCTGCTAGATTTCGAGATATTGAGAGGTGGCGTAATAAAGGCCATGGTGTAATTTGGGCCCTGTACCTTAGGAGATGAATATTTATTTTTTAATAATTATTATGACGCATTGTAGGTTTCCATTCAGCCGTCCAAATGTATTGAAGGTTTGGATACATGCTGTTTGTTGAAATAATTACAAACCAAGTAATGCTAGTCGAATTTGTAGCGATCATTTTCAAGATATGGATTATGTTGAAAATGAAAAACATGTTTTAAGGCTATTAAAACCAGAGATGGTACTTCTATCTTTCCAGAATTTCCAGAACATTTGCAACAAAAAGTGAAGAAGCCGAGAGAAGCACAATGTGAAGTAAATACTATCAGTTACAAAAAAAAAAAAAAAAAAGTAATACTATAGGTAGCCTTCTGTATGAACAATAAGGAGGATCGTTATATTGACACATATGTTGGAACATCGGCGAACGAACTGCGAATTGTTGTGTTCGGTCGTGTGGGAATTGAATCTTGTACACTTATCAATGTTCTGATAACAACTTCATCACCTTTTCATCGTCTTCATTATCGAGCTATCAAACTTCGTCGAAATTCTTGCATTTTCAAACATCTTTTATACCAAAAATTAATGAAATTGTCATGTCATCCGTTTATCAAAATTTATTCAATTTGAAAGGTGTTGAAATAGAGGGTAAGTTGCTCAGTGGTTTTGTGGAAAATGAAACTGTTTCCTCTATTGTTACCAAACTAAAAAAACACAAAGAAACGTATTCAATTAGATCGTCGCATACTTTGAATGGTAAGACTATCCTTTATCGAGGTATTTAAATTTCTTACCTCACATATCTTTACTGTTATGGTAATTTTCAATGTATAGGTGCTGTGCATTTTGAACATGTCCGAGAAGGAATTAGAATTTCATATTTTGGCCATCCGTTCACCAAAGTGGATGTCTCTCTCCTAAATTGTGCTTATGGTGTAAAATACTATGAAACGAAGGATGATCCCCAAGTTTATAAAAAAACTATTCGAAAGAAAATTACGAAGTTACCATTTACTCACCTAGTTTGTATTTCTATTGATTTCTGTGTTAAGTACTGTATTCCGAACAATGAAATTTTATTTTTATTTGATAGAATGATCATCCCATTGGCAAAAAAACACGATTCCGGCTACGAAATACGAAAAAAATGGATTGTCCAAAGAAAATCAGACTTTGCAAAATCGTTTATTTTCCCGATTATGGCCTTCCAAAAGCGTCAGTGAATTTTAAACGAAGAAAAACTGAGGTGAGAAAATTTTACAATATACTTATAGTTCGCCGGATGCTTAATGAAACACCCGTTTTACACCCGCGGGAAAACCACCCTTTTCCCGCCCACTTTACCCACAGTTTATTCCCCAATTTCAACCAATCAGCGACGACTACCCGGAATAAGCCCTTTTTCTCTCCTTTTTACACCCGCGGAAAATCTACCCTTTTTCAGCCCACTTTACACCCGGTTTATACCCTATTTCAACCAATCAGCGATGACTACCCGGAACAAAACCTCTTTCTCCCCTTTTTCCCCTGGGCTTCCAAGGGTGTTCCAGGGTAGAAACCGGGCTTACTGCTGAATACACCCTCTTTAAACCCTTTACACCCGAGTATAATCCGGTAAACCTAAGCATCGGGATCAGGGGGGGGGGGCCTCAAATTTTAATCAACTTAATTATTGAAACGTTTCATTTCATGTAGATATTGAAAAAATTACGAAAGAAATTACAATGCGGGGAAGTTGAAGGAATCGTTCGATATTACATATCACCCGACGAATGTAGTACATTTGGGGAGTTCGTAGCCAACGAGTTGCGTTCTATGAAGAGCCATAATGCTGTTATTTTTTCTCAGACTAAAAAGAAAATTTGTCAAATTTTAATCGAAGCAGGCGATGAACTTTTTTATTCCAAGATAACATTATCATTGAAGAAAATGATAGTTCTTAAAGACTTCCTATAAAAATTATTAAAAGTATTTTTTCATTGTATTTTTGTTGTTTACACCATCTACTCAATTTATAAATTTAAGACAATTTACTTTTTGGTTGTTTGTAATACTGAGCACTGACGGACAATAATGAGGAGATGAACTCTTAATTATTATCAAACAAAAACAAATAAATGAATAATTGTATACAGTTGCTAATTGCTAATTATTTATTCTTATAATACTTCAATAAATTACACTTCCTTCAATTTAATAAAGTATCCGCCCTTCAATAAGTTACATTTCCTTCAATTCAATAAATTACCCCCCATTTTCACTAGAACATTTTATACGTACTTATGTTGCCAAGGAAGCTGCCCCTCATTCATAAAATATTCTTTAAATTCTTCTTTAAAAGGTTTTCCTGCATCTCCTCGTCTTGGAACATTTTCTAAAGGTTCCAGTACTAAATCAACTTCCCGCCACTCACCTTGAATAAGTAGCCAATTGTCATTCTCATAATCAACAAATTGTCTTGGTGCGTATAAATGACCTGATCGAGTCAACAAGAAATTATGCAAGGCACAAATAGCACAAACAATCGAAGTAACTTTATGGGGGTACAATTTGATTGATTTATGAAGAATTATAAACCGCGCAGCAAGTATACCAAATGTGTTTTCAATAACTTGTCTGGCACCCGAGAGTCGATAATTGAAAATTCTTTGAGCAACATCCACATTTTCCCATGCATAAGGCATATATATATATATATATAATATATATATATATATATATATATATATATATATATATATATATATATATATATATATATATATATATATATATTTACTTTCAGTCATTGAAGCACCAAAACGTAAGGTTAAATGGTATTGTGGCACCAAAAATTTCGTTCAGGCACCAAAAATTGGTGCCACAACGTTTTTCAATGGGAATGATCGCAAATGGCTAGTAATGCTATCTACATGCGATATACCAAAAATAGCGTTGGTGCCTATAGGGTGGTATTTCCATACTCATATACAAATTAGTGCGCAGTGTTTTTAACCAGATCGCGTTCGCTGTTATACAAATTATTTACTTGCAAGAGGTTCAGGCACCAGTGTATTTTATCGAATTGAATCGAAATAACATGCCAACAGGCACCGAAACTTGGCAACCAGCTTTTCTAAAAATAGCTAATCCTAGAAGTAGAGTGTGTGAGTAAATACTACGAGACGTGCGTTCTTCTCTACAGCGTTGGTCGGCGTAAAGCAGCTGATTGAATAACGAAAGAATACAAACGTGGCTTCCTTCTCTGTTGGTTCCAACGGCGGCAACTTACAATTTTCCCAAGGGGTGCTCGAACAAAATTTTATAACGTGAATTTAGAGGGGAGGGGGGAAAAATTTGGCAAAGAAGATCTTAATGTAATGAATTTTTTATTTTTGAGGAATTTCCCAAGGGGTGCTCAAAAAATCCCAAGGGGTGCTCAAAAAATCCCAAGGGGTGCTCGAGCCCCGGAGCACCCACAAATTTGCCGCCTATGGTTGGTTCAGCCTAAAACATGTAAAGAATGAAAATACTGTAATTATTAAGAGGATCTGCGTACGTAAATTAATTTTTCGTAAAAAATAACACGGGAGGAGTGCATAAAAAGTGTACTGTGAGGCATTCTTCGGCGCTCGTAAATGTTGTGATTATGTATTATTTTGAATGGGTCTTATCAGTATAATTATTTTGGCTGTTGGTTATGGTTTTGATTCTGTAAAATTGTACGTGACGGACTGCATTTATTTGTCGAGTTGGTAAGCATCCTTGCGAAGTTTTAACTGACAGTATGAAAATTTTACAGAAATATTAATAATTTAATGCGTGATTTTGTGAATAGAATCCGTGCCTCGAAAATATGAGCAGGAGGAAGGAACAGCCGAAACGGATCAGAATACCGATACTACCAGTCCCAGCTGTGTCTAATTTGGCTGTATTTCTACGCCCCCCCCCCAAATGAGGTAGGGGGTTGGAATTAGCGGCACAAATTCTATTGTAATTTGTGCTAATTGTGCTCCGAAGTCCCAGAATTTGTGCCGCCTCCCGTGGGTCTACATTTTAAAAAAAGGTTTGGGGGGCCAGGGAAATGTTGGCCCCCCCCCAAATGAAGATAGGGAGTTGGAATTAGCGGCACAAATTTGTATTTTATTTGTGCTAATTGTGCTCTAAAGTCCCAGAATTTGTGCCGCCTCCCGTGGATCTACATCTTAATGAAAAGTTTGGGGGCAGAGAAATGTTGGCACACACCAAATGAAGATAGGGGGTTGGAATTAGCGGCACAAATTTTATCGTAATTTGTGCTAATTGTGCTCCGAGGTCTCAGAATTTGTGCCGCATTTTCTGGGCTCACAGTCCAGTGCTCAATTTGGGGGGTCTGGAAAAATTATGATATTTTAAAAAAAGGATCTTCAAAAGGAGAGATTAACTGGTTTCTGCTGTCACCGAATTCATTTTTCAGGTTCTTTTCACGGTATCTCATATCCTACCCCAATTTTGGGAGGTATACACCCATTCTATCCAAAGTTTTGTTGTCTTTGTTCATACTTTTTTTAAACTCATGAGGCGAAAGTGCGATAGTTTCAGGCAACGACACTTTTGTTTTTGCGCATCGGATTTGGCAACAATGATAACGAAGAAACCCGTGGTGAAAGTAAAAACAGTGTGGATATGGGCCACGACCCCCCCCCCAGGGAGGGGTGGGGGCTCGCGTGTGGCGGCACGAATTTTTACCTAATTTGAACTAAATGTGCTCGAGGTTCCGACAATTTGTGCCCCCTTCCTTGGACCTACAGCCAAAAATAAAATGTTAGCCCCCCCCCCCCTCAAGCAAACGTGAGGTCTAAAAAATAGTGGCACAAATTTGTATTTTATTTGTGCTAATTGTGCTCCGAAGTCCCAGAATTTGTGCCGCCTCCCGTCCACGGACATGTTGGCCCCCCAAATGAAGATTGGGGTTCCATACCATAAATATACATCAGGCATTTTTTGGGCGAAAATATTTTCCGAGAGCTTCGGGCCCGTACCCGGTGAAATAGATTCGAAATGCCGAGACGAATTCAGAACCGTCGTCAAAATTGATTCACAGGCTATTTCTGACCCCGTATAGCCCCGGCCCCCAGTTTAGCCACATTTTTGACTGTATCTCGGCCACGGAGGGTCAGCGTCTGATTTGGTCGACGAATTCGAACTCAGCGCGAAAAATTGAGTAGGAATTTCTTGTTATCTCATCTATTTAAAATTTCGATAATTTTGAAAATTTCTCCATACGTACCTCAGGCATTTTTTTGGGCGAAAAATTTTCCGAGTGTTTCGGGGCCCGGAGCCGGCGAAATAGAATCGAAATGCCGAGACGAATTCAGAACCGTCGTCAAAATTGATTTACAGGCTCTTTCTGAGCCAGTATACCCCTCGCCGCCATTATAACCACATTTTTGACTGTATCTCTGCAACGGAGGTTCAGCGCCTGATTTGGTCGACGAATTCGAACTCAGTGCGAAAACTTGAGTAGGAATTTGTTGTTATCCCATTTTTTAGCAATTTCGAAAATTTTGAAAATTTCTCCACCCGTACATCCGGCATTTTTTTGAGCGAAAAAATTTTCCGAGAGTTCGAGGCCCGGACCCGGTGAAATATATTCGAAATGCCGAGACGAATACTAAACCGTCAACAAAATTGATTCACAGGCCATTTCTGACCCCGTATAGAACCGGCCCCCAGTATAACCTCATTTTTGACTGTATCTCGGCCACGGAGGGTCAGCGCCTGATTTGGTCGACGAATTCGAACTCAGCGCGAAAACTGAGTAGGAATTTGTTGTTATCTTATCTATTTGGAATTTCTAAAATTATGAAAATTTCTCAAGACCATATATAACATCAGGCATTTTTTGGGGGCGAAAAAATTTTCGGCGAGCTTCGGGGCGCGGTTCTGGCGAAATAGAATCGAAATGCCGAGACGATTTCAGAATCGTCGTCAAAATTTATTCATAGGCTATTTTCCGAGCCGCTATAGCCCTCGCCATCATTATAACCACATTTTTTACTATATCTCGGCAACGGGGGGTCAGCGCCTGATTTGGTCGTTGAATTCGAACTCAGCGCGAAAAATTGAGTTGGTGTTTGTGGTTATCTCATCTTTTTAGAATTTCGAAAGTTTTGAAAATTTCTCCATACTAACTAACAACAGGCATTTTTTTGGGCGGAAAAATTTTCCGAGAGCATCGGGGACCGGACCCGGTGAAATAGATTCGAAATGCCGAGGCGAATTCAAAACCCTTGTCAAAATTGATTCATAGGCTATTTCTGACCCAGTATAGACCCCGCCCCCAGTGTAACCACATTTTTGACTGTATCTCGGCAACGGAAGACCGGCGCCTGATTTGGTCGACGAATTCGAACTCAGCGCGTAAAATTGAGTCAAAAACAGTCTTTAATTCAAAATTTTTATTTTTTTCGGATTTTGAGAATTTTTCAAAATTAAATCATGTTTTTTTCTGGGCAAAAATATTTTCGGAGAGATTTGGCGTCGGCGCTGGTGCTGTCGTCAAAATTGAGCTGCAGTCATTTTTTCATCCAAATTGACCAATACTTACGAGTGTATCCCGAGAACGGAGCGTCCCTGCCGAATTTGAACACCCAATTCAAACTCAGCGTGAAAAATTGGTTCAAAAACAGTCTTTATTTCAAGATTTTTGGTTTTTTCGAATTTTTAAAATTTCTCCATACTATACATCATGTCCTTTTTCGGGCCACAAAATTTATGGTGAGCTTCGGCGTTGGCGCGTGTGCTAATTGCTCAATTTTTTGAGGCGAATTCAAATCCGTTGTCAAAATTGAGCTACACTCATTTTTTCACCCAAATTGACCAATTTTTCCAACGTTTTCGAGGGTATCTTGAGAACGGAGCGTCGCCGCGAAATTTGAACGCCGAATTCGAAATGATCGTAAACAATTGAGTCGAAGATCTCGGATAATTTTTTCGCCCAAAATAATGCCTGATGTATAGTATGGAGAAATTTTGAGAATTTTCGAATTTCTAAAATACTGAGATAGCCACCTTATCCTACTAAATGTTTCGCGCCGAGTTCGAATTCGTCGACCAAATCAGGCGCTGACCCTCCGTTGCCGAGATATAGTAAAAAATGTGGTTATAATGATGGCGAGGGCTATAGCGGCTCGGAAAATAGCCTGTGAATAAATTTTGACGACGGTTCTGAAATCGTCAATGTAAAGATATATCTGTTACACTGCAACACAATCGAGGGTGCATGACAGAAGACACGAGGACAGTGGCAATAAAAAAAAGTGTACAAAATTCAGCGGCGGACTTAGCTTGCGCGCGGACATAGGCATATATAATTGTTTTACCCCACCGTACAAAAGAAGACTTCCCTCCCCCTCCACCTAGAATAAATCGGAATACAAAACTTTGGTCACAGTAAGAAAATATTTAGTGAATAATTTCCATTTATAAAAATCCTCATTAGTACTACAAGTATACTTAATACTCATACAGTCTACAACTATAAGTAATAGCAGATCGCAGTTGTGTCAAGCTTATGTCGTAGTAATTTACGTTCGTTTTTTCGTTGCCCCATTTTTAAAAATCCACACATTCAATATGAAGAAATCTTTTATTATAATAGATTGCAGATCGTCAAAAAAGCGTGATATTAGTATTTTTAGTGCACGTTATTAAGAAAATAGTTTCATTGTGGAACGAGGCGAACGCTCTTTTTCTCCACTCGAACCGAAATGTAGTACAGCTTAATGCGAAAGGTAAAATTAAAGTGTGTCAATGAGTAACACTGCAAGATGTGCGTCCTTGCCATCGAAAGTCGTTGCGTACAGCTGGTAGCGTTCGTCCGCGTCAAACAGCTGACTGTTACCGATGGCATGAATCCTGGTTGGTTCACGGTGAAACAAAAATAAATAAACTTATCAGTATATTATTTCAATTTCATATTTTAATTTATGGTAAATGTCGTGATGCGTGCTGTATTATTGAAGGAGTCTAGTGATCAAAGCGAGACCAATATTCGTATTTTAAGCGGTAAGTGAACAAACCTTGGCTGTTGTTTCGAAAATACTGCGAAAATAACATGTACGGTATAGTAAAGAGACATCTTGGGTACAGCGTTCGTTCCTATGAAGCAGCTAACAAAAGAATAGGATGACTGCGACGACTGCGTGTACTTCGATTTTTGCTGTTGCGTTTGCTAGACCTGTAACATTTGGAAAAATATTATCTTTATAACGTTATATCATGAAGTAATGTAGAGAGTGGAGGCTGACGGAATAATTATGCATCTTATCAATTTAGGTGTAATCAATGAAAGAATATTCGGACTCACAGTCGGATAGCTAATTGAACGTGATTACTTTAAACTCTCTCCAGTATATTTTGTCGTTTAAAAAATTGGTAAGTTGAAAATTGTAGCTTAGTATATGAATTACTTTGGTCCCATAACCTCTTGTACGATATTCGTAATTATTTGGTCTACTCAGTTCTTTTTTTTTTTGACGTATGGTTCGCAGTTCTGCTCTCACGTAAATAATTACAAGTATCGTACAACATCTTGCGTATGGCACATTCAAATAGATATTTCAAACTGGGATTAGATTTATGAGTTAGCATGCGTCGTTTGAAAGGACCCTACATACTGTACTTCACATTTGAATATTGTACATACTCCAAAGTGGGATCAATGAAATGTTTTAACGTATATTTTATTTAGATACGATCACTTTCAACGAAGAAGGATGTCACTAAGCGAGAAGCGAGTTGTTATGAAGTCCGTGGGTGCAGTGAAAATACCAACTTTACCAGCTGCAATGGGTTCCAATTTACGAAGATGTGAAGAAATTCTTGAGAATTACGATTTTAATTATGGACAATTTGTTTCTTTGTCTACTGCTCATGATGAAACTAGTTCTATGTGGATATTGAAATTGTTGCATGACCCTAACAAGAAAACATCCACATTAAGAGCGCGTCTAGGTTCTGTTCCATTAGTTGAGACAAGTCATTTATATCGATTGCATGATTATTTCAAGAAAATTGTACCTATTCATTATTTGCTCGGACGAATTTATATTGAACATACTTTTTTTATGAAACAAACTATTGTTGTGTGGTGCGTTGAACTGAAAATGAAGAATTATTTAATGATGGTAGAAGGTGAACCTCTTATCTATAAGGAACTGAAGAAACGTAAGAAGAAATGTAATACTGTAGTAGCGTAGGGAGCAGCTTCCAAAATGCGCGTACTATAAAATTTAGTTTTAATTGTATCGTTTATGCAATTGTATTTGCTATAATTCGCGTTCGCTTACCTATTTTGCAAACTCCGCAATGAGATTTATTCTCTGTTGCGGGCCATCCTTTGTGTACTCTGTTGCTAGACGACTGAGGTACCATGGTGGTCTTATCATCCTTCCAAATTTTACAGTGTAATCCTTAATATCCGCAGGAAGTAAATTGTAAGTCGGAACTAAGAATAATAGTTTCCAGGAAGTGTTTCTCTTGTATCTCGCAATACGTAATTCGTTTAGAGCGAGCCCTGTGGGCTGCAGTACATCCTGCCTTGAAAATTGTTCTCTTGCTACGGCAAATTTTTCTGGTTGAAACAGTCCCAATTCCTCCATATTGAATTTGTTTGCTTTGCCGATTTCAGCATTCTGTACCTGTAAAAGTCAAAATATTATAAAGAAATATTTCCGCTACGTGTTGTATGTACAATTACAAAATAGAAATATTGATACTAAACTGTACTGTTTGCTTCTTGTTTCTTCTGTTCAATCGATTCAGAATTTTTTGTAGGGCTTATTTCTATGACATAATGCAGACTTGTGTCCTCCCACACTTCAAGGTATACACCCAAATTTTGGAAATCAGCGGGCATAACGTCGTTGTACACTATCGCTCCAAAAGTATTTAACATTGTTACTACATTAACTCGTTGTACAACTCTGTTATCAAAGATTATTCGCCAGTGCGGTTCTCCGTCGTTTTTGATGTTGTCCTTTTCTTTCACTTTGCCTACTGTTGTTGTGTATATTATCTCTAAACGAAGAAACATATAGCTGAGTTCACTGTAATCAAAATCCTCTAGTATGCCTCTAGTTTCGTCATAAAACGGTTGGCCCGGCTCATCGAGATCAGGAATCCTGAATGTGTATAAAAATGAGTAGAATCAATAACATCATACGTGTGAGATAAATTGGTCGGAGACCATTGTACGCATCCACCCATCTACTGTTATTACCGTTATTAGTTAGGCTATGTGTTCTGTATGCCCAAAATTGAATACCATTATTATTTAAAAAATACATTTTCATCCGTCATTCAGCCATCTCTCTCTTTCTGCCCCTCTTTCACTCTCACTCCTCCTCCCCTCTTTCTCTTTTTGTCTGCTACTGCTAACGCGCAATCTCAAAACTTTTTTGTATACAGTATGTAATTGACAACTTGTTATTGCTGGCGGATTTACAAGTTACTGTTCTACAGGTAGGCAATTACATACCTTTTAAGGCGATTTATGGACAAATGCCTAAGCACAGGTCGTGAATTACCACAAAAGAATACATTATGCAATTTGTTAAAATGTGAGTATTTCCATTCGGTGAGACACACATTTCTGTAATTTTCGTATACAACGTGTTCCTTGTATCTGGGAAAAAGCAGACCGTAGTAGATGTACTCTTTACTGCTGTAGTACAACTTGTTCACCCTGTAAAAATATGCGTATAGTACACGGTTTGTTATTGAACTTGACGATAATACCTACAGAATCATGATTTAAGGGAGACAGTAAATTAGACAGCTTACCTATGGACACACGACATTAAAGTGGCAGCCGATTTAGATGAAGGACCGTCTTGAGTGAAACACACACAGAATGTGTCTTCGTCACAAACGAAAGAATCGTTTGAAGAACGACATTGGTCATGGAACAATGCAACAAACGATTTTTCATTTTCCGATGGAAACCAAAATCCGTCATACGTAAACATCTCATTTTTCAAAAGGGTCTCGGAAATGTGCCCCACATTGGGGGTCGCGGCATGAACACTCAGTAAGTACATCGCACTTCCGAAAATAAAAACAAGAATATATTGAAATAACGTCATGGCGAGCAGTACGTGAATGGTACGAAGGAAATACGTAAGTAAATACTTCGCAAATGAGAATTATGAGCAAACAAAAATTTACGTTCAACAGAAACGTACGCGTATTATGATTTCTTCTCAACAAGCATACCCGTAGAACATTTCACCGACAAAAGGCGTAAAAAACGTTGGCATCGCCAACGTTTCTCGTAGGTATTCTGGTGATTACACATATGAAAACAATGTTCAAATTCGGCGGTGCGCACGTTTTGGAACCGCTCCTACGCAGATGTTACCGATATACCACGGAGTAGTAAGTCGGTGATTCGGATGTAGTGCCCACAATAATGTCGGTGTTGTAGATGGGTCACTGATATTTTGCCGCTGTTTTACCCATACGTCTTTACCAACATTTCACCGATATTTTACAAGTGTGCGGTTGCTAACATTACACCGACATTTTACCAACATTTTACTCACTTTTCACTCAGATTCCACATACATACTACGCATGGGTATGCGCATACAATATACTGATATCTAACGCAGATATGAGAAATGAATGTTACGATTAATTAGTGTATATATTTATTTATAATAACTATACTTAATACTGGTCGTAATTTAGCGTTCTTCGAGCCCCTGCAGCTGTATTTTCTGCTGGCTGCCATGTCCCCGATGTCCCCGGTTCCTGTTCCTGAACAGTTGACATTTGTCGTACTGCTGATGACAGTTCTGGATTTCTCAAAACTTTCTTTTGAGTTGGTATTTTGGGGGGGGGGGGTGCTGGATTTCTTACTGCTTTTACTATGGTACCTCACGCGTGTTCCGTGGGTATTCTTCACCCACTCGTGAATGATGTGAAGTGCGTCTCTGTGGCTTTCCAAAATGGACGATGCCAACTCTGCGAAGAAATCAGTTCAGATAAATACATATTAGTCTCGGTTTCATTCAAAAATGAGATTTGTATAAAATTATGTACGTCGTTTTCTTCTTCAATTCCCGTTTATTTTCATTCGCGGGGATCTTGTAGTGAAATCGAATTATGGAAGTGTGAGGACGAACAGGTTTTGGAATTTCACTATAGTAAAACCTCAGTCGCGCATAAAAAAATCGTCTGAAATTATTTCCACCACTTATGGCATCTCTTTGCTATACTCTATTTTGACACCTACATCTCGTGGTTCACTTTCCAACACTGGTCTCAATAAGTGGCGGCCCGAGGGTGTGTTTCTGTGGCTCAAGCCACTCTGTTATGAGCACAGAGCCTTAGCCATTGGCGTTCTCAGCTCGGGCCGCCGCTGGTCTCAATATTATTTTTGTCATTTCTTCTATCACCGAAATACACTTGCCCAATTAAAATCAATGCACCTACTCTGATATTCAAAACTAAGCAACAATAGCAAGAAGAATTAAACACAATCCGCCAGGGATCTGGCTCAAGCCTATAGTTACTACCTCAACACTCCTGTCTCCTTGTTCATAAAATTGGTATGAAAATCCTACATTCAATTATATAGAGGTTATCTTCAAGCCTTTTTTATAAATACTAGGGGGCTTCGCCCCCTAGCAGCTTCGTGGCCTAACCACCGCCCTCATTCACTTCGCTTGTGCCAGCCTAACTCGGCACTACGCACCCCGCCACTCCACCTATTACTCAGTCTTTGTGTCAGTCCTCTTTGTTCCTCAATAGAGGCTTGCTAATACCTTCTTGACCTCTTCTACCTAACCAAACCCCTGCCCTAGCCTCATCAATGCTGCTCATCAGAACTCCCTCCACCACCATGACTGCCTTCACACTCCAAGGTGGTCTCTGCAACCACAGCTCTCTCCTATCACGACCTCCTACATTACCCTGGCCGGCCACCTCATCATGGTCCTCCCACTCACTATCTTTTTTCTCCCTCAGAACTTCTCACTTCACTTTTGACTCATAAGACCTATCATTTCTTCCTATTTTCGAAAGTTCACCACTTCATTTCTTTATCAGAAGTTCTACAATTTATTTCACAGACATTCCCTCGCACCAATTCTCCGTCACAAAGTTTGCCACATCATTCTTCCGAAATTCTGCTGTGTAGGTCCAGCACTACATTCCTTTTCCAGAAGATTTTCAGTTTCATTCCCTTCTCAGAAGATCTACCATTTCGTTTCTCTCAAGACACCTGGTAGTTTGATTTTCTCTCCTAGAAGATCTGCCATTTCATTTCATTTTCAAAAGATCTATGATTTGTCCCATTATGGTTCCCCGCTTTGTTTTTCTCAGCAGGTATCGACTTAATTCCTCCCCAATAGGTTTACCCATTTCTTCCATTCTCAAAAGCTCTACTAGCGCATATTCGTCTCAAAATATCCACCTTTACCTGTCAGAAGGTCTACCCCCTTCATTTTTTCTGGGCAGATTTACGACTCCGTTTCTCTCAAATAGCTTTACCACTATTTTTCTTCCAAAAGTTCTACTACTCTTGATTTCCTTTCAGAGAATTTGGAAGCTTACAACTTCATTTTTCTCTCAGGTTATAGTATATGACTTAATTCTCACCTCGTGGGTTTACGACTTCATTTCTCTTTTAGAGGGTCTAAACATTACACTTTTCCTCGCAGAAGATTCACCGAATCACTTCCTTTTTAAAAGCCTACTACTTTTTTCCCCCTTTAACTATATAGGACCGAATTCTCCTCTTCAGGGATTACCACTTCATTTATTTTTCAGAGCATCTATTATTTCCCCAAACACGAACTGGGACTAGGACTGGGACATAAAATAGTACTATACTAGGTATGTGGAATATAAGTTACGAGATGCACAAGAAGTCCGGAAGTCGGACGTTCTTTTTCGATTATAACTCCTGAATATTCTGAGAGGATCCCAGAAGTACCCTTTCAAACTGAGACCCAGAATACGTTTGCTGCTTAGAATGAAATTATGTACTAAAAACAGAGTTCTTCTCGATAAGTGTAAACTTATGTTGTTAGCCTATAGACGTACCTATTATACATGAATAAAGGTATGAATTATATCAAGGTGTCATTATGTATTTGGAAAACTATATGTGAATTCATTACCTACCTCAGGCATATTTGAAAATCCAGTGTTCCGATGGCGATAATAGGTGCCTTTCGAAACACAACCTCTGCCAGGTAAATAATATTGGCGTTTCCTGCTGCTTGATCCTGCATCAGTACTGGTACCATCCATTTTCATTGAATTTGTATCACTTAGAAAAATTCACAATAATACAACACAGCAGCAATCAACAACAGTGATAGAACAGAATCAACAAATAACTGAAAAATACAAATTTGAATGCGCACAGAAAACGGTTACACGCGAGGACTTAAAGGAATCGGTGATAAGTTGGCGATCCCAACAAAACCCTCATGTTCTGATCCGTAAAATGTTGGTAAAGTAGGTGAAAATCTTATTACACGACATGTCGGTATAATGGGTGTAATAAAACCAGTTAACCGACGCAGCTTGTCGGTATTTCGTTGGCACTTCAGTTTTTGCACTCTCTTATGATGATGAAGGTATTTCGGAGATGATACCAACATCTTACCTCTATGAGTTCCATTACACCTATAAAATTCTTACTGTATTTATAGATTATTTGCTTTTGTATTAGTTCGTGGGCACTCGCTCACGCGTACCGCTGTTTTACCGATGTAAAAATGTTCAACGGGTATTAGAATACGTCATGGTTTACAATATTGCTAGAACTATGACCTTTGAGCTCTTGAGTACAAGAACTACGTATCGCATTTAACATTCTGTGAACTACAAAATAAATACAATTTTATCGAATTGATACGGGACCAATTATTACACTTGATCTTTGTCCACGGGTAGACGCAGTATTTTAATCTTCCATTCTTTTATTTTGATTTTATTTTTGCCTTAGTGTCTGTACAAACTGTTACCTATTAGTTTGCGTGGCACATTACTCCGCACTTTCATCTTCAATGTTGCAAGAGGGAGGGAGAGACATCGCAAGGGAGACACATTGAGAATACAAACGACACAAAGTCATCTTCAGCAACACGTATTATGTTTCCTCCGGCGTATTATGTTTCCTCCGGCGTACCATATTCCTGCACATATCTTTCAAATTGTTGCCCACGTTATTGTGCGAAAACAACTAACTACACGTAGTAATCGTTCAGGTGACGGGTATAAATAGGTGAACTGAGACAGTGATCACTGCACATGTGAAGTGACCGCCGTCGAGATGTTTTCATCTAAATGTGTTGCGGTTCGTGACTCCGATGTTTCTACTTGGTCGTGTAATAATAATATTGTTAAAATAACAGTCAATGAAGTTTGCGCGAGATTCGGCGTGGATATTGACAATGACAGAAGGAACAGATTTTTTTGGAAAATTCAACTGGATAAGAAAGTTATTGTTAATGAAGAATTACTCAATTGGCTAGGCTATAGTGGTTCTCGGTATTATTTAAAGAAGACATTAATTACCAAATTATTAGCTAAAAATCCGCACATTCAATATGAAGAAATTACAGATGGAAAAGATTGTAGAAAAAAATATTACGTTCTGGATGCTATTGATTTTGAAGGTATAATGATGCAAATGAGAACGGAGAAGGTTAGAGAATTACGCGAATTATTTTCGCTCATGAAAATGATAGTGGTGAAATATTGTGAATACGAAAAATTTTACGAAAAGCATAGTGCAGAATTGTTACGACAACAGAACTATCAATTAATTGGTTCAGTAAACGAATTAAAATCTCTCGTTCTGACGGTAAAAGAAGATGGTGATGAAAGGGAACGTCGAGCCGAAGAAGAGCGTCGTAAAGCTGAAGAAGAACGCACAAGAGCAGAAGAAAGGGAGCGACGCGCCGAAGAAAGAAGTCGTCGTTTAAGTACACAAATAGAAAATAATATCAAGCGTTTACGGAGAGACATAGCCCCCAATGTCGTACCAGCACCTATCAACCCCTCTAAAGTTCACCGATTGGGACTGTATAGAACCGCGCTAGATGGTGAATGGTACTTGATGCGTCGTCAAAGAGAGGCATGGCGAGATGCTGAAAGAAGATTGTACAACCGCTCCATGATTCAAGTACGAGTTTGGGACAATGTTTCACATGCCGTGGACGTAGGTAATACTCTGAAAAGAAGGTGTCGTCGACTCACTTGGTACGCTCGTGGAAACATAATTCGTGTACCTGAAGAACATCGAGCGGAAATTCGTGAAGAAACTATTGTAGGAATGATTGAAACGATTTTGACGGAAGAAAACGCAGCGCATAGGCTAGCTAATGATAATGCTAATGTATTGTGAATTTTGGATGTTGTAAAAAAAAAAAATGCATTAATTCCGTTTTCATTACGCGATTATTATACTGTATGTAAAAAAATTGGTTCTGAATATTTTAAAATAAATCTTTATTGGCAATATCAATGTCTTCTTTATTTTCTACAAAAAAAAAAAAAAAAAAAAAATGGTTATGGGAATTAAACGAACGAGTAAATTGATAACATGCAAAATCTTTCCCCTGGCATCCTAATTTTACTCATTTAACTTTGTCATTTCAACTACAGTATGTACTGTATATGAACCTTGCCTGATGTACCGATTCAATAAAATTATTTCTGACATCATTGATTCATAATCAGAGAATTAATTTCAACTGTACGTTCTATATGTTTGCTAGACTACACCATTAGATCGCGAAATTCCCGGAATAATTTTCTAGAGGCGACAATTTGTACAGGAAATTTACTTTCATTTTTTTTACGATTCAATAAGGTCTCCCTCCTTCACAACACAGCACTGAGAGTACAACTGCTGGAATGCGCGAGAGAATTCCTTTTTCATTATGGTCTTGAAGACCTGCGGTCATCCTGCCTTAGGATAGGGGGATGAAATTGACCCACTAAATGAGTGCGAAATAAATCGTCAACTTCTGACGTGCTGTGAACAGCTGATTTACACGTACCACAAGATGTTCAAAAATATGCCAAGTAGACACGTTCCAGAGCTACATAAAAAATTAGCGATTATGAATATTCAAACTACTGATATGAGTTGTGACTCATATCCGGAGTTTGTTCGGTTTGACCATTGTCGAAATACATTCGGTGCCAGTAGCCTGATACGTTAGTACTGTAGATGCGAATGAAGCGAAAGACTTGAAATTATTAAAAAAAATTCGTGTTCTTTTGATATTTTGTATTTCTAATCGACATGAGGGCTGGTGGAAGAGCCAAACGAATCGTTCAATTGGCTACCCTTGGTAAGTAAAATAAAAATCATTCACTGATGAAATAATACGAGTATACGAGAGTCTCGAAAAAGGTAGTAATGTACTTTACGTTTTATTGACAGCACATATACGTAACTGCCTAGAAGGCAACGACGAAGATAGCGTGAAGGAGTATTCTAACGATGGTAGTAATTACTCAGATGTTCCTAATTCTGAAAGTGGAAACTCGGTATGTCTGTACTATAATGTTAATTTGTCAACTTTCTTTTCGTTCAAATTGAAATTATCTTCTAACCAGAGTAATGATTACGACGATGATGATTACACGATGGAGGAAGCTGCTGTGGAGTTGGGAGTGGCTGCACCTCAAATATCCTTTTCGGACAAAATGTCAGCTTTCATGAATTGTGAAACAGCAACGACAAATTATTATCCTATTATACGAGAAACTGAAAATAATTTAACATCAGTGAGTATTTATGCTTAATTGCTCATTATTGACAACTTGTGAAAACAGGTACTGTATAAAAATTACGTTCTTTTTGCAGAGTGAAAGACTAATTTCTTCCGAGGATATTGTACTACTTCAGAACGTACAAGTTCCACAAAATGACGAAAACGCTCTAAAAGACGTTCCAGAAACACAGATCGCAAGAAAAGATGATACAGAAAAAAATATCCGTGAGAAGGTAAATTTAAACTGACGTTAACATAATTATTAAGTAGGTACACAGTCGCCGACGTTTCAAAATTTGCGTAAGTGACGTGCGTTCGCTCCTCTCCCTTCGGCTCGTTCGCGAATCTCTTTCTATCTACGCGGGTGGCATAAGGCCGAAAACACAGTCAATTTTATATAGTACACTAGGGGGCCCACCCCCGGGGTTAATGAAATATAGGTTAATTTGCACTATAGAAACATAGAATTTATTTTATGTATATAGGGAAAAAAGTTGACCTCTATGAGGATGCACCTATTATCATTACACAGAGATACACCTTATGTAAATATCAAACTACCAGGTTTGTACTCCATCTCCATACTTGAGGGCTGGTACCGTTGAGCTATTTAGTGTTTCCATTTTGAGGAAGGTGTTGAAATTCCGGCAAAAAATACATTTTAATGCCCAGAGGTTGTTCCACCCCTTTTTAATACGCCTCATAATTCCTTTATCTCTTTCTTCGAAACTAATAATCTGCCCCACAGATATTCGATTCTGTTACCTCTCTATCTCTTTCTTGCCCATCGATTATTAGATTTTTTCTTTCCACTCTTCCGATTATTTTTGATTTGCTACCATTCAGTTTGAGGCCAGCTTTTTTGCATTCTCTCAATAGCTTTTCTGCCATTTTCTTCAACTCCTTACTATTTTCTGTAAATAAGATAATATAGTTTGCGTACCTTAAATTACTTCGAAATTCTCCATTTATTTTTAGTCCCCTTCTATTCCACTTCAGATTGCGAAATACATCTTCCATAATGCAGTTGAAGAGGTTTGGCGACAAGGTATCCCCTTGTTGAACTCCACTCCCAATTTTGAATTCCCTCCCTTTGCTTTTAAGGCTAGCTCTTGCACTCGAATTTGCATAGTAATTCTGTATATGACTTTAATAAACCCACTTTCAATTCCCTTATTTTCCAGTGCTTTTAACATATACTTATGATCCACTGAATCAACTGCCTCATGAAAGCCTATGCAAAATATTTCAATTTCTACGTCATATTCGCGTGTTTTTTCAATAATTTGGCTCACATCACAACGAAAATATTCTTTACAGTTGAGAAGCCTTTTCTGAATCTCGCCTGTTCACTCCCCTGATGATTTGAATCCAGATGGTTATACATACGTCTTTTTAAGACTGCCATACATGCTTTAAAGATGTTCGATGTTAAGCATATTGGCCTGTAATTTTCAATGAGTTCCTCCCTCCTTGTTTGTGTAATAATATTATTTTGGCCAAGTTCCACTGTTTGGACATGTTTTCATAATTCCGATTTTGTTAAATATTTTAACCTGGTGTGGCACTCTCTGATCGCCAAACCTTTTCAGCATTTCGTTCGTAATTCCATCCGGTCCTGGGGCTATGTCATTTTTCAGTTTATATATTTAGTACGTATTCCACTTCTCTCTCCATTATTTCCGGGATTTCTTCCTCCTTTCACCCTCCAGTTTTTGCTATTTTCATGAGCTCGTTTTGCTCGCGGTATAAGTCCTCGTATAAAATTGTTGCTGCCTCTAGAATTTGTTCTTGATTCTGAGTCACTTTTCCTGTCTGATCTTTTAGCTTCAGCATAACGTCTCTCCCGCCATCGAGTTCGAGCCTAACTTTTTTGGTGGACCAACTTTCTTCCAAAATATCTGGAATTTTTTCCTAATTATATTTCTTAATATGTTCTCTAACATTTTTCTTCACCAATTTTTGTATTTTAGTTCGCTCAGGTTTGTCCAATGGTGTTTTATTTCTATTTTTCCAAAGGTTATTCTTCCTGATTCGAGAGTCTATTTTGAAAGCTTATCCCTGGTTTTCTCTTTAACCCTCGTCACTCCAAACTCTTCAACCGTGTTTTTTAAAGCTTGATCCATACTGTCGTAAAAATTTTCCTCGACTTTCATTTCCTCTTGCACTGATTTTAGTTTCTGGCGTGCGTCCTCTTCCTTTCTGACTGGGATAGTCCGTCTTCTTCTCCCTTTACCCTTCCTGTGATTTTCATACTGGACTCACTGCGCCGGGATGCTCAATTACTTATCCACATGAGATTTCAATTCACAGAGGGTCGCCAATAAAGTCTCGAAAATTGAGAAACAGATTTTCGAAGTTGGAGGTGGGGGACACCCCTCCAACTCATGAAAGATGAAATAGGAAAAATAAAAAGTTCAACCAGATCCGAAAAATCGATAGTTAAATTTTCAAAGCTGGGGCGACAATCTATCTCTTGGCTTCACAAAACTACCGATCGAAACAAATAATCAAGTTTATGAAACATAAGTTTCAAAATTCGAACAACTGGGAAAAAGGGGGTCACCTCTCGAGTCCACAAAAGATTCAGATCGTGAGAATAAAAACTACTCGAAGAATAAGCATTAAATTCTGAAGAATCGAGAATTAAATTTTCAACGCCTGAGGCGGTGGTCCACCATCGCATCACCAAAACAATTAGATGGAAAAAAAATTTGTGACTGTCCATACTGAAAAGGCACTTCGGTCCAAAAAAATCGACTTTGAGATTATGTTCGATTTTGGTAGGTCAAAGAGTACTGTTTAACACTGTGAGTCTCTGAACTTGAAAAAGCAGAAGTGATAGAGCGCAAGAGTGGACGTCTATAGGCTATCGCGTTCTCGAGATTCCCGTTTGAATCTTTAAGTGTCTCCTGTAAAATTAATGTTTTGGACCGACGTGCCCTTTTAATTTGGACGGTCACATTTATCGAAAAATAATGTTTAAAGTAGATAAACGGCTGCACGAAAGATCCCAATTGAAAAAATAAAAAGGTCTCCAAAAATATTTTTAAAGACCGAAAAATTGAGAATTCTACTCCTCGGGTTCACAAAACACTTCCGATCAGAACAAAAGAGTTTCAAGGAGAATTATTTCTTAAGTCTGAAAAATCGAGAATTTGATTTTCGGAGTTGGGAGTGGGGTCCACCCCTTAGATGCACAAAGTAGTTAGATCGACAAAATAAGGGGTTCGCGGAAAAGTAGTGTTCAAGACGGAAAATCATGAATTAGACTCACAGAATAGGGAGCGGGGTGCACTCCTCAGCCCCCAAAAATCTACGAATTGAAAAAATAAAAAGGTTACCAAAAATATTTTTATAGGCCGAAAATTCGTGAATTAGAATGTTCGGACTTGTGGGTGGGGGCACCACCCTTCGAGTCCACAGGAGGCTTAATACAACAACTATGGTTTTACGGAAAACAATTTTTCAAGCCTGTAGATTTTCGGCGTGTAAGTGGGGGTCCACCCCTTGGATCCATAAAAGACTTCGATCCATCATAAATATAAGTTAAGCAAAAAATGATTTTTAAGCCTGAAGAATCGAGATTTTAATTTCCAAGTCTGGGGTGGGGTCAACTCTTCGGTCTCACAGAAGATTTCAAATGAAAAAATAAACAATCACCAGGAATAAATTTGAGAGGCTGAAAATCGAGAATTAGATTTCTGGGGTTAGGGTGAGGCTCCACCCCTCAGATCCACAACACACTTCGATTAACAAAATAAGAGGTTCACAGCCAATCGTCGTTCGAGCCTGAAAAATCGAGACAAATGTCCGAAGTTGGGAGCGTGGTCAACCCCTCGGAGAAATGAAGAGTTCATCAAAAATAATTTTAAAGGCCGAAAAATCAAGAATTGTTGAGGGCAAGAATCCACCTTTCGAGTCTAAAAAAATGTGGCAATCGAAATGAGAGGAGGTTTGTGAAAGATAATTCAGACGTTGAAAAATCGAGAATTAGATTTCCGGAGTTCAGGATGGGCTCCACCCCTCAAGTACGCAATAGATTTTATTCAAAAAAATCAAAGGTTCACGAAAAATGAATATTGAAGTCCGAAGATTCGAGAATTTGATTTTCGGAGTTGGGGTTGAGGGTCCACATGTCGAATCCACAAAATACTTCGATCAACAAAATAAGGGGTTCGCGGAAAATTATTGTTCAAGCCTGAAAAATCGATAATTAGACTTCCGCAGTTGAGGTGATGGTCCACCCCTCGGAACCACAACAGACTTAAACAATCGAAAATCACTTTTCACGTCAGAAATACCGAGAGTTTGATTTGCAGAGTTGAGGGCGGGGTCAGCTCATCGGGACTCAACCATTAGACCCCACAAATGATTACAACTGAAAAACGGAAAAGGTCACTAAAAAGATTTCTAAAGGCCAAAAAATTGAGGATTCGATTTTCGGGGTGGGGGTGGGGTTCCATTCCTCGGATCCACAAAATAATTTAGAAGTTTGAAGAATCGAATGTTATATTTTTGAAGTTAGGGTGGGGGTCTACCCCAGGTTCCACAAATTACTTCGATCAACAAATTAAGAGGTTCACAAATTCGAGAATTTAGACTTCTGGAATTGGACCCACGATAGATTCCAATTGCAAAAATTAACAGAGGTCATCAAAAATATTCTTCAAGGCCGAAAAATCGAGAATTAGATTTTCGGTGTTAGGGTGGGGAGCACCTTCCGTTTTTCCGTTACATGTTTAAAACTGCTGAAATGAGCTATTCCTTTGCAATGCATTATGGTTTCATACACAAACATTTATTTTCTGAATGAGGCCTCGCTTTCATTACACGGGGCATCCACAAGATGGCTGTTTACATCTGAAAGTTTTTTGGTACACTGTGGGTCCCCTAGTTTCGTCTCAGTGCGCACATCTTTCTGTTGTACTGTATTACAAAGCACATACATGTGTTTTTTTACAGTCTACTCAATGAAAGTGGACCTATCACCTTGAGCCTCTTCCCCTACGGCAAACATACCCTCTGGACCCACATAAGATTTCAATTAAAAAATAAACAGTCACCAAAAATGACAGCATAGGTGTAGTCAGAATAATAATAATAAGAACAATAATGACAATAATAATGATAATGTAACCTTGGATAGGTGGGCCATGCCAGTTATCCTGCCCATTTGAGGGCATAGGTTTCCACCATCTCTCTCCATATGTCACGGTCTCTCGCCAATCTTATCCATCTTCTCCCCAGCTCCTTGAAGTCGTCTCTCCAGCGTAGCATCGGTCGTCCCCTTGCACGTTTATGGCCATATGGGGTCCAGTCGGTTGCAGTCTTATGCCATTTGAAATTCTTTTCCCTCATCAGGTGCCTCGCATATTTCAATTTTAATTTTCTGATTATGTAGCCAATATCCTTTACATTAATTCTTTCTTTGATGTCCAGAAGCTTCATTTTGTCTTTTAATTTGATTTTTAGGATGTTCCTAAACATTGAATTTTGCATAACTTTTAACTTCTTTAAATGTCTTCTAGCTATTGGCCACATCTGGGCCCCATGTGTTGCCACTGGGAGCACACAGGTACTTACGATTCTTGCTTTTGTTTTAATTTTCATGTTGCTTTTAAAAATATGTTTTTGTGCCCAACATGCTTTCCATGAGTTATTTATACAAATTTTAATTTCCTTATTACTTATGTTTTTGAAAGATACAGTTTGTCCTAAGTACTTGTATTCATCGACCATCTCTAGTTCTGCTGCGCTGGATCAAAGGTATTTGTCCCTTTTCCCATATTTCGTCATAATTTTGGATTTCCCCAGGTTGATCGATAATCCTACATTAGCCCCTTGTTGTGCCAAATCTTCTATCATTATATTTATTTCTTTACTGTTTTTACCTATTAATACGATGTCATCGGCAAATCTGAGATTATTAATCTGCACGCCATCTATCTTCAGCCCGTAACTATCCCAGTCCAATTTTCTGAAAAGATCCTCCACAGTACAGCATTAAAGATGTTTGGTGACACTGGATCTCCCTGTTTGACTCCCCTACCCACTTTAATATATCCTCCTTTTTTGTCCAGTGAAATATATGCTACCGAGTTTTGGTATAAATTTTCTAATAATATTTTCAGGAACTCCTTGCGATGCTAGAGCATTCCAGGCGCTACGGTGACTGATAAATGAAATCAAAGGCCTTATTAAAATCGATGAATGTGACTCCCCTACCCACCTTAAATATATCCCCCTTTTTTGTCCAGGGAAATATATGCTACCGAGTTTTGGTATAAATTTTCTAATAATATTTTCGGGAACTCCTTGCGATGCTACAGCATTCCAGGCGCTATGGTGACTGATAAATGGAATCAAAGGCCTTATTAAAATTGATGAATGCCAAAACGGTATAATGAAGCAGAATTCCGAATTTTAAACAACACATTTTATGTGAGCGGTGAAGTACCTAGAAGGGACTGTTCGGAGCGACATTATTTTTCATCTTTGTGTTATGTAGAACATCGAGATTCGAGAACGAACGCGACGTAAAACACGACTTTTTCCCTCGAGCTGGAGGAATCGTTCCCGCACATGCGCATATAGAGCCACAATGAAACTTACGATTTTATAATATAGTAAGAAGTAAGATTACGTACCAGTGGCAGAAATTCTCTCCCTGTATGCTGTTTTCCGTTTCTCAAATAGCACGTCAAGATTTCACGTAACCTTCTCTTACCTCGTCGCACAGTGGTCGGAAATCGAATTCTAGCACGACATAGTGGCATGAAATGCAATTCTAGCTGGACAAAATTCTGTTTTCTTGTGAAACCTACGTAAAAAGAGGTGCTGAGTCCGGGAAAAATAGTAAAAAAATTCTTATATTCAATTTGAGATCTAAAAGGGGAGGAGACTGGTGGAAATTCAATTTTTTTCAATGGATCATTTCTTTCTACGGAATCCATGTAAAAAGAGGCGCTGAGTCCGGGAACTAGTGAAAAAAATCGTACATTCTCTGATCTAAGTGGCCAAAATCAGATTGCCAGGTGACTTTCGAGATCCACGCCCATATTTTCGGACACCACTGGAGTACAAATGAAAAAAGAGTACACGAAGGCCTTACGCGCCGATTGAAGAAATTGAATTTCCACTTCCCACCCCCCTCCAGTATGTCGCGCTAGAATTTCATTTCCGACCACTGTGTGTCGTCGATGAGTTCCGAGATCCCGATAATAATTATGTAATATACCAAAAATAACAGTTTCCTTAGGTCTTACTCTAGCTTTCATGTATGTTCCACAGGTGACATCAGTTTACGATTCCCCTTTCTTAATAAAAAATAAATACAAAAAAACCACCTGCAAATTTTGCAATGATGAAATAGTTTCGAAACATTTCGCACGTCATTTAGCTAATAAGCATGGTCGTGAACGTGAAGTAGTTCATTTGTCCACACTGGACAGTAAATCTAAAGACCCTGAGATTCTTAAGCGTCGGAAAAATCTAATAGCTCTCATACGTAATGACGGAAATATGATAGGTGGTGTAGCTGGAGAGATTAAACCAAAGCGTTGTCAGAAGGCACTGAATGGAGAGAAAGTTACGGTGACTACACAAACACATGCTATATGTAAAGACTGCAAGAGCTGGATCAGTATAGGATATATGTATAGGCACAGAAAAACATGTTTCGCTAATACTGAGAAAGGTGATCTGACTCAGCGAAAACAGTACATAATGGAATCGTTTATATATGTTGCGTGTGAGAAAAAATTTGGAAAAATTTTGGATGAAATGCGCTTGAAGGAGGAAGTATTGCAGAAAATGAAAGGCAATGAAATTTCCCGAGAAATAGTAAACGATCTCCTTATTTTGCACTGGGGAGAGGATTTATTGAAACGAGCAGCCAACAACAGGAGCTGTTATCATATAGGCGCTAAGTTAAGACGTTGCGCAAATTTTGTTATTGCTATGAGGCAAATAAATCCAGATAAGTACACACATTTACTGTCTTGCCTTGCTCCTGATGCGTTTGATGATGGAATTGATGCTATCAAAAAGGTTTCGAAATATAATACGGAAACGCGAGAGTTTGGAGCCGCCTCCACGGCTCTTCAATTCGGTACATACCTCAAGCAAATCACAAACATGACGATCAAACTTATACAACGAAAAAGATCAGGAATTCCGGTTGAAGAAAACGCTCGTGAAGCCAAAGTACGAGATCTACAAACTTATTACGACATCGTTTCATCGGAATATTCCATTGAAATCGCAAGCTTAGCTAAGAAAGAGCTGAATAAAAAAGCCGCAAAGAAACCTTTGCTCGTACCTCTTACAGAGGATATTATGAAGCTTACAAAACATGTACATGAAGAAGCGGAAAAAGCTTACTTAAAGTTGCTGAAAAATCAAGATGACATGACTGCCTATCAAGTTCTGGTCGAAACTGCTCTAGCCTCCGCTATAATTCACAACAGGAAAAGAGCGGGGGACTTGCATTATCTTGAGAAGAATGATTACAAGGATCAGCGGAAAGCAGCAGCAGCAACTAAAGAAACTCAGTCGGAATTTCTAGCAGCATTAAGCGAGTCCGAAAAGGTGTTGACGCGTAATTATGTAAAAATATCTTCAGTTGGGAAAGGCAGTAGGAACGTACCAGTCTTAGTACCGCAGGCCAGACTGAAATACTACGATCTCGTACTAAAAATTCGGGAAGAAAAAAAAGGGAACTGGTTTCCAGAGAAAAATGTGTACTTATTCACCATCCCCTCTTCTAACCGATGGCTTTGCGGACATTCTACGTTAAGAAAATACGCTCATTCATGCGGTGCAAGACGTCCAGAATTACTCACGACAACGCGACTTCGTAAACAAGTGGCCATAGTAACCCAACTACTTTCTTTACGTGACAACGAAGTTGAACAGTTGGCTAAATTCATGGGGCACACCAAACGGACACACGATGATTTTTATAAGTATGATCATATTAGAGACCTAATAAAAAATGTAATCTAATAGGCTTAACTAACAAATCCAACAGCCCAACGCCTACTAACCCTCATCAATTTCTCCCAATCCATCAACAACGTTCTTTTTAACCGGCAATTCTAATGCTTATTCATATTATAGTATATTTTTCGCCTTTCTCGACTTGAATGAATGATGGAATGATATGCTAATAACTGCTCTTTTTGTTCGTTAACGCACTCAAAAAATTTGTAAAAAAATGCCTCCATACTCATCTACAATAAGTTTGACTCCTTTTTTCAGATTACCTGATGACGTGTATATGACCGCCAAAATTTCAAAAATTCTATCACTAATGGAAAGTGGGAAAACCGCAGAATATCAAAATAAAAATCTAGACGATATTACAATCGATGTCCACGAAGAAATTCTTGATGAGCAAGAAGTTGACGCCGATGAAAATCCAGGTATTACCCCTACAGTTTTTTTTTTTGCATAAAATATTAATTTCGCCTATTTTCATTCAGCGATGCAGCCGGCCTAACGGAAGACAAGTCCTTTGCAATGACACGTTGAAATTAAGATGTTACGAAAATGTAGTATTTAATTTTTTTACCATTACTTTTTGTAGGCGCTTCCGGTCATGGCAACGACAATGGAAACAACACTGTATTACAAACAAGATCCCACATTACGGACATGGAACTCGAGGACGGAAACACAGATGAAGAAAATGAAAAAGGTAACATTAAATTATTAATCCATGAATGTACCTAGAGCAGACTATCTATCAATATTGCCATTTTTACATTTTTAGGTCTAGATGAGCCGAGAGCCGGGCTTATTTCTGAAAATGATGAGCCAAGTATTACTGCAACCCACACAAACCGGCAACACAAACGAGCCGCCGATGATATTGGTGCTCGAAAACCGAAAAAAAGTAAATAATTCATTTTGAATATGATCATTTGTAAAAATGTGATTAATTAAACGACGTACTTTTTCTAGGCCGAGGTATAAGAAAACGTTGGGACGCAGTACAAAAGGCCCTCGTCTTAGAGCACTTCAAGGTACACATTGCGCAACGAAAATTTCCGAAGAAATGCGATATCGACCACTTCATTAAAAAACACAGTTGCCACTTCAGTTCTGATGACTGTAAACGCATCAGAACTCTGGTGGTGAATTCTTACGTTTTTCGTAATTAAAAGAATGGAATTTTAAAATTAAGTCGATATTATTTGGCGTGCCTAAGAATGTTGTTAGCTCACGATATAATTTTCATAAATTTTCACTAACGCCTATTACACAGTAGTAACTTTTCTTCTATAATAAAATCATCTTTGCAAAAACAAAATTGTTCTTATTTTTTTTTTTTCAAATTGTGAACATAAGTTCAACAGGTGGGATGAAGAGCATTTCCTTGAAAAATTTATGAAATAAAATCACGGTGAAAAACTTGTAGCTACCTTGCATGAACTTGACATTTATATAGGAATCCGCAATTTAAACACATTCGGAAGGAACCGAACGAGTACATATGCAAAACTTCGCGCGCATGATTGAATATTATCGGTACGATACAGTTAATCTATGCAGATAAATTTGGCAGCAGTGTGTGGTGCCTAAATAAGGTTAATTATCATAAACATTTGGTGTCATAATACTGTTTATTGGCCTGGTGCTACAATACCGTCTATTTATCCCTGGTGCTGCAACGTACAGCAGTTGTGTGGTGCCTCAACAACCGTGAAATATATATATATATATATATATATATATATATATATATATATACATATATAAGGAAACCTGAAATTCAGCCACTATTACAGTCGTGTTCTAAACACTCTGAAACGCAAAAAAAACATTGCCCCCGCCCCCAACTTCACAACTGTGACGAGTGTAATACCTCCCTTTTCTTCGAAAAGTCGGTAAAAGGTACAATTCTGGTCCTATTAGGTAGTGGTAAGTCTTGCGGAAAATTCAGCGTATTTCCTCGCGATGCTTCCCCAAAAGAACAATTTGCAAAAACACCTCCATCAGCATTTTGTCCAGCTTGACCAACATTGATATACAAAAATTTGTAGGTTGCATCGGCAACCACCATTAGTACGATACTATGAAACTGCTTATAGTTGTAGTATTGACTGCCAGCATTTGGCGGAGGTTTGATATTAATATCTTTCCCGTCAACGGCGCCCACACAATGAGGATAGTTCCAATGACATAAAAATTTAGCAGCTACTTCTTCCCATTCATTCACAGTATTTGGTGTCTAAGAACAGAAATATTTGACAAATAAATTTTGAACAAGCTACTAAAATTAAAACAACGATTGAAAGTAATCTGTACTCCTACTTTTAGATACGTGTCCTTTAAAGTAATATATATGGCTTGAACCACTTCAGGAATAATCCGTGAAATAGTGCATACTGGAATTCGAAACAGGTACATCAATGAATGATAGCTGTCACCTACAAAGATTTGAATTTGTAGATTAAATACTTGAAATAAAAATTGTTAGTTGTATTGATAATTAAAGGCCAATGAAATAAACTTTTACCTGTTACTAAATAACGTAAAGTGAAAGACAATCGAGTAGATACAGGTATTGCCTGCCGCATCACAGTATCTTTCTTCTTCACTAAGGGTGTAATCTTGTCCAATAAATAATCGAAGTCCACAACTCTCATGCGCAGGAAGTTCTTGAAAAATGCTTCATCTTCATTTCGTAGTTGCGGTAGTAAATCTAAATTGACATCGTATTCTCTCTGCAAATTTCGTTTGTCAATCCATGGTTTCACCCAGTATCGCCTTTAACGTTTCAACTTGTCTTCATCTTCTTCTAAAAGAAGATAAAGACAAGCCGCTGCTTGCATTCGCCTTTTTAGAATCGACATTATTTTCAAATTTAAAAAGAGAAAATTCTCCACCAAGCACCAACCGAATATGGAGAAATTGATTAAAAAAACTGAATTGATAAAAAACTATCACAAAACACTATTGTCGTGTACATGCTGTTTTTCTCTAGCCGCTATTTTTGACTTGCAACTACTGAAATAGCGCAACATTCTTGCAACATGTAAACATTGCTGCCAGTTTTTCTAGCCTTTACCTAAACTAGCTGCTAGAAAACTAGCATCGTGGAGCCGGGCCTTTAGGACTCTCGCAGTCTCCTGTAACGCCCAGTTACTCAGTTTTTGGTGACTGGTTTACCTGGTCACACTGGTTAGTGAAGTGTGCGAACAATTTCCTAGTCGCGTTGGTGACAATAGGTTTGTTCGAGCGCTTGCAGTCTGCTGAATTATACAGTTTTCTGAAATAATCAATTCTGTGCAGTGATACAGTAAATCGGTAAATAGCGCCCGAACAGAAATATGCATTTTCATTCTTCATGTATCGCGCTGCACGGGAGAAACCCAAAAGATTTCTCGACTCGCCGGTCGCCGCGAATTTTATCACATAGAAAAAAAAAACGCTACAAATATCTTTGCGGATTGTCTTGTCTTATTTTCAATCGGAAATTTACTAGAATTAATCGTTTTCAAAAGAACAACAGCCATCCGAACATGTCGTCGTTGGATGACTTCATCCTTGAAGAAGATGTTGATAACCCTGGTAAGGTGACGAAATTTCTATCACTTTTAGTAATGAGTTTCCAACCTGGTGGTTCATTCTTCTCACACTTTTCTTCTTTTTTTTTCCAGAGGAAATTAGTAGTAGTGAACGTATCAGATGGGAGACGAACTCAACGAAAATGCTGCTTTCTCTATGTAAGGAGAATAGTAAGTTTGTAGGGAAAACAAGGAAATTCAAAACGAAAGAGGCACTGTGGCCATTTATCCGGGAGGAACTGCTGAAGCACGGCCACGTATTCACTGTGAAGCAAGTGAGTTGATTTCTATGCACTGTTTCTTTCTTATGTTTCTACACGGAGAAAAAGGCACTACCTAAACAACTTTACCGCTTATTAGAAACTGATAGGGTTTCTGGCCATCTTATTACATTTTTGTCATCTTCAGCGGAAAGGACAAGTTTAAATGGTCAAACTGAATAGTAATTTCAAATCTAGTATTTACTGTATGTACAAATCTATGAATTTTTCTTATGATGTCTTGTAAGAGTTGTTGAAACAACTAGAAGAAATTATTCAGACAAGTCCAGGCAGCTCTTACTGAAAATAGCTTAGGTATAAATTCAAAAATAATAATAGAAATAATTACGATCAAATAAGAGAATATGCAACAATAGTCCACTAAATATTGCCTAACTGTACTACCCAAAATACACAAAACGGATAGTAGAGTAAAGAGAGTTAAACTGTTTAAGACGTACTACCTTCGTAGTGCACTAATTTTTGCCAGACTGTCTCACGCAAGATATTATTCAAAATCACCGAAGAGAAACTGCCAAACTCTTTAGGAGTAACTGCCTCGCAACTTACACAGATTACGCCGAACCATTTCACAAAAAGTGAGTAGAGCTTGGTGAAGTTTCCCTCCAAAAATAGTAAGAGGAATCAAGATCATGTACCTAGTATAGGGTACATTTGAATTGATACACGAAAAATCAAGATCAATAACGTATTTATTCTTCAACAGGAGAGGTAGTTATTATTTCTGTTAGAACTTATATGAGTGCGTATTACAAATATTCGCGAGAATAACACATTTCCAGTACCTAAATTTTTTATGATTGATATTCTCCATTGATTTGCGCGCTCGTATATTTATCGATTCGCGCTGAATTCACGCCTGGTTCGTATGCGTCTTTTGATTTGTGCATTTTTGTGATCCTCTATCTTGCCAACACGTATGAGCAGTGCACGGCTTAGGGCCAATTGTACCATTCACAGTTAATCACCCAGTTAGTCAACTGTAGGTTAACTAGCTGTTCTAGGTAACAGAGGAATTTGTTTGTACAAACAAAAGTTAGTGGAACGTTAGATAACTGAAGCGTGAGCTTGAAAAAGTGTGAAGAATTTGCCAAAAGCTAATAATATTTCTATAAAATTCTGGATACACCGCGAACAGCCGCGAAGCGGGAACATAACAGATAATATTAGAGGAAATTAATTTGTACGTTGGTGATTTTAATTCGTTCAAATTGTTCTCGTAAAATAATTTGAAAACGAACAATGAATAAAAGAGTGAACTGGACGAAAGAAAGCGAGAAGGATTTGATCGACTTCATCGAGAGATATAAACATATCATCAAAAATAGAGAGACAGATTCGACTACAAATAGGTAAGTTCATTAAATTTATATTATAAATAATTTAATGTAAAATGCAACTGTATTAAGCTAATTAATCAATATTTGCAAACTAGAGAGAAACAAAAAACGTGGGAGAAAATTACGAACGAATTTAACAATTTACTTCACTCTGAGGATCAGCACAGAACTGCAAAGCAACTGAAAGAGAAGTACCAAAATATGAAGATGAAAGTGAAGTTCTCAAAGCAGAAAAATGAAATTAAACGTACCGGAGGCGGCCCATACTCAGCTGATTCTTCAGACACAAATCTGGATGACAAGTTGATGGGAATGATGAACAAGGCGAGGGTAATGGGATTTGTGAATCCTAATGACGATGATTATGTCGCATCCATTCACGAGAACTCAAGTACGTATATGTTATTATGAATGAGTTAGTGCCCTCTTACATTACTATGAATATATAATATGACTTCATTTCACAAACCGGGGATTTTTTCAAGGATCTAATTCATGAAGAGGACGAGAGAGTAAATGAGAATGATACCAATGTCAAGGAAGAAATTGTTTTTCCAGCCACTTCGAGCAATAATGTGTCCAAGTTTGTGATGCAATCTGCTCATGACAATTTTAAACCGAAATGGTCACCATATACACCAGCACAGTTGAGAGCTGGAAAGTCAAGTGTACCGATTGCAGGTATCTTATCAAACTTTTCAAGAACCTGAGCTTCTTTGAATATATAAAATTGTATGTTTAATGTTAACATAAACTAGTTTTGCAGAACCTTCTGTTACACCATCGACAAGGATGATGCAGAAGAAGGATGCTACCGTCTGTCTCCGACCACTGTGATCACACATTCCCCTACAAAGACATCAGTTATTAATACTTATTCTCCTACGAAGACATCAGCTATCAATCATACCCCTATGAACAAGCAGCGTGTTCGCTGTGAGAATTCAGATCAATCAAGTAAGAAAGAATGCTCGAATGTTGACCTTGCTCAAATAAATGTAGAAAATACTAGGGGCTTTGCGGCTAGTTTGCAATTTGTATATAAATGAAAAAACGCCCTGAATAATTGAAACATTCTTTCGTGCCCAATTGACTAGATATTTTTACAGATTTTCTGATTCTGTTGTGTAAATCGAATAACCCCTAGAAAAAAAGTGCGATATTCCCCCCCCCCCAAGTAGTGTGATTACTTATAATCAGCTAAAAAATTTAAAACCATCCCCTAATTTGTTATGTAACAGGTGCAAAGAAGAGAAAATGTGCTCTTGAAAGTTGGGCAATTGGAAAGACGGCAGTGGAGCAGATCAAGGAGACAATGGTGAGAAATTCCAATGAACTGCACAATGCATGGTTCGAAAAGTTTCAAAAAAATAAACTGGAATGGAAAACAAAGCTGTATGCTGCAAAGTTCGAAGAGATCCAAGTACGAATAAAAAATGAAAAAAAAAAAAGACACGCCCTTGAAATGAAACTGCTTGAAAAGAAAATAAAGTTGTAAGTTGTATTATTTCTGAATATGAAGTTGAATTCGCTGTACTCTCGCAAACAAAGCAACAGTTTCAACGCCCAACATGAAATGGCCTGTTGACTTGAAAACGTGTTGATGTATGTAACTTTTCATTCCATAATCTGACTCCTTACTGTTCCATAATTTTGAAGAAATACAGTTTTACTGTTGCATCAGTTTTTATTTCATAATTTAAAATAAAAAGGTACTATTCATGAACATTCTGAATAAATAATTATAAATATTATTATGAATGATAGTTTCAATTTACAAATTTAGTTTTCAATCATAGAAGCGAAGTAACGAATGAGACGGTTACATTTCCTTTCATTTTGTCTGTTTGCTGCTCTTTCTGCGCCTCGGTTGTTCAGAGGTACACATGGAAAAATGGACATGTCGACTACATTTTCAATTTCTGCACTATCAGGTGGTACAATGTTCCCAAAGTTACAGGCAATATTATATAACACAGCAGTTGCTATAATTACAGTCATAGCTGTTGTCATATTGATGTTCATCCCGACACTCAACACTGGAAATCGCCTCTTCCATATTCCATAAGATCTTTCAACTGGATTCCGCGTAAAAATTTGGGATTCATTATACAAATCTTCAGCTTGATTTTTAGGCTCATGTAGGGGTGTCAGCAAATAGTCTGATACAGCATAACCACTATCACCTACTAACGCATAATCTCCAAATTCCTTATTTCCAAACTTCATCCTCACTGAGCTGTTTTGTAAGATTGCCGAGTCATGGGCACTACGTGGCCACCGCGCAACGATGTTTTGGATTCTCATTTTGGCATCTGAAATAGTCTGCACATTTATCGAAAACCATCCCTTTCTGTTTCTAAATATTTCCGCATTGTTACCCCCCGGAGAATGAAGTTTTATGTGCGTGCAGTCAATCGCACCTATGCACCGAGGAAATTTAGCTATACTGAAAACTTCCTGGCTAATCTGCTTTCTTGCTTCATCATCCTCGGGCATGCTAATGAATTCTGGTCGTAAAGAGGCAACGCAGCGGCTCACCAACTTTATAATATGACTTGCCGTACTGTTGTGAATTCCAACGAAATCAGAACATGTCCTCTGCACACTCCCAGTGGCATAAAATCTCAAAGTCAGAAGAACCTTTTGCTCTGGAGTAACTGCATGATTTCTGCAATGTTAATTTACATTAGGGATATATACAAAATGGAGCAATGAAATTAATATTATAACTTTCTGTTTTGAGAGACAGACCTAGTCGTTAAAGCAGAAATTTCATTTCTAATTCTGCTTGTCAAGAATGTGACTGCTTCTTGTGATAAACGAAAGCGGTCAAGAAACTCATCATTTCGCAATTCTACGAAGTAATCAGGGCGTCGTCGATACATTTTGGGACGTCTTCGGAATACTGCGTGAAGCATAATGTCAATGAATTCTTCGTCGGATTCGTCTGCATCGCTCATTTCTGAAATATAATTTATACAGTGATTATGAATGACAGAATGTAGATGATGACTGAACTCAACTGGAAACAAACAGGATATAAAACTTACCATTATGAAAAGGAGATAACATTCCGCTTCAATATTTCGAGGTGTTGTTCAAAATGAAAAACGATATTTCAAAAGATACTTCCTCTTCTTGATCAAAATTCAGTAATAATTAAAAAACCTATTATCACTGGAAGCACCAACCAATTACAACCTCTAACTGGTGATTACGGCCCGCTAACTGACCTAATTCTGTAAGTTGAAAACTGCCACAGTTAACTGCTGGGTTAACGCTGACTGACTCTCGTACAACGGTCAACAGAAAGTTAACTTCTAACTATCCGTTAACTGTGAATTGTACAATCGGCCCTTACACCAGCTGATCGTTCAGAATCCAAGGTTCTGCCGATATTCACGTCCACGTGGGTTACTATTGTTGTACGATGGTTTGTGGTGAGTATAAAGTGAATCGGCCATTTCAAAAAGGGCCTCATTCCACATTTTTGAGGTATATGAATTATACATGGTTGCATACTAAAGAAGGGTCGCCAGATCAGTTGAGACTAGAAAGAATTCACTCCCGAGTCAAGAAAGTACTGAAATTGCAACCTGAAGATCATGGTTATTGCAAAAAGGAACTCATTCCGGAATGAAGTTCTTCTTCCAAAAAAAAAAAAAAGATCCATTGCGTGCTGAAAGGTACTCATTCCTGAACCATGATCATGTTGGTATCTGTGACTAGCGCAGTTTGATCGCGTTTGTGTGCGGTTCTTTGTTCTATTTCTGTTCCGTGGAATATTAATGCCATCGTTATCACCTGCTGTTGACCGGTATCGCGGTGTCTTCTAAGTTCTTTCCGTGTTCAATAGGTAGATTTTGAGTTTAGTAGCCAAAAAGTTTACGTGAAATCAAAGGAGACGATGGAAGAACAACCAGGGAAAAAACGCAAACGACATGACGACAAGTATAAGCGTAATAAAATTAAGAGAGCACGAGTATCTGGTTAGGCATACACGAATTGGGCAGGCACGGCAATTCCAGTAAAACAACAAGGGCCACCGTGCCAGTAAGTTAGGTTTTGTTAACTTCTCTGATCATACGGAACCATGATTACTAGCAGAAAACTAATTTTGCAGGTGTAAGAAAAAATGTTTCGACCACTTTGACGATGTGCAGTTGCGTGATATGTGGGATTGATTATACTCACTGCCTACCAAAGACAAACAAGATATTTGTATTTTTTTGCAAGATCTTATCACCGTTCAACCAGTAACCCGGAGACGTCTTGTGAAAGAGAATCGCACTCGCGCACGAAATTCCGCTCATTTTATTTACAACGTTTGCGTTGAAACAGAAACACAGGTTGTGTGTAAGAAAGCGTTCATCTCGCTGTATGGTATTACCCCAGCCAAAAATAAAAAGGTAGTGCTACCAGCAACAAAATGGTATTAACACTACAATGGTAGCACTCCGGCAGTACCTCAGTAGTTCAACTACCACATCAGCACCACTACATAAGCAAAGTCCTGTTAACAATGTATTGATGTGTTGGTACTGTAGCAAGTACACCAGTAGTGGTTGCAACACTGCAGGCTGAAAAAATAGTTCATATCTTTATCATGGGTAAGTGTGGTAGCTGTGCAGCAGTATTAGCGGTAGTACAGCTACCACCGAAATCGCTGAATGTGAAAATAATACACTGAAAGAGATTTACTTAATGTTGACTTGTGTGAGTATGGCAGCTATGTGGTAGCAGTATCGGCAGGATAGCTACCACATCAAAATGCATCATGGCTGCTGCCTGCTGGAGAAAATGAGCAACAGTTGAAAAGTTGAAACAAGGTAACGCGTAACGGACCGAACGGACCGGTGATAGTGAGTTCGTGATGTTCATTTGCTGTCGGTTTATAGTGAATTGTGTTTTCGTTTGTTTTATTGCCTTTCCGTTTACTATGTTTGAAGAAATTTAAGTAACTTAGTTGTTATTGTGTTTATTGTCCCAGTTTTCACAAAGAAGTAAAAAGTATCGGTAAGTAGAATTGACACAATTATTCCATTATAACGGAAGACGAATAGAGTAATTCACTGTATCAGAAATACTAATTCAACATGGCTACCGGCGAATGTGCGACTTTATACAGTATACACGGTTTATGCGTTACACTCAAGTTTCATCCTGTTATGCATAGCCAGTTCGTTGTATATTTTATTATTAGTTTCGTCTTGTTACTCATCAGCAGTGAGTGGAGTTGTTGCTGTACATAAAAAAGTACCCGTATAGCTTTGCCTAATGTGCATATATCAAGTCGTATTTCAGCCTGTGTATTTCACGGATGTGCATCCAAGTAAAAATGATAGAAGTTATGTACATATGTAGGTAAACTGAAAATCTTATCCTGGTCCTGGCAGGAACAAGCCGTCGGTTTATTGTATTGCTTTTTCCTTATCAGTTTGTTGTTTTCATCTTGTCCTCCATCACCATAAAATGTGTTATAGCAGATATTTCAGTGGTCTGTAGACGTGTATCTTCTCGCCCTGTTCATTTGCTCCTATTGTAATTAACAGATTGTGTGAATAATGCGTACTTTATAATACTGTTGCAGATAATAAGTCGGCTGAAAATAGAACCGCCGTTGCAACTGAAGAAATTATACACTGCTACGAAAGAATCCTGGCGCACCAGTTTTAATTTTTGAGTGCAGTGCTTTTTCATTGTAGTGAGTCGGCTTTCATATTTTATTACTGGGCCTATTATTTTTCAATGGAATCCATTTTATTGAGCGAATAGCCAGTTCAAATATTGGAAGCTTATTATGGGATTATTCCGCGATTAGATGATGTTCCTAAACTTTTTTCTTTTCATAGAATCCAAATTGAGACTAAAAAATAATGGATCTATGGCTGATCTTGGAATTTTATAAAATCGACTGAATCGATTTAAGAGAATCTAACCATTTTTATGAGCGTCAGATTTATGATCACTTTATAGTTCGAGTGGTTGGTCAAAAAGTATACCCGCAAATGAAGTATTTCTCATTCAGTTTATTAAAATGTAAAAATTTTCCTAGAAAAGGTGCACAGAAATGATGATGTTGCGTACAACACTGGTTGACGCAAATGTAAGATTCTTTGTAAAGAGAAGAACAAGTAGCGCATTACTGGCTTTTAGCAGAAATCTGAAAATAGAAATCAATTTTCAACCCTCCATGTCCCCCAAATGAAGTAGGATAGAGAGGAAATGTAATCCAGCCTAGAGGATTATAATCTCCCCCATCCACTCCCCTTGTCTATCATCTCGGAACTATCTAGCTCCTTCTGTGTTGACCTCCTCTCTCTTTCCTCTACCAATCCTTCAAAATTTTCCACCTCTTTCCTCTGTGTCCAAAAAAGTGTTCTATTAGTATATTTGCTAATGTAGTTACTTGACAAGGAAGTGTTTACTAACAAATGAACCCGCCTGACTATAAACCTTATAAGAAAAACAAAATATTTGGTTTGTAATACATTAACTGAAGCCGTGTTCGCATTTTCATTATCGATCAGGAATTTGCGTGCATGTAAGTTAGTTAATTTCACGGATCTACCCACGTAGTATATATGAGCATGTAGTTACGGGATTAACGTAACTTATATAATTCTATTTCTTAGTTTTCAGCCATTTTTTGGATGCCCTCATGTACTCTTTCCTTGTTTCTAATTATTAACTCGGGTTCATTATCATTTATTATATTCGCATGAGTATGCATTGATCATGTGGAATCGTAGTTACTTTCATTAATTATAAATTTCTGAAAATTATTCTCTGGTAGCATCATCTTTGAGAGGTATATGTTCTCATTATGTAATAGTATTTAGTCTGGTGATGGTGCACAAAATTATTGCTTTATCTGTATTCCACCTTCAGTTTATTCAATTGACCACGATTTTTATTGTCGCTTGTTCTCAACTATGAAGTTTTCAATAACCAGTTTCACATAATTATATTATTATAGCCTGTAACATTTGCTCACGAATGAGTGATAATAGAAAGAAAGCCAGGTACACCATAGGCAGTACTTCTGTCTCTCGGGCCACTTTGTACAGGCGAGCTGTTACGATACCGTGTGAGGCTGAAACTAGTGACATTACTTTGTCGGATTCATCATCATCATCGTCGTCGTCGTCATCATCATCAGAAAATAACTTTGATCTTTCAAATCATGGAATTGTGAGTACAAATCAGCTTTCTTTCGCTTCAACTAATATTTACCATAGTGCATCAGTACGGGTCACTACTTCCCCAGTGTCAGCAAGGTGGATGAGTACTAACAAAATACTAACCTATACTGTCAAATCGAGGGAGTGCGATAATTTCCGTCACACCATCAGTGGTTCTCAGATGAGAAGGATATGAATTTACTAAATGTGTTGTTTATTAATATTTACTAACGGTGCGGAAAATGATGAGTGCATTCTATAGACAAAATTTCAATTTATTGTATATTTATTCTCACTTAATTAATTAAGTTATTATTTGTCCAAATGATTTTGTGATACTTGTGTCTGACTGAATAGGAAACAGCTGAGCTGCAGGAAGATAGGTTGTCATTCCTTAGCGACGAAGTTCCTTTCGATACTGATGGTGATGAGGAAGATAGTAATTTTGAAACTCCTGATGATCATATGGGTGAGATAAGTGGGCACCACTACTGCAATGAATATTTTATTTTGGTATAGTATTATAAATGATATTCTTTTCAACAGGAACTGGAAATGAAAGTAATTTGTTTGAACCAGCATACGTTGGGAACGAAAATCTCTTTGCCGTTTTAGTTCAATCGAAAATCCCCATTGCTGCCATCAATAACATTCTCCGGGTTTTGAGGTCATACAGCAATCCACGTGATATCCACTCACTGCCCAAAACCTGGTCAACTGTTGTTGGGCAGTATCCTACCACAGTTCCAACTGACCTTGGGGGAGGAACATACTCGTACTTTGGTATTGAGTCAGCAGTTCAGAATGGGTATGCTAAAATTGGTAAAGGGAAGAATGATATTTTATTGTCTGTTAGTATTGATGGGCTTCCAGTCTTCAATTCGAGCACTAAAAGTTTTTGGCCAATCCTGGGTAGGATTGATAATTGTATTCCCTTCATCATAGCTTTATATTATGGTGATAGTAAGCCGTGTGACAGCAACGAATACCTGAAAGACTTCATAGAAGAATGTTGTCAGTTGACTATAAATGGTTTGAATTTTGAGGGGAAGAAGTACAATTTTCATTTATTTGCTATCCACATGGATACCCCTGCTCGCTGCTTCATCATGAAAACTTTAGGGTTCAATGCGTACGGTAGTTGCTCCAAATGTACAGTAATGGGCGAACGTTTCGACAATAGAGTATGTTTCCTGGAGGTCGATGCGCCGTTGCGTACTGCTGAGTCATTCCGAAGTAATACAGATACTCGTTACCATCGTGGAATCTCAAATTTGTTGACAATTCCACTGTTTGATCCTGTTGGTGATGTGCCCCTTGATGCTATGCACTTGATTTACTTGGGTAAGATTATTTTGACTTTTTTCTTATAGTAGTGTCGCCAAGATTGGGCCATATCCTTGCGCAGGCAGGCTGACTTCAGGATCCCTGATGATTACTCCGTCCACTTCAGCGTCTCCGAAATTCTATTCCCAAGTTGTTAGGTGCACAAATATGAGGTTTTAGTAAATCATTCAACCTGACAGTGAGCTGGTAGTACCCTACTATACCTTTCTTTGATGGAGTGTTGTCCCTTTTGGAATGATCAAATTTTCCCTGGAAGAAATTATAAACTGTTTCGATTTGCTTATCTGATTATAAAATAAAATGATGAGGGAACAGATAATGAAAATTCACTTTGTATGGTCGCAGGTGTCACACGTAAAATGATACTTCTCTGGTTTGAAGGCGAATCAAAGTTCCGTCTGCAAGCATCAAGTAGGAAGCACATATCAGATGTGTTGGAGAATACTGCTGCATACTGTCCTTGTGAATTTGCTCGAAAACCGCGTTCATTACAACAACTACACTTTTTCAAGAGTACGGAGTTTCGAAATTTTTTATTGTATACTGGAACAGTGGTGCTGAAGAAATTTTTACCGAAAGAACAGTATCGACATTTTGCGGCATTGCAGATAGCTGTCCGAATTCTGAGTAATCCCAAGGACGTTCAGCAAGCTGAAAAATGTGATTTTGCCGATCGGTTGTTGCGTGCCTTCGTGTCTGATTTTCCCAAATTGTATGCACCGAAATATGTTTCTCACAACGTCCATAATCTTATTCATGTGGTTAACGATGTTAAACGTTATGGAGCTTTGGAATCATTTTCGTGCTTTCCATACGAAAGTTTCTTGTATCAGCTAAAATTGATGTTACGATCGGCAAGACTTCCAATAACTCAGATTGCCCGGCGCATGTATGAAATGTCTGTGTATACTGGTAATGAAAGATCCAAACAGACGGTAACTCTGAAGAAATGTGTTCGCGATCCACAGCCCCTTCCTGCTAACTTACCTTCAGATGAGCACTACGAACAGTTCTGGATTTATCGCACTAATGATTTCACATTCAGAGGAGACAATTCAGCTGATAAGTATTGTGAACTGAAGGATAATAAACTGGTTGTCATACACTTCTTTTGTAGAAGTCGGAACAGTAGAAAGACATATGTATGTGGCCGCCGGTTGAGAAGTATCAAGCCTCTGTATTCTGAGTCGTACACTTCTGAGTATGTAGGCGTGTGTATCACTAATATTGATGTCGGAAGCGCTCTTCGTGCTTGGGAAGTTGACAGGATCTCGGGAAAATTTTTTGCAGTTCCGTACCATCACCCCGGGAATATGCAATGGTGAAACTGCTTCACTGAAGTTCATCAGTCAATTATTATCTTATGAATTGTGTTCCCGCTTGTTATGGAATCAGGTTAGTTTGGTGAATAATTTATGCATTTCGTATTCCATTTTCCTGGCAAACTCTTGTATGCCGCTACAATGGAATTTGCTAAATATATTTATCATGTATGCATCAATTTTCAACTTACTGATGATTACTTTCAGTGTACTCCATAATTCATTCGGGTTGCATGGTAACTGGTGAAGCGACGCAACTACTCTGCTATTATCATGCAGTTCTTTGTAAAAGTTTTCAAATTCTTCTGAGGGCACTGATTGTAATGGAGACTAATTTTCAAACTCTAAGGAACTCGATTGCAAAGGAACTACGAAGGTCATACATGCACATCTAGCACATTCAGTAAGTGCTTAAACATAGATACAGTTCAGCTTCTAGATCCAGTTATTAACAGCAGATACCTAGCATATATTCTGCGTACCTGTGTAAAATCAGTGCTTCCATGGCATAAGGTGTACACAGGAGGGAGTGAGAGAGAGAGAGAGAGGGCGGGATTTAGAATCCCCTCATCCAATCCCTAAGTAGTTCTCCTCCAAAACATGTACTCGAATCTCACAGCTTTTACTACTTACGCTTAAGTTTTTGGTCCTGCATTCTTGTCTTAGGTATATAAAATTATTTTGCACTTTTCAACATAATTCAGTAAGTATTTGCCTCATGATACATAAAAAATGTTTTTCTAGTTTCTTCACTGTCCCTGAATGCAGTACTCGGTGGTCATAATGTGCTTGAGCGGCTCTATTCAAAAATTGCATGCGACCTTCCATTTTGTGAGTGGGTATATAGTAGTGTGTGCTCCTTGTTTATTGCATGTTAGATATTTGTTGTAAGCTTCTACTAACTCAAGAAATGAAACACCTACTCATTGTCCCAATGTGTAATATAGTACTTTCGCATTAATTGTATTTTTATAATTTTTACAGGTCCATCAGAATGACGTTGGCAAAATTTGTTATTGTGCTAGAAGCTGACACGTCTAGCATGTGCATCGTCCATCGTGATTGGATAAATCGTTCAAAGACGACATACAGGTACCCAAGAAATATGAGTATGGATAAAATCTACGATAGGGCTATTGATGATATCCCACCTGAAGATTCTTGGGGAACATATCGAATAGACGAAATTTTGTACAGTGCTGGTGAGTCTGTAAATCACAAGCCACAATCATTGGGCTTCTAAATATGTATGTATAAATACTCATTGTGTCATGATTTTAATTACCTATTTCTTTGTAGACAAGCTCGGCATTATTAAAAAAAAGTTGACCGATTTTGAAAATTCGAGCTTGGAATCTGATGACGTGCAGCCCAGGTTCTGTATAAAATTTGCAGATATGAACATAATGAATTTGTCTCTCTAGTTGAGGTTTCTAATTTTTAAAAATTTCTGCAGACCACCGAAACGAAATCGAAAGTTACGTACCTCATCCTTTATAACCAGCAGCCCATATAAAACCAGTCACCCATTTAATACCAGGAGTCCATATAAAACCAGCCACCGGATGCTACCAACTACTGCATCGAAAAAGTAAATAGTTGCTTCACAAACTTAATTCATACCCATTTTGGTCAGTTTCTGTTTAAATTTTAATTCACACTTGATGATTTTTAGGTCAGCGAATACGTTCTTCAACCAAGTTGACCCACTGTATAAGTCAAGTGAAAGTGATGTAGACGATCCTCCGAGTATAACTGTGTCCGAAAGGTAAAAGAAATATTTAAAGCTGTAACAGTGAATACCGCTTCAACTTTCATACATAAAAGAAAAAAACTAAAATAATAATTTTAAAAAAATTACAAATTTACTTTCTTCTAGAAAAAACTCTGGCAATCCCTTTGATTCCACCCGCCAATCTATTAATTCATTTTCACATGTAATAAATTTATTACAGAACATCTGTTAATGATTCATATCAAACACCAACGACGGATGTTACAAGTCACAAAGAAATAGAAAAGGCTGTGAATGAAATCCTGTCAGAAAAGTGAATACTTATTACGTTACAAGTTACTTAATGAATTCCTGCCATTAATTCTTAAACATTTTTATTACCATGTTCAATGAATTACAGGAGTTTGGACAACACAAATCAGAAAGAAGACGGTTTGGTCAATGATTCATCGTATTTGGGAGCAATAGAGGGTACAAGACACAGCAAAGAAGCTACGGATCAAATTCTGTCAAAAAAGTAAATATTCGTACTTTTTACATTATGTTACTCGATGAATTTTTCCATTGACACTTGGAACCATTATGTTATACCGGTACCTACCTTACTTCTAAAAAGAACCAACTGATTTAAAGAAAGTTTCATTCTACACAGACCAGTTTTGAGATTAAGATATATATAATATGTGTTTTCAAGTTCACCCAAATAATGGCTATTTATACAAAACATTCCTTGACCGTTTTCCCTACAACATCGCCTTCCTTGTCTGATAAGCCACCAAATTTTTGGAATGAATATAAAACAAAATTAGGTCAGGGTTTCTCATTTGAAAGAGTTGGAATGCCTTCTTTCTGTTCGAATGATCCGGATATCTGTGCATGGTTCGAAGACATCTATAACACACATATCTCACAAAGATGAATGCATGCCTTAAAAGTAAACGAAAAAGAGGAAAACATTATTATAATCATTCGTTGCCAGAACGTGTCTCAAGTTACAAAACCACAGTGGACAAGATGGGCTATCTAAAAAGTAAATGCTGTGTAGGTGTAATATTGTATGTTAAATTCTATAATATTATCATGAAAAGTACTCTACGCATGTTGAAACTTTTTATCATATGTTGTTATATTTTTATTTCAGGCAACTTCGTAATGCAAATAAATGTAAAAAGCACTTGAGAAACCCTGCTCTGACTATGGAGGAAAAAATATTGAAAACTATACGAGCTGAACATGGTAAGATGAATAGGCGCTATATTTGGGGAGGGGGAGATTAAGTTGATCCTTCTTCCGATTTTGCTGCATGAATGTTGGAATCAGTTCTATGTAGTATAAAGTGTCCTGTCTTTAGAAAGATCAGTTTTCTTCGAAAGTCTGAAAAATTTCCTACTCTACTTGAAGAGGAAAGCAAGAGGATTACCAAACTAGAACTGTTGAATTAGAATGTGATTTTTTTTTGTATGTTGTTTGGGGTATTGAGTTTTCAGAAAACGAATCTGTGAACATCCTTATTTATTAATTTTTGTGGGAACAGAGAAAGGCTTAATGTGGTCAATGCCAGTATACTATAAACATATTTCAATTTTAGGGTGATTTGAGGGCCTGATCCGAGTAATAATACTGACTCAAAATCAGCATTCTGAAAACCTCACTTTTCAGTGCCCCATTGGTCCCATTTTGCATTTTACTTATTGCCGCTTGCAGTACATCTCCCTTTTTTGTTTACCCGGAAGTAAATATCTCCTGTTTCACCAGCTTTCTAATAGAATGTCCGAGAAAGTATACCATTTGTTTCAAAATGTTTAATTTAGTGGAGGTACCAGGCGGGAGTGGAACAATTTTCAAACTCAAGACAAAATAGATGTAGATGGAGACCTATTTTATTATTGGTTCAGGGAGATCTACACTCGTTCAGAACAATAAATATTGGAAATTAAGATCGTTCATTTTAAGTACGGCATGATTATTTTTCTTCTTGTTGTCATAAAAAATTACATTTAACAAATTCGTTTGTTATTTATTTAGCTCGTACGAACAAGTACATCAATAACTTGAACCGGACCCTTACTCTCTTGAGGAACGATTTGCAGCAGTCAACAGATGTACTGGCAACAGTGGATGAAGACTTCCAGGCGTCATTTCCTATTTACGATGCAGAGGAACTGAAAAAGTTGGAGGAGGAGCTGCTGGTGAACAGGGATGCTGAACGTAAATTTGTAAGTCAGTTATAAGTTATCTGGTATGTGTACAGCGAAGAGTTGTTTCTGTTTTCATTTTTGCACTGAAACCCACACCATATATGCTTGTAGAATTCGTTTTTAAGTTGTCTCGCCTTACAACTTAACCGTGACCAAAAAGTCGCCGTCAATGAAGTCAGTAAGTTTCGAAGATTACTAGGTTCGGTTTTTGACAAAAACATCACCATCACTCATGGCTGGAGCTGCGTCGGACCGGACAAAGCGCCTATGAAGGATTTACAGTGTACCAAAATTATCTGCAGTAAGCAAATTTCCCGTTTCTGCTTTCTCTCTTGATTTGCTTTTATCTTTGCTTTTTCGAGGGTGTGAGTTGGACTATATTCCTAGTAATTCATTTATTATTTCAGATTTTGCCATTAAACAATGGTTTTTATCGTCGCCGAATGTACCCAAAGCATTGTTCAGGGAATGGGTGAAAACCCGAAATCAAGTTAGAACCAGGTACTCAAAAACAAAAAGTACCACCCAACAGTCAGTCGAAGCTGATATGGAATCCGGCCGAACCAATACACATCAGTCGTCAATTGAAGTAGGTGATGTTGAAATGAGCCAACCACACTCAGTTGAAGCGGGTGATAATGAAGTAAGCCAGGATGACAATGTTAACGAGACGAGTGCATCCGTACATCGTCGAACCCTTGGTTATAACGAGTATTAATACTGTATCACTAATTAAACAGAAAATCGTCGGCCTAGATCCAAAACGCCGTAACTCCAAATTTACTAAAAATTGTTTTTTTCGCATTTTCACCAAGTATATAGACAGTAATGCATCACCAAACAGTAAAAAAGATCTATAATATCGGATAGTATTTTTCAAGAACGAAAGAAAATCAACACTATGAAATAGTGTTTTGCTTACCAGTTTTCGTCATCTCCTGAAAAATTTGACGGAGTTATGGAGTTTTGGATCCAGGCACTTTACTCAGACTTTCTAAGACTGGGAAAGTGTTTTTCTAAATTTTAAAATTAGTATGAAAAAATTAAAATGCTAAGCAGTTTTAATAATCATTCACCACGTTTCATGATGAATGTTGGGACTTCGAAAAATTTTCCACATTCGGAACACTAAGTCAGAATTTTCTACCCCAGTTATCTTACTTTCCTTTGTAGGGGGGGGGGGCGAAAATAATAACTAAAAATATGTAAAATGAAATTTTTTTTCAAATTAGGTTCCGTACATTTTTTAGTACCCCGCTAAGAAAATGAAATATGATCGGAAGAAAACGTTGACCCCTTTCCTGCCGCCCCTTCTGCCCAAATTTGCTGAAAATCAGTAGGCTTCCAGATCTCATGGGACTTGAGCTCCTTCAAAATTTCATCTTCTTGATTGGTTCATTTCTTCTCAAGTTATCGGTCCGACAAAAAACAGTACCTACACACATATGTACAATATATATAGTAGTTTCCTTAAGGCGAGGAGCGAAATATTTGGTTATCATTTTGCAGGTAATTTTCTAATGTTTATTTTTTATTTGAAGATTTTTTCGTACACAATGCTCCTCGTTTGATTTCTAAAAACACAATGTCGAGAACATATTTCCCCTATTGTGGACTTAGTACACTGCGTACGGCTGATGGGTTTCTTGCGTGGTCTATAAGGAGACTATTCTGAATGGGAATCCAAAAATAGCCAATTTTTTCCTTTATTGGATAACCTGTCAGTTCATAAACTATACTTTTCGTAGAAATATGAAAATGCAAAATTGGTGTCATTAGTTTTCTTTTCTCATGAAACGTCGAGAAAATTTACTCCCGCCCGTAGGTCACGTCATCAGGTCCATTTTAATAGCTGACTAAAATCAGCTAAAAATAAGTATGACATACAGAGTAGAGTGAAGTAGTAAGTTGTAGTATAGTTTTCTTCTCCACTCCAAGGTTCGGTGTTAAAAAGTTGTAAATAAGATTTATGGAAATATTTGTGATTGTACATTTTTAATTGATTACACAATTGTTGAATCTCAGAAAACTGTATTTATTTATTTATTAATTTCATTTCATTCTTACATGCCAACTATGTGGTTGCGAGACATTAGAATAAGGTAGTGCAACTGCTGGTGGTAGAACTTCCAGTTAAGGTAGTGCAACTACTGGTGGTAGAACTTCCAGTTAAGGTAGTGCAACTGCTGGTGGTAGAACTTCCAGTTAAGGTAGTGCAACTGCTGGTGGTAGAACTTCCAGTTAAGGTAGTGCAACTGCTGGTGGTAGAACTTCCAGTTAAGGTAGTGCAACTGCTGGTGGTAGAACTTCCAGTTTTATAGTAGTATTGATACAGAAAGTGGTAGTATAAATGGTAGTGAGTGCAGTAGTGAAATAGCAATAAAGCCGGCAGTGCATCAACCACTTTCATGGCAGTTTTGATGAAAATATGGTGGTATCACTGCTGGTAGTGAATATGGTGGTGAAGTAGCAGTGCACTACTGGTACTTTATTCAGCGGTAGTAAGTGCGGTAGTAAAATTGTGGTGTGTGTGGTAGCACTGCTGGTGTATTTTTGGTAAAAATCGAGGTAGTTCGCCGTCTCAAAAGTGGTAGTACTACCACTTGTCCTGCCGAAAGGGCAACTGGTAGTTTTATTACCATTTTTTAAAAAAACATGGTAGTAAATTTTTGGCTGGGACAGATAAACGAGTTAAGCGACTCACGAAGCTGGCTGTGGAAAATAAGTCTCCGCAGGATATGCGAGGGAAACATGGTTCATGGAATACTATATTTGGCGGCGACAAAGCAGAAAGTAAAAGAGCATATTGAAAGCTTTCCAAAAGAACAGAGTCATTATCAAAATTTATCCTTTTTATGTGAAAATTTGAACGTTAAGATTATGCACGGCCTCTTCACAACAAAATACCCCAAAGAAAAGGTGACCTACGAAAAATACCTGGACATTTTCAACCACGATTATAGGCTTTCCTTTGGTCAACCAAAAGTTGACGTTTGTGGAGATTGTGAATCATTGCTACCAAACTCAACAATAAATTTTTAAATACAAGCGCTAAACGAGTAATCGAGGGTGAGAGGGCCGTCCATATCCGTCGTAGTAAAAAATTTTACCGCGCGATGCAGAATGATAGGGATGAGAAGGATGATTCAGTTCTCTCTTTGGTCTTTGACTACATGATGAATATTCTGTTACCGAAAATCCCCGTTCAAGAAGCATTTTATGTATGCCAATTAACGGTGTTGGTGTCCTGTATACATAACAGACGTACAAATAAGGCGCGCATGTACGTGTACCATGAACAAGAGGGCAGGAAAAGTCCGAATGAAGTCTGCAGTTTTTTTATGGATGCTATCTCACAGGAAATGGAATTGAGACGTGATCAACTGCACACAACTCTGCACCTTTACAGTGATAACTGTGGAGGTCAAAATAAGAACAACTGCCTGCTACGATTCATGATGGCGCTTACAGATAATGGAATGTTTCAGGAGGAGATATACTACTTCCCCATTCAGGGTCACAGTTTCAACGCCTGTGACAGAGATTTCGGGCTCGTGAAAAGACTCATGAAACGCGTTGGCCGCATTTACACAAAGAGACAGATTATAAGACTTATTGCTCGCAGCGGATTGCCAAAAAACAATAAATTTGAAGTTGTTTCCATCCAGTTGAACAATATTCTTGATTATCAGTCGTGATGGCCAACTTACTACTATGAAACTGCAGTGTTAGAGGAGACAAAACATGCGCGCAGATGTGAAAAAGAGTCGTTTGCGATCCAAAAATGTCACGAATTCCAAACTTTGTCAGTACTGAAAGGGCAGATGGTAACAAAGGAATTTATTGGTGGCTTGACGCAGTCGACATTCAAACTGGCACAACCTGGTTCACAGTATCCAATCCCAATGCCAACTCAGAAGGCTTACACATCACCCCTACCGTTGCAGGAGACAAAAGTTGCCAACCTCCGCACTTTGTATCAGTATGTTCCACAACAATTTTGGTACTTTTACAACAGAATCTTACCACGCTGTTCTTAAATTTGTTGTAATCTTCTTCAAATAAACTCGTTCTTCGCAAAAAGGGCTTCATTCCAGATTTTCTCACCCCTAGAGCGTGACGTAAAAGGGTGAATGACGTCATTTCCCAAATGTGTATTATAAATTGGATTGTAAGCAACCTAATTTGAAGGTTACCCGCCTTGTAACTCACCAGTGGACCTAATTAGACAGTTTTTTTAGTTTTCTTAAAACTAGTAACAGTGGAATGAGTTCACTTTAGCAATCACCGATTCAAGTATAAACCTGAGCATTATTTGGCCAATAGTTCGTATTGGCTCATGGTACGTTCGTCTTCATCGTGGTACATTTTGAATTTCGTTGAAGTTTGGATAGATTATGTGGAATGATATTGATGGTTTTGTAATTTTCAGACAAACTCTTTGCCGGAGACGGTGGGATTGGTGACGAGTGCTTCATCGACCTTTTCTCATATTCACGAAATTGGTGGAGGAGCTCAACTTCTTGGAATCAACAGGAATAGTGATTCATACTATTAAACACGGAATTGTGAAAGCATATTTCAAAGTAGCAGTTATTGTTGGTGATAACTTGGGCATGCATTCAATTAAGGGTTTTAGTGAAAGTTTTGTTGCGAATTTTCTTTGTCGCTTCTGTTTGGTGCAGAAATCGGATTTGGATAAACTTTTTCACGAAAAATACTGTAATTTAAGAACTCGAGAAAATTACGAACAATGTCTGAAGTTAAATGACGTTAGTAAGACTGGCTTAAAGAATGCGAGTGTCTTCAATTCAGTCAACAAATTTCATATTATAGAGGCCCCATGCGTAGATGCGATGCATGCATATTAGAGGAGGTTGAAAAATATGATTTGGGTTACATTTTGCATCATTACATTTTTGTGAAAAAATATTTTACTCTGGAACAACTAAATCAACGTGTGAATGGTCATCCTTTTGATTCAGACGACAGGCGGTCAAAACCACCAAGTTTCACGGAGGTCCAACTAGGTAATAGAAAAATTTCGTTATCATCGTCTGAAATGTTGTGTTTCATGAATAATATTACATTAATGATCGGGGATTTTGTACCAAAAAATGAGGAATATTGGCAGAGCATACTTCTACTCCAAAAAATAACTGATATAGTTTTTTCTACTCATTTCCAAATCGAACTTCCAGATTATCTCGGAATTTTGATTGCCGAATATCTAAGTACTATAAAAAAATTAGGGTTACATTTCAGACCAAAGCATCACTATCTCATTCACTACCCTAGCATAATGCGCGCGATGGGACCTCTGGGGAAACTCTCAAGTATGCGTTTCGAGAGTCGGCATCATCTGTGCAAAATAATAGCCAATGCCACAACATCGCGTTTAAACATTTGTAAAACCATCGCCCACAAAAATCAACTCATACTAGCACGCAGGTTATTGAAAAATGATGCAGACTACCCTATCTTTGAACTATTAGGATCTCCGAATGTATATGTAGAGCGGAAAATAATAAATAATGTAGTGGAAAAAGTTCAATCATTCAAACGAATCAAGTTCTTGGGGAATGAAATCACCGTGAACAAAACTGTCTTACTTAGACCCACGGATAGTCATATGGACTTACTGTTAGTAGAAGACATACTTCAAAAAATGGACAATATGATTTTTGTATGTAAATTACTGAAATATTCTTATAATGATCACTATGATGCGTATGAAGCGTTTTCTGGAAAAGGGAAAATGGAAAAATTTAATTTATACGATTTATAAGTTTATGAAGGACGAGAATATCCAACATCTTTTTACAGCAGTGGATCACCCTCAGTCAAATGGGTTGAACGAGCGCCTGAACCAGAATTTGGTTAACAGGATCCGATGTTGTATCAATGAATCTAATAAGTCGATCGCTTGGTCCTCGTTAGCTCACAGATGTACAAAAGAATACAATTCTACGATCCACTCCTCTACTGGATTCTCACCCACTTATCTTCTTACGGGTCAACGTGACATCATATCTCCTTTAGATAATAGCACACCTGATACGTATATTAACGACTTAAAACTAGCGCATAGAAATTCGCTTTTGTCACACGAACGGAATAAAACACGTTTAGATAGAAACCGTGTTTGTAAAACATTTTCAATTGGGGATACTGTGTACATCGCCAATGGCAGCAAACTTAATAGAGATAAGCTAGACCCAGTACGCTTAGGTCCTTTTGTCATACACCAAAAGATATCTGATGTATTATACGAAATAAATGTTAGTCATAATACTAACAATATGACCACACGATTGTATCACATCTCGAAAATTTTCAAAGATGCATAATCCTTAAGATGTATAACTTTTAAGCATACGCAAAACTTCGTATATTATTGTAAAATTGTACTTTTATTATTATTATTATTTTTTTTTTTTTCATTCCTATGTTTCTCACTCCGGTAGGGGGATGTAACACGAATACGTCTCCTGTCCATTTACGCGATGACGTGCGTATCTCCCTTATTTCCCGTTATGTCTCGCTCTGCGGATATTTTAGGTTAATGTAATCGATAATTCACTTTCGCACCTCAGTTCTTGATCGACGTTCATACGCGTATAATCGATTTTCGTTTTCGATTCTCCTACATGATTGTGCATCAAAAACGAATACAGAGTTTTCGAATGTGTAATTCGTCTTCTATATATTTGAGAAAAATTACAGAACAGTCTGGCAATTTCTATGCTACGAACGCAGCACAATGCGTAATTCACAGTTGTAATAATTACAGAACAGTTTGGCAATTTCTACCCTATGAAGGCAGCACAATGCGCAGATTACAGTCGTAATAAATACAGCGTAGGGAGAGCAATTTTCGCTAAGACAGTTTGGCAAATAATGCTGTCAAACGTATAGTAAGTATATTACGTTCAACGCTCTACCAAAACAATGGAGGAGGAGTCTATTTATGCCAGACTAGTTTGATCGAAATTCCAAGACTACCACGACGCATCAGGCACAACGTTACAGTGTAAAATGCCAGAAGTTTAATCAAAACGACGACAAAGGAAGTTAGGGAAACGGCAGCTTATAATATATAAAACGATCTAGCAGTTTTTATACAATATTCCGTTAGGTACTTAGGACCGGATTTTCATTTCGTTCACTTTTTGCTGGTGATAGTCCTGGCAGTTTTAGCTATAATTTTCTCTCCGTGTATGCATATTTTCATGAACACGTGTTCAACCGTTTTCCCATGGTAGTTCATAATGCTACCAACAATCCTACTTCAGGTGTGTTTTTATAGGTGAAAAGCAAATTTGGTTTATTGAAGAGGCAATACAAGAAGGCAGTAGATAACAACCGAAAAACGGGAAGAAATCGGATCACCTGTTCCTTCAAAGAGTTACTTCTTTTTCCACCTTGCTACAGTTGCTATAATGAAATGCTTCTCCCTTAGTAATTTTGTTCTTCTTCTTGCAGGGAATTGGACGACATATTAGGGCGCAAATCAAACATTAACCCACCAATGACACCATTACTGACTTAGAATTAATTTCTGCTTCTGATGTGAAGTAAGTTTCTGTCTCGTCACTTACTATCTACCGTTTGAAATGTTCCTGCTGACATGAATATGAAATTATTTTCACAGTAACACTGGAATGGGAGAACAGGCATCCGCAGAGAGATCATCTGTGGCATCACAGGTTTCGTTTCCAAACACTTCATCACGAATCTTCCAGTGATAATGAAAAAACACCATTGTAAGTAGACTGAATTCATTCGTACTCTCCGAGTTTAGTTTTGAGTTCATCCAGAGATGAACCACAAGTACGCCAAGCCACAGTATCACCAAATAACGTCAAAATATACCCACACGTCGAAATTGAGCCTTTGCAATTTGCAAAGCTCGCATCTGAAAAAGCAATTAAATCATCTAGCTTCGAAATATACAACAGACCCATGTGTCTGGTGCCATTCAAATATCTAAAAGCCCTCTTAACTCTATTCCAATCTTCTAAGGTTGAGTTTACTTGATGTCTAGTCAAGATATTCACAGAAAATGAAATATCTGGTCTAGTTGAACCTGTTAAATATAATAAACTACCTTCAGCCTCACGATAAGGTACATCTAATTCGTTTAAATTCGACAAACTATGAGCATCGTTTTCTAAAAGTCGTCGTTCCTGATTGGTTGTCTTCCCTATTGACGAAATCAGTCAAAATTCAGCACCTGGTTGTAGCGGATTTTCAGTTTTCCGCTGCGAAATTATAAGATTCGACGCAGCGTTTATACAATTCTGCAGCGTTACGCTGCGATATGAGCAGATCTAACAGCAGACCTCAAGAGTTGTCTGCTGCGGATTTTGAAATGATTCCGCTGAGTACACATAGAGACAGCAGCGTTACGCAGCGATTTAAAACAATTGTCCACTACACTGCTGATGTGGATGATGAAACTTAGCAGCATTCAGCAGTTAAATGTTGGATAGTATACAGCAGCGTTTCATTTTACTGCGAGTAAGTAGCGAAACGCTGCGGATAATTCAATATTTTCAGCAGCTAACGTTCTTACCAGAATGAAACAATGGCTTGTAGCTACGGGTGATGTTACCTTCAGGCTTCAAGATTGTCGCCAAGTCGGCACCTTTAGATAAACGTTTGCGGCTTAACAGCTATCGGGTTCGATGTGTATCTACAAACTATCTCACAGTCACTCCAACTGCAGTGAATGGTAATGGTAGCGCGTCGCGTTCTTGATTAGTTCAGTTTCGTTTGGAATTCTGTTGTTAAGAGATTACTGGTAAGTTCTATATGTCATTTAACGTAATATTCAATTAGTAGTTATTGGAGAATAATTATTCGGAAGCGATAGAAAGAGCGTTTGCATGCGAAAAACGACAAGTCTGAAAAAATTAAACGCATGGCATTGGTATAAGTAAGGCTGTAAAAGAACGGGTAGAGACACGAAGGCAAACTGGATCCGTAGCAGTAGAACTGTCATAAGAACGTGTGTAACTTTAGTTGCTAATATATAGACAAATATTGCTGTTGACGAATAATTGAAGAGAATAAAATTTATCGTACTTAAAATTTCCTATCTAAAGCAATATTTTTCAAGATCTTTTGGGATTATATTTTAAAGTCATTTTCCCTCTCTGCGTGTCTCATTGTGATAGCACTGCAGGACGATAGATCCAGTTAGCTCTCGTGACGCTACCTATACTTATAGAGCCCTAGTATAAGGAATGCACGTGAAATACGGCGCACGAAATTAAATCACCGGAACTGTATGTTGTCGCATGTATGAACGGTACTTCCAGGGTTCCATTTCAGTTTTTCTCTTGGTAACTCCAACTTCAGGGTACTCAACCCTCTCATACTTCAGGTACCAGGTCGCTACTGCCATTAACCACTGCCACTGTAGCTCCAACAACTAGTGTCGTGTGCTGGATTGTCAGCCTCAACAACCAATGCCAGTTGCTCAACTGTTATGAACTTCTGCCACTGCATCTCTTGGCTATGGCTCCAAACACTCTCGTCTGTAGCATGTGCAATACAGGGATGTTTCCCAGAATGTTTTCAATCAAAAATACTAAAAATGGCAGTCCCCCCCCTCGTCCACAGAAAAAAAGTAGAAAAGAAAAGAGCAATCAAGTCGGGAATGTTTTGGGAACGCTTAATATTATCTGGAAATTGAGAATTACAACTGAAGAACAGACCAATGTGATGGACAACCAATATCTGACCAAAAAACCCAAACTGGTACATTTCCCAACTTGACAGTCCAAACTGATAAAAAGCCCTAAAGTTTCCAACAGCCAAAAACTGGTGTGATTTTTTTTTTAATTGCTGATTATTGCCGCGCTTTTTTCCTTCCCTGTTTCAGTTTTGCGTGAACCGCCTATCTTTTTCTCGTATTCAAAAATCGCACCTTTAATTATTCAAGGGGTGATTCAGCATGGGTGGAGGAAAATTCCGAAAATGCTCTCTAGGCCGGCCACGCAGCCGTTCAAAAGATTTCTACTTGGCTTTTTGTACCCTGCGTTTCGAACGCACGCACGTGTGTGTGTGTGTGGGGGGGGGAGTGGCGTCTTTCATGAGTGATAACAGAATGCGATGGGCTCATCAGCCAATTTTGAAGGTTCTGTTTGTGTGAAAAGTCAATAATATTCATGCGAACTATTTCAAGAGTCTTAGAAATACCCTAGCGAGAAGGTCCATTTGGTCTTGTCAATATGAAGTTGAGGGGCGAGGGTTATACTAGACCGAACTACCTTTTGAATGAGACCTTAACCAGCTGTGTAACGTTATTGAAAGATATTTTTTCAGTATTTTTGATAATGAGGTACAGAAAAGCTGTATTCTGAGAAAAATGTTTTTGAAAGTCCGCAAAATGATTAAGAGTGAAAACTTTTGTAGAGAAAAAAAACTGGAGTCGACAAACTGGGCCCTTTTTGTTTCTATGCATTTAATATCCCAGAGCTTGAATGGAGTGAGACCTCAAAAAATGGTAGAGCGGAGCTGAAAGAACCAAATCGCTAAAAACACAAAAATTGATTTTTTGGCCGAAATTTTAAAAAAACAAAAAACTCTGTACATCCAGAACTGTGATTGCTAAGGTGGGCCCTTTCGACAGAGATGTATGCATTAAATATATATTTTTTTTGTGGCCAGTGCTGGGCATAACCAGCCTAGTATTTCAAAGAGGTCCGGCCTTGACCAAAGGAGGGGCGTTGGAAGGCATACCTACTAGAACTAGTGAAACCACTATTAGACAAAGTCGCAAAGGAGGATCCGGATAACCCGGGCTATGCCACTGGTCGCAGTACAACAGGTGTTCGAGCTAGTGGAGAAGCTATAGCTTCCATGAATAAGTACTGTACATTACATCCCACAATTTCATAACCGTGATATCCTGATATCTTTGCATGGAATTTGAATAGCATGATAAGACTTATATGTATGTTGTGTTCTATTTGTTACAAAATTTAACACTTTTTAACCCCGAAGTGTAACACCAACACATTTGGGTCGTTGAATTTGTCCCAACTCCAGGTGTACAGTAATGGTCTCCTGGTTTAAGTACATATGATCCCAGCCGGCAAAAAATGGTAGCACTACCCGTAGGAAAGTGGTGGCTATACTACTATGGTAGGACACTGGTAGTGTCATGGTAGCTAAGATCCTATTCTCACTACTACAAACACAACATTGTCCTGTTCACAACTTTGGACACAAAGAACCCTTGCCATTGATTTTCACAATTACTCCAAATTTCAGTTCCGACAAGAACTTCGGAAATTATACCACCTGATGAGTTAAGAATCGATAGCATGTAAAAATGGAAAAATTTTCAAAAGGGACCAAGTTCAGCTGTCGGGAGGGAACTTATCCCAAGATAACGCCCCGACCAGACTTTTAGACAGAGAGGTCTGGTTGGCCGAGTGGATACCACGTTGGTCTCAGAATCCAGAGGTCCCGGGTTCGAGCCCACGTAGCAACTCGCCAGAATTTTCGGCCAGAAGGGAAGAGGGCTAATACACCCCAACAGCCTCCCCGATGTCTCTGAAGTAATGCTCGAAAGGGTGGATTCCAGGACTCGGGTGGAGAGCAAATTAGAAAAAGAGACTTTAAGACATATCTTAACAAAGACTATATTTTTGGTTATACACATAGCTTGTGTCTTCACCAAGTTTATCTTTTTGAAAATCTACTTTTCACTTTTAGACTGCATATTCAAGTTCTACCCTTCTTGCATGTCTGAGTCATGAGTGAAATAGAAGAACCGTGCACATCGTGCTTCATACGGGAAGAATGTGAAAGAATGAAAAATGAAAACTCAAAACTCCGTAACATAATCGAACAACTACAGAACGAAAATAAGAAACTTTCAGCAGCAATAGAAGAACTGCGGGCCACGAATCAAGCTCTGAAAGAAGGTGGTAATACTAAACCGTGTGCACCTAAAGACCCTTCACCTAGGGTTCAAAAAGTATTAGATTTATTATTTGATCCTGAATAAAAAGCTGAAAAATAGTAGTAAAATACAAATTTTGTTATGTGATTACACCAGCCAATCCTATGTAAGAAAATGTTTTTAGCGGTCGTATAAATAAGTTGAATAAAAATATACTCGCGTTTTCTATGTGTAATCCCAAGTACCTATTCACTAATTTGAAGCAATAAAATGTCAAGAATACTTCCCCATTTAGATGAAAAAGAAGATTTAATAAGTTTCTGCTTTTCATTAACCAACTTTATTCAAACATTATGTTAGTATGATTCAGATGAAGTGAAGTGAAGTGTCGCCGGTGCGAAAAACTTTTAGAACTGTTCTAAAGAAGTTCAAAAAAAAAATTGAATATTTTTTCTAAAATTGCTCTTTACTTAGCTACAGCACAGTTTGATTAATAGAAAGTTACGTGTAGGTACCTAACGCACATTATTATTTTCCCATTTATAATGAATTAACTGTTGAACCTTGATTTTGTTTCTTTGACGCTTCTTCTTCAGCCATGAATGAAGAACAAAGATGGAACTGCTTTGCAGTCTACTTGAAAACTAACAACTCAATCAGCATTTTTTGAGTGCTATGTTGGTAAATAGTCATGAATTTATTTTACAGATGTAAATAAAATGCCTTACTTTGTAGACGGGCAACAAGTTTCGCGGAGCACATTTTACTGTAAAAAATGGGCTTTATCAAGTCAGGTAATGTTAAGTTGAAACCACCTTCCATTAATTTTACTGGTGATTAAATAAAGTAACACTTGTGTTCATTTCATTGGTTTAGGTTGTTGAACTAAGCAATGAAGTAACAAAAAGTACTACAAATGTCGAGTGTCTTGTTAATGATGAAAGTAAAAACTCTGAAAATGAAGACAATGATGAGTTCACTGAACAGGATGATGATAGGAGTGATCGTGTTGGAAATATGATTGACAGTTGTTTTGAATCTGATGATGGTGTTGTGAATATGAACAGCAGTACTGAATATTATGAGAGTATTAGTGGCTTTGCTGAAGACTCTGATGTTGAAAGTTTAGATGATGATAAATGTGAGACCAATACCATTATCATGCAACATAGAAACTTACTTGCAAAGTGGAGTTCTAAATATAGAATTAAGCGAAATGCTGGAACAGAGTTGTTGAGGATAATGAAAGTTGTGAAAAATAGCATTCCTTTCTTCCCATCCGAATTCCGAGCCATCACTTCAGTACCACCATACAAAAAAACGTTTCATCAATCCTGTGTTGAAGCTCGGTAATGGACAGTATCTTTATTTGGGTATTGAAAGAAACTTGCGGAGTAAAGGTGATTTCTTTGATCGTCAAAAGAGCTCAATTGAGCTAATATTTAATACTGATGGAGTTCCAGTTGCCAATAGCTCTGGTGCCAGTCTATGGCCAATACTTGGATACTGTGGGCGACGCGTATTTCTAATTGCTCTTTTTTTTGGCAATGGAGAACCAGATAACTTTAATGAATTCTTGGAAGATTTTGTCAAAGAATCCAAGTATTTAAAACGACATGGTCTCATTATTCGAGGAAAGAAGTACTCCTTCAAATTGAAAGCTTTTGTTGCTGATACAAAAGCTAAAGCGTCGGCCCTGAATATAAAATCACCAGGATCGTCATATTACTCATGCCCAAAATGTACAGTAAAAGGTACGCGCTTGTTTTATAAGAGTCACCGCGGCCAAGGAAAGAAAAAATTAGGGCATTCCAATATATTTTATAAAGATTTCAATGCTCCGGAAAGAAACAGTGTAGATTATTTTAGTTATTCACCTACCCCGCAAGCAGTTCATCCAGATAACCTGCATAATGGACCATCGGTATTGAGAGAGCTACACCCAAGTTTCAATGTGGTGAAGCATACTGTTATTGAGGCTATGCATGCCCGTGATATGGGCTGTACAAAGAAGTTAATAAAAGCTTATTTGGGAGGCTTTAGTCCAGCTCGTGGTGTAATTCGCAAGAAAGCTATCATTAGGAAGAAAGATCAACATTTTTTGTCTTTAGAGTTGGAAAAATTGCATAAATATTGCCCAACAGAATTTGCACGAAAACCTCGGTCATTTAAATTTGTCAACAAATGGAAAAGCGCTGAGTATCGCCAGTTTCTTATGTATACTGGCTGTGTACTTCTGAAGAAGAGATTGCCCAAAAATTATTATAAACATTTTATCAATCTTGTTGTTGCCATGAGAGTTCTCTGTATTCATCCTGGGATTAATGCAGATATATGTGATTACGCCAAAAGTATCATAATTTGTTTCTTGAAAGGTTGTATTAAACTATTTGGAGCGCCATTCATCACCCATTCCATCCATATTTTATTACATCTACCTGACGATTGTCTCTTATTTGGGAATCCGGAGAATTTTAGCTCGTATCGATTTGAAGATTTCAATTTCTTTTTAACAAATCAAGTTCGTGCTGGTAATCAAGTGCTTCAACAAGTCGTAAATCGCTATGAAGAACAGTTATATCATGGATCTTTCGAACCAGTTGAAGAGGAGAAAAGTGTGATTAAAGTACTGACAAGATTTAAGAATGGCCGCATACGTCAGATCCGAGTGAAAAACTGTATATTTCGATGCGACAGGGAAGGAGACAGATATTGCAGAGTTGGTTCCAGGATTTTCAAAATTCTGTCGTTTCAGCATAATGAAGATGGGGGCTCACTATACGTTCAAGCACGAGAATTTAGAAATGTTAAGGATCTCTTTTCACAACCTTGTAAATCAAGTAACGTCGGCATATTTCAGTGTCATAATTTTTGGCCAAGGCCACGTCAGTTCCTGGCTGAAACAATTAATGGAAAATTTTATCCCATTCCTATGGAGGATAAAAAATTGACGATGGTTCAACTTCTACATTAGTGAGTAAAAATTTTCATTCCATTTTTGCTACTAACATTTTTTAAACTTAAAAAGCATGCATGCAGGATAATTTGCTTTTTATGGGTTGTGTGCTGAATTCTAATATGGGTTACCTCAGTAGTTTTCATTAACTGGGGACTTCGTAGTGAAAATATTTTCATGCAAATTTTAGTGTAAGTCGAGACGTAATTTTCTAATGGACTTTTCCATTTCAGATGATGATGGAGTTACCTACTTGTGTGATGTACAAAAACCGTTTGAATAAAACTCCCACAAAAAAATACACTATTGTGAGCGATAAGGAGACCCAACAAATATGTACTGTTCGCACATCTTATATCAATTTTGCTGCGGGAACATTCAGATATCCACCTTATAGTCTTGTGAAGAATAATAGTCGCAAGTGGAGGACGCTCAAAGAAATAGGAGACCCGGAAGAAGATTGGATGACTTATTCATTAGACTACATCTATTTTGAAGCTGGTAATCATCAACAAAATCCTAAATTATTGTTACAAATAGTAGATAACATTTTTCTAATTTATGTACATACCTACTCTCTGTTTTAGTTAATGTGAATGAAGCAGAAGTACTGGAGAAACGAGCTACAACTTTGTTGCATTCCGAAAGCGAAAGAGAGACACCAGTTTCCAGAAAGTATGTTTTTGTTTGTATTTCAACTAATGAGTTTTCAAATTTCTGTTGACTGATTTGTTGGATTTGGTTCACAGATCTTCTCATGAGGGAAAATTTGCACTTCGCGATCGACAACATCTTCGAAAGGTATTTTCTACTGATAAAAATCAAGATTTTGGCTTTCCAAAACAAAGGATGAAACAGTAAGTTATTTTTGAAATGTAAAGGACGATGTGAAATAGGTAATTTGTTGATTTATTTTTCGTCTTTTTAATTATTATTATTATTTTCAGTGCACTTCCAATTTTTCCGGAAAATGAAGGCCTGCATTGTTTCAATGAAGAACCCGTTGATGTATCTGATGATAGATATCCAATTGGTATGAGCACCCATGAAGAACGTGACTCAACTGATGGACTCTCAGTTTGCGCGAAATCAGAAATACGCAATATAATACGGGAAGAGATTGAAGCGATGAAAATTTCCCTGCTTGCAGACTTTCAGCTCCTTATAAAAAACGCATTATGTAAGTAAATCAATAATTGCATTGTATTTACATTAGCACACCGAAGGAAGTTTGTTGGGTATACCGTTATGCTTTTTGGCATCACTGATAGCACTTTCACTCTGCAATTCAAAGTTGTATATCAAGCCAGAGAATAATAATAATAATGATAATTTATTCTTTCAGATATTTCAAAAACATTATAAACAACAAACTGACCCCTCAATGGAGTAGTAGTAGTAGTAGTAGTAGTAGTAGCAGTAGTAGTAGTAGAGGACAGAGAGGGTGTAAGATTACATCCCACTTGAAAGTTACAGGGTTGAAAGTGGAGCTAAAAATTAGAGGCATATGGAAATATTTCTTTCGCAAAAAAGAATACTAAAAACTATGTTTGTAGAAAACAACCTTACTCGTTTCCAAGTGGTGACTCAAATCAGAAACCCGAGGTCAAGAAAAATGATTACCCAAACAAATGATACTTTCATTTTATACCTGAGAAAAAAACAAAAAGAAATATACATAACTAAGTAGGGGTCCATCATTAGGTTCAGTTTGACTGGTTGAGGGCCTCTATTACGAAACTGGAACTTTCAATTAGATTGACAGAAACATTTTCGAGAGACTAAGAGAGGGAAAGTAAGTGGTTGCATTTCATTGTCACAATGTTTTCTGTTCTCTAGTATCTGATATATTCATAACACTTGTCCATGGAACCGGGACTCCCTTCACAGTGTGATATCATGCAGGACGTTCTCAACGCTTTTGAAAATAATTTTTATTGTATATGTATTGTAAAGGTGCATGTTTTTCACAGATGAACATTATCCACAACATTATGTGTCTCGTGAATTGACACCAAAAAAAAGGAAAATTGATCCTTATGCCGAATTGAAAGTCGAGCTCGGCTTACCAATTAGAACTGCAGACGAGATGGATGCTGTCAGTTTGTTAATATCGAAAAATGAGAACGATTATGTTTCAAAATTTGTAAGCACAGTGGTGTTAAAATTATAAAAAACTTTTTTTTTTTTTTTAGTCATAAGAAAAATCATAAATCATCTTTGATGGATTGGATGCTCATAATTCTATCTCATTTTTCAGAAAAACTATATTATGAAACAAATGATCTCTTCCGACGTCGCTGACTGTGTGAAAGCGGCCTTAAATGCAGTTTGCGTCGGAAAGATGATATGCACATACTTCACTTTTTCCGGAGCGGGAAATACTCGTAAAAAGGCCTTCCAAAACACGGAAGTGTCCAAAATAATAACTGGTTCGTATCATAACTAATTCTTCCATTTTTAGTTCTTCTACGATTCATTTTATAATTAGCTGTTTCGTCCGCCTGTTTAGAATGTGTTCATGAAATATTCAGTTTTGAATCGCAAGAATCAACGACGAAGAGCATGATGAATGATACAATAAGGTTGACTTGTCAGTACTTCTTTAAGAACAGAAAGGACTACGAAAACAGAAAAAGTATGTTACTTTATAAATCAATATTTGGTAACATAGTAATTACAAGCACGAAATATTAATAGAGTCAGCAACTAAACAAGAACATTATCGCTGCCAGGGCCACCAAAAAGCCAAACTGGGCCCGAGGAAAAATCTGCGGACCTACACTGAAATTATTTGCTCGTAAAAAGGCATATTGTCTATTTGATAATTATAATTTCTCTAACTCTGCGGGCCCCCTCAAAAAACCCGGGCCCGGGGGAAAAGTACCCTCCCCCCCTCGGTGACCCTGATCGCTGCATGATTAAGACATAGGGTGGTAACTTTTCCAAAAATCCTGGAAGTCAGGGAAAGTTAGGAAAATTTTGGGAGGAAAAATAAAAAAAGTCAGGGAATTTTGAAATAAAATCAAAAAGATCAGGGAATTTTGAAGAAAATTTTATAATGTGAAAGTATTGTACAATTTTCTCTGTCAAACGCAATTGAAAACTTTTTTAAATAATTTATTTAGTGTTACAAAAAAGTTGGAAGATGGACTAGAAAAATCTGAAAAAATCTGGTAAAGATAGGGAATTTGATCTTCGGAAGAAAGTGGACAATTGTAAAGAGTGGTGGTTATAGTCAAAACGTTGCTGATTTTTTACTTCGGTTATGGAATAATGTGTAAAGAAAGCCATTTGTATTTGTAATTATGTAATATATTTCTTTAGATAAATCGAAGAAAGGCGAATCCAGCAACCACAATCACCAGAATACAGGTAAATATTGTATGAATATGAGATTTGAAAATCTTATGGAATATTTGTAAGAAGAATAGGAAGGAGAATTATCAGTGGGTCAAAATATGTTCAAGAAAATTATGAAAGTCTCAGGTATGTTGGAGGGTGCAGAAAACAGGGTGGAACTTCAAAAAAGGAAAGTGAATGGGTGACAATATCAAATACTAGGTGGAAGTGAGGCGATGAATTACCAGAAGAAAGAATCAGAAATGAATACAAAATAAAATGTATGTTTCTAGGGAAGGAGTGCAATGACGTTGTCAGTGTACAAGAATGGGGCCTCAAAGATAAATGAGTGTGATCCCCGCGATGATTTTGCTAGGAAAAAAAAATCATTCCGGCTTTGAACCGTGATTAATTGAAAGAGTATCAATATGAAATATGAGGATTACGGTGAATTACATTGGGAAGAGTATTTATTTAGATCAATTGAGGTGCATGAAAGAAGGAGTTTTTTCTTTTAATTTCAAGCAATAGAATATGAGGGAAAGAAAGATATATAGAGAATGTTCTTCTTGGTGTTTTAAAAACCATCCAATCCTCAATCAGCGTGATTCAAACTGATTAAGTACAGAATAACAATTGCGCAGTGAAAATACGAGAAAGGTGAGATGAAGGTTGTTGTTTTTGGTTCAAGTAGGAGAGAATTGAGTATAAGATAGTAAGGCCATGTAATGATGTACTCAGGGCCTTGAAGGAAAAGTAGAGAGAGAGAGAGAGAGAGAGATTTGAAAAATTGCAGAACATAAGCCTTACCAAATTGTTGCTTCTAACTGTGTGTGTAATTTCTAAAAACGAACTTGAAAATACCATGTAGTTATACAACATTATAATTTATTTCAGAGACAAATGTGGTCGATAAACCAAATGCAGGAACCAATGAGGTCACGGTGACCAAATCGCCTGAGGTGACCAAATCGGTTGAGACCAAATCGCCTGATGAGGTGGTCACCCGGCGTATTCTTGAATTTAAACAATTTTGAAAATGTTTACTTATAAATATACTGTAATTTCAAGAATCCTTGATATTATTAATTTTTTTGGCGACCAGTTTCTTTGTATTTTTACTATTTCAATTTTATAAATTGTAAATGAGGAGAGAAATAGCAATACGCTTTATACTGCAGAATAGAGAATTGTAGCTGCGGACCACAGCTAGAACTACTGTTTTTCTGCTGCAAAATTCAGCAGCAGAATCGATTTATTTCCACCACGAAATAAAAATCTAGCAGAGAGTAGCTACTGAAAAACCATTTGAATCAGCTGCTGATTCTGATTTCATCAGCAGTGTAACTAAGGATACTATAGTTACACACGGGTATAATGAGCCGCCATTTTGATTCGTACCGCGCCCGTGAATGTCGAATCTGGTCGAATCCGACAACGCAAAGCGTACCGCGTAGTCAATTCCGAATCGACGGGCGCGGTGCGAATCAAAATGGCGGCTCATTATACCTGTGTGTAACTATAGTATCCCTAGTGTAACGCAGTGAACAACGGGTCATGAACGCTGCTGACGAACATGTTTTCGCTGCGAAACGCTGTTGACACTTTGTTTTTCCGCATCAGCAGCGAACGCGACTGTCTCACGCAAAATCGCTGTGTAGCGCTGCGGATTTCTTATGCAAAAATCGTCAATAGGGTTTCTAGTATCCATCGGAGTTTTATGACATCGTTTTGTTTCTTGAAAACCAAACTTACGAAGTACTTTCAAAATATACTCCGTCTGAGTAATTCTGAGAGTTCTTCTAACACGGTTTCTATCTATTTTCATACCAAGAAAAGATTTGGGTTCTCTCATATTGGAGACTTTGAAGACTTTTGTAAGACCCTCTTTGATCGGCGAAGGAGACAAAAAACATGCCATAGAAACATTAGGCCGTATGCATAAAGAGAAGCTTTAGCTTTCACTTCGCAAATGATTGCAGATTTCCACTAAAATTTCCAGAAAAGTTATGCTGAAATCATCGGAGTTTTTTTTCAGTAAAGTTGGATGAAACTCCTTGAAAATAGTCAAAAATTTTTCCTGAATAATTTTCGATTAACTTCCTCGGAAATTATTTTTGAAAATCATGGAAATCTTCTCGAAAATCGGCCACGAAATTCTTTGATTGAAAATTTCCGATGGGATTCTACGGCAATTATCAGACCCCCCCCCCCCCCCCCCTCACTAAAAAAACTTCATGAATTTTTTTTTAAATCATTAAGAGATTTTCCCCGAAGTTTCGGATGAAATTTCTCGAAGATCTTCCTGAAGATTTTTGATTAAATTCATCGAAAACTGACAGAGTCTCCCCCCCCCCAATATTTCCTACGGGATACTTCCAAAGTTGTCAGGAAATTTTCTCGAAGTACTTTTTGTTGTAAAATATTGGAGATTTTCTCAAAAAATTTCCGACAAAATTCTTCTGAAATTTTCGAATTTTTCTTTCCATTTCCGATGAAATGGCCGCAGAGGAAATTATCAGAGTTTTCCCCCGAATTCAGCGCCGCACTGGGCCCAGTAATATTGCGTTTTATTAACACGTAACGAACGGCAGTGGCGGATACGAGGGGGGTTGGGGGTCCGGACCCCTCCCGAAATATCTAAATCGGTCTGCAGTGACCTAAAGCTATTATTTTTCGGCTGTAACATTTTTCATTCGGACCGCACACTGAAATTTTTTTCTGTATCCGCCCCTGTTCAAAAGGGTTTTTCATTTCCGAACTTTAACCCTATTTTCAAGAATTTTGCCAATCTATGGTTAGTTACTCTCCGTGTCTGAAGACTGTTTTGATTCTATGATTATTCTAACTTTTTAGAACCGCTTTTTTTTCTCGTAAGGCCAATCTACAATGGGGTTCAGAATAGAAAAGTGTAAAAGGGCCAATCTGCTAGGGCCAAACTGAAGGTGGGTCCAAAATATTACATTGTTAAAAGGGCCAATCTGATCGCATTTGCATTATTATTTTCAATCTCAGAACAATGTTTAACATCTATTTTCCCTGTTGTGATGACGTATTTGTCGGTAAATTTTGTGTATTTATCCTATCATTTATGTTCGCGGTCTTCTCAAAATAATCAATAAAATGTCAATTACAATTAAACTTTAGAACAATGAAGCGTGGAAAAAGTGGCCGTGGTTATACTAGAGCAGATCTGTTGGTGAAAAGAGCATTGTTTCAATACCCAGCTCGTCGCAATAAGTAAATTTAGTTTATCCTACATCAAAAATTTTGATACCCACCAAGTATGAAATTGTTCCCAACTCACTTTATAATATTATTATCGTAGTACAAGAGGGTCTTCATATTACATCATCTTCAGAAGAAGAGAGCCTACCTGAAACACTAACACTCTCGTCACCTGACTTACTGCCACTATCATTGGACTGTGAAGTACTGTCATCATTATCAGCTAAAATCCTACCTTCATCATCAGCTGAAATACGGAAACAATCATTGTTAGATAATGCCATCAGCTGTCAATTAAATGGTAAGAGACTGGAACTACGTTAGTTTATTGATTCCTCTATGGATATTATGGTATCTAGAATTAGAGTTTGTTTTACTTCATAGAAACGAATGATGTGGATGGAAATTGTCAGCCAGTATCTCATGTTTTGAATAATTTACAACCTGGATGTGAAATTGATGCTATTGTACAACCTGGAAATGCTACAAGTATAACAGATCCAGCAAATAGAGAAGAGGCCAGCCCACCTCAATTCAGTGGTGAGCGATTGGAAGTATTATTATAATCACTAAATTTCTTCTCTTCGAAATACCTTGAGTAATTATTTCGTTCTCCTACTCTTAGGAAAGAATTATGCCCATGGAAATGATCAGCCAGTATTTTGCATTCTGAATAATTTACCATCTGGGTATGAAATTGAGCTGGATGTTGACACAATAATATTATCATCGAATGTAGGAAATGAAAGTGGTGCTGTTCAAATTGAAAATGTGATACTGGATCCAACAAATAGAGATGAAGCCAGTAGTTCTCAATTCAATGGTGGGTAATTTGAAGTACACCCTATTGACAAAAAGGACCGATATTCTGCCTTGTGACACAGCAGAAATTCGAATTTATGCACCTGATTGAAGAATTAGATGTAGCATTTCATAAATTCTGCAGTACAAGGTGGCAGAATGAAAATAATTTCGATAGCAGACGTCAAGATTCTGCTACAGATTTTTAGCTAGGGACGCGGTGTACAAATAAACTGTAGTGACATGTAGCAGGTTCAGATTCATTTCTGTCTCGCTGTTAATGCTGATGTTTCATTTTGCTGCCTCAAGCAGCGCTGAAGACTTATTTTTCTGCCTCTTTACTGATACAGATTTTTTATTCTGCTGCCAGAAGCAGCTACATGTACTCATATTAATGTCTTACGGCTGATGCGTATTCATTACTCTGCTGCCTTAAGTAGTGGTGTACTTATTTTTCTGTCTCGCCATTGATACAGATTTTCTATTCTGGTGTCAGAAGCAACTACAGGTACTCATATTAAGGTCTCACGACTGATGCATATTTATTATTCTGCTGCCTGAAGTAATGCTGTACTCATAATTTTCCGTCTCGTCACTGATACAGATTTTTCATTATGCTGCGTTAAGCAGAATTATTGTATACAGTTAATAAGATGATAAATTCTGGTGCAAAATGTGCGCAAATGAAATGTTTGATATTTTTCGCGGATCTGCTGAAGTACACTAGCTCTCCTAGAAATTTTTCTGATACTAAAGTTGAATGTAAACAAAAAACGCGTTCAAGGAAACAAGAAGCCTAAAAAAGAAAAACGTGATTATCAACCAATTTTGAGTCCAATTTATTTTGGCGGAGTTCTCCGTGTGGTGTTTGTCCGTTTGAATTATTAGTGTTTTGCTGTTTAAAATAATTCGTTGTAATCCATCAAACGGTGAGTTCTATATTGTCAACTGTTAATTTCGGCCGTGATTTCTAATGAATTCAGTCATAAGCTTTTTGAACAAGATCGATAATGATGAAAAGGATCGTGTGTAGTGTAATATCGAAGTAAGAATTCATTACTGATTCCTTTCTAATGGAAGACTATTGCTTTCAGTTTTGCGTGTACGAAAATTATTCGAATTCAAGGAGTAAACAGTATACCCGAATTCAAGTATAGTAAGTTCGATTCATGCTATGAACGTTGACAAGGTCTTCGATGTTGGGAATCGCATGATTTATGTATGCATGGATTTATGCATGTTTTGGGGAATATTCAATTTCAAGTGAGTAGGTTAACGACTAATTAAGTAGAAATATGGACGGTTTTCTTGTCATTGTTAAGAGTTATAACTCTGCATGAGAAAAATGTAGCCTCATTCTATTGGAAAACGCATATTCTGGCATCGTAGTTTCGTTATATGATAAGAGTAATGTCGTGGCGCACTTTTAATTCCTTATTTCTTTGATTTGTTTCATTAAATTAGCCGGCTATAGACTTTATCGCGAAATCGCATGAAACAATTGTAAAAACGCTATAAGTGTTCAGAGGTGCCTTATTTTTGTGGAATACTTTTTCGCGTTTCATGTCGTTTTACTCGGGAGAGCGGTTTTTCGACCAAATGTCCAAGGATTTCGCTGCCATTGTCTAAAAGAACACGCTATAAAGTATATACACTTATCGCTTAAATTTCATGGAAGAATAGCATCATTATCATCGTCCAATCAACAGCAGCTAAGGTACTCAATTTCCCGAGTGTTTTCGCGTAGTCATGTATTTTTTCTTATCAAATTCAAGAAAACTAAAGAATTAAGAGCGAAAATTGAAAGAATGTGATAAGTGTATTCGCGTTGATCGTTTTTATTTTTCACAAAACTAACGCGAAAAAACGCGGTAAGTCGGAAGCCGGCTAATACAGCAATTTTTTTTTCACTACAACGTCTAAATAATCATATCATCATTATCGTGATTATAATTATGCCGAATTCGAGTGACATGATCACGGCCACTGCTACTATGCCATCATGTGTGTACATTGTCGAGTATGTACTCCTATCACTTACTCGTGTACACTGCTATCTACTACTGTGTATCTCTCTCAACGTTAAAAGTATCCCCAACTTTCTTCTTGACTGAATGGATGACTTGTTTGCATGAAGGTTGATTCAATACATTGCGATCAATATGTCAGCATTAGAATTGTGTTTTGACCAGTTCGAATGGTATTCAAGGATCGTGTAATGAAATTTGGACCAAGGTAGTTGTATAGTGTACTGTAGACTAATTAACTAAAACTAAAAACGTAGTATTTAAATTTAAATTTTCCTTTTTATTTTATTTTTTTATGGGGAATTCAGTGCATGTTGTGGTACATTTTGAAAGTAGACCAGTGCGTTTCAAACATACTCAATCCTCTGTGGAACAAAATAGAAATTTACTGTATTTCGTTTTATTCGTTGTGGCATTCAAAAGACCAGCACCTTTTGAGCATGTCTTCAAAAAAAATCTGGGATATGAAAAATATCAAAAGTGAAGAATCGTGGTCCCTTCTTGGGGGAGGGGGGGTCATTGTAGTACAACAGGAGCAGGTAAACAAATAAATTCTGGTAGGGGCTTATTTGACTACTTTATAATATTCAATGATGCCGATATATTGATAAATTAATTCATTTTTTAGAACGAAAAATGCCGTATTACATTAATGGGCGACAAGTAGCCCGAAGCACATACTTCCGCAAAAGGAAGCAGGTTAGAAAAAATTTAGTGTCCCTGAGGTAATTTTTATTGACAAGAAAAATTGAAAGATGTCTGTTTATTGCAATATTTAGGTTGTAAGTCTAAGCATTCAAACCAGGCCAGTACTACTCGAAGCTGAAGGCGAGTGTTGTGAAGACGATGATGATGCTACGAATAACAATGCTGGGAATGAGAACGACCTCCATGCTGAAAATGAAGGTCGTGATCACAAGGATCCTGATTGTGTCGAAAGTGAATATGACTGGGCTGAAAACGAGTATTCTGAAGTAGATGATGACGCTTTTGCTTTTCAGCCACTTATGAAGAGGCAATGCGAGAAGAAAAAGCAGCGGAAAACAGAATTCACTCCGAGAATGATTCGAATAGGAAACCGAAAGAGTAAGTAAAAAATTTTACACATGGTAAATTTGATATAATAATATAACTAAATTTTTGCCTTGAATTATAAGTAGAGAGACAGGAATCCTTGGCATTTATAATTTCGTTCGGAAAGCAGTTAGAAAAGTGCTGATTAGAAATGAGTACGAATCAGGGGAGGGTGGGGCTGTCGTTAAATTTTTATTTTGCCGAAAACTGCCGAAAGAGACTATAAGAGCCAAAAGTGCGAATAAGTGCCGAAAATGGGTAAAAATGTTAGAAATTACCGAAATTGGGAAGGAAAAGGAAACAAGAAATAACGAAAGAGACACAAAATTGAACCACATCGTTGGTTAATGACGTGTTCGGCGTTTGTGAGCCCCGGTTGAGCGATTCGACCCAAGATAACGTCGAAAAATACCTCATCGTGATGCACAATTCGCGATTTTTGTAAGATATCTTGAAATAAACGGTTTTTTTCTTGGGTCTCTATAAATGCCGAATAATGCCGAACATTTGATTTTTAGATCCGAAATGAGTCTTCATTAGTGCTGAGAATTCTTGTCTCTAATTATAAGGCATTGTACCTGTATATTTAAGAAAGGACTCTGGGAAGACATTCAAATGTTTGGCGAGTTAGAATGGTCTGGTGGTTTGTACTCAGTTATTATCAGTAGACTGCTTAGTCTCAATTCGCTGTAAGAAAGCACTTTACCTCGTATTGAGGGTGGTTAAGAACTGAGTGTATTGGTCTCTGTATTTTGTGGCCGTTGGGAGGTCACACACCTGGATTTTTGCTATCGCTGTGGGGTCACTTACTTCTATCACATGGAGGTGGTTTCACTTCTTCCACTGAGGACTCTGGGAAGGCATTCAAATGTTTGGGGAGATAGAATGGTCTGTGAGTTGGCACTCAATCATTATCAGTACACTGTTCAGTCACAATTCGCAATAAGAAAGCTCTTTACCTCGTATTAAGGGTCATTAAAAATTGAGTGTATTGGTCTCTGTATTTCGTGGCCGTTGGGAGGTCACACACCTGAATTTTTGCTATCGCTGTGGGGTCACTGTCGTGTATTCTACCAAGCACTTATCTTAATTCCAAAATGAATGTTTTTATGTAACATGGAGAATTTACGAGTATTATGTTAATCAAATGGAATCTATCCAGAAATCAAACATTGGACAGTTGTTGTAGTTGTAGTTGGTTAACGATTGACGCCAGAAAAGTGAAATTTGAGGAATTTGGAACTGAGGTATGCGATACTCACGAAAAATAGTGTTATTTAACCTAATAAGGCCCAGCCTGGTACGATCAATTGATTATCATTTCAGGTATAACTTACTCATAAATTCCTAGTTGCTTAACATTTTATTTATCGAATTTCAGGTCGGGCTTATTAGGTATCAGGTGGCCCAGCCTTCGTTGGTGGGCTGGATTTATCAAGTTTTGAAAAAGGGGTATTTTTATTAGAAGATCTGAGGAACGTAGAGCAGTCTAGAAAAATTTCAAGCTAGCCACTTTTTAAATATTGCAGTCGACGACTATAGCACGAAGAAGGAAAAACATGAAATCACTTACATGCAAGTCTGGAGAGCCAAGACCTTAAACCAGGGCCTTATTGAGCTCACCTACCTTGATACGCGCATGAGGATCACGTCTCACACTCGGCTCACATGAGCATGTCATACATGCGAAGACTCTTGTAAGCTGATATTTCGATTTATGGTCATTATCAGGGCTGCAATTTTTATGCACAAAAAATAGCGAAATATGCGCATATTTTATGCACTGAATTCAGTCTAAATAATATGCCGAAAATATGCGTCAAAATTGTAAGATATGCGTAAATATGTAAATACAATATGGGTATTGGGTATATTTTTTCAAAAGAAAAATTAAATTGGATACACTGAGGCAATTTTTATCATAGTTTAAAATGATTCAGCCAAGTATCTCCTTAAGAGTCCAATCTTCTTTTAATAGGAGATGCACCCAGGGGATAATGCACCTATTCGTAATTTCTTGGTGACTGATGAATGTGATGCAGGCAAGAGAAACGCTATCTCACGTGCAAAAGAACATATTTTTCTAAAAGCTTGTCTACTAATTCATTAACCATTAGGTCTTCACAATTTTTTTTGGAGTCGGACATCATTCTCAACATTACAAAACTAATTTTTTGTGGGGAAGAAATTGAAAAATAAGCAGAATTCGTGCAAAATACGCGGTAAATGCCAAAATATGTGAAATATGCATGATGAAGTGCTGCTTCATTGACTCAGAATTCTGTGATTCGTTAACATCTTTTGATACTTATACCTATACGCCATAGATACAAATACGAGTATACATTCGCATAAAAATTGCAGCCCTGGTAATTTATTATAATAGAATCTTCCAATTTTGTTTCCTCTTTCAAGATATAATTTGCTGATTCTTAAATTTTTAAATGACCATGACTGAAAATAAATGACCTGAATGACTGTTAAACACTTTAATACAACATACTACACCCCTCCCCCCCAAAAAAACCACCAACGCAGATGAATGTAGGCCAACACTACTGATAAAATTACCCCCAAAATATTTTCCAGCGACGCCACTGGTATAAATTCATGATAACGGCCCACGAACACACATCAAATACATTATCGGACTATACAAATCCTTACCAATATGAGTTAGCTGTAACGACAGGCCAGGCTGTTAGTCGCTGCGGTTCAACTTCGCGTATTTAGCTCGGTGTCTGGAATGTTGTCCTAAGCGGCAACGTTGCACATTGTGTATCAAAAATGGCCTCAGAACGTACATGATTTTCGGAAATACAGCTAAAACGGTTGACCCCACAACGCCGTCCAGTTCCGCATTCACGGGTGTATTTCATACACACACGTGAGACCTCATAAGGTACGGTTTTTCTCTATTCTTTATTTTTGAGTGTAAGTGAAATCAGTGTTAGCGGTTTTGTAGAAAAACACCGACATGCTGGTGTGTACAGTGTCGCCAACGTTCTAACAGCATTTTAAAGCGCTTTTTCAAGAGACCCCATAACGTACGGTTACACCGGAGGACCTCCCTTTGTACGGTTATTCCGTATGTGTGTGTGTGTGTGTGTGTGAGTACCTCCGCCCATTTTTGGGCATACGCCTCCACGTAGCTTTTCCATTTTTTTTTATCCTGCGCTTATCTTTGCCACCCAGGGCCCCAGTTCTCTGACGAGAACGTGGAACTGAAAGACGGAAGCTATTGTGGACTTGAGGGGTGAAGCCCGCCCTGAACTCTGGAAATCTAATTCTCGATTCTTCAAATTTCTGAATTCTTCTACGTAAACCTCCCTTTTTTTCAACTGCTACATTTTGTACACTGGAAACGTGGACTCGCGCCCCCAACACCAAAAGAGTATACTTTCGAGTTTTTGTTGGTGAACTTTTTTTTTTCTTGATTGAAATAATTTGTGAATCAGATTCTTGATTGTAGGTGTTGAAAAACAATTTTCCATAAGCCCCTTATTTTTAATCGAAATCTTTTGTGGATCAAGGAATAACTCTCCCACCTACGACGAAAACCTAAAACTCGATTTTCCGGCTTCTCAATGTTATTCTTGGTGAACGTCTTACTTTTTCAATTCAAATAATACGTTAACCCTCTTCTAATAATTTACATTTGTTTTAATAATAGTTAGATTATAGCAGCAAAAGGCAATAACACTCTCAGTAAATAAAAATAATAATATAATATTGTGGACCCGATGGATGGTCTCCACCCCAATTCCGCAAATCTAATTCTCGATCTTTCAGCCTCTCAAGATTATTCATGGTTAACTTTTTTCGATTCAGATCTATTGTGGATCCGTTGGGTTGACCCCGACCCCAACTTCGGAAATTGAATTCTCCATTTGGTCGGCTTAAGAAATAATTTTCCGTGAGCCCCTGTTTATTTTTTTGTTCGAAGTCTTTTAAAGAGTCATAAGGTATATCAGAACAGTGAAATTTGTAGCCGTAATAGTATTTAACTCACGAATCATTGATTTATGTAGTATTTTTATGTTCTTGAATTTCTCTCGAGGGACCATAACTAGAAATTTCAAAAGGGAACGTATACTCAGAAGTCCAAAAAATCGTAAAAAATGGTTACTCGATCGATAAAGAATTAAAATGGAGTAAAGCCTAAACAAAATTCAATTTTTTGCATGTAATAGGCTATATTGTTTTTCATATGTAAAGTAGATAAACTCACTTCTGAATAATATTAATACATTTGTTATGACATAACCTGTCATATTTAAGATCCATAATTAGAACTGTGCATGTAGAAAAATGAAGTTTTACTTGATTTCTTTAGCCTTTGTTTAACATTTCCAATGTGTCTCCCTTGAAACAGTAAACTTGATGTGAAGTCGAAAAAATACATGTTTTGATTAAAACTGCTTTTTTCTCTTGGACAGTATGAGAACATCTATCTCTATGTATCAACGACTTTACCTGCAGTGGACACTTCTAAATTTGAAATAGTTACAGTATATGCATATACTGTAGTTTGATATTTACATAAGGTGTATCTCTGTGTAATGATAATAGGCGCATCCTCATAGAAGTTAACTTTTTTTCCTATATACATAAAATAAATTCTGTGTTTCTAATGCAAATTAACCTATATTTCATTAACTCCGGGGGTGGGCCCGCGAAGCGGGCAGGGGGCGGAGCCCCCTAGTAGTTCAATAAAATTATTTCATTGCGTCATTTTACTAACATTCAACCACGTACTGTAAACAATTTTTACAAAATTGATAATTTTTCTAACTATTTTTACTTTAACATGCAATACGAAAATTAAAATTTTAAAATTGTCATACATCAACGAAGAATGATTATTTTTTCTTTAGGCGTCAAATTTATTTCTAGGCGTGCAACTTTTTCTTAGTCGTGCGGTTTCATTCGCGAGACGTGAATTTTTCTTAGGGAACCGTTTTACCCTTCCCAGCGTGCGATTCCATTTTTTGGGGCGTGCCAAAAATGCATTCCATGTATTACTAATGAAACTAATATTATTTCATTATAACTTCTGCTTATTTTCATAGAGAAAGAAAAAGAGTTACGCTCTGCCGGCAGTCCCAAAGATGAATCCCCGAATGTACTTTATAAAGGTAAGTCAAAAGTTATTACAGCCTGGAGGATTACAATCGCCGCTCGTTTTTCCATGATTTAATCATTTTTAAAGATTATATATTTGGTCAAGAACTCTTCTTCTCTCAATAACCTTACCTTTCTCCATATTGTCGTTCTGTAGATACATCAGTTCAACTTTGTAGGGCAGAAACAAGTTGTGACTTTCATCAATGGATGAGTAGAAGTTCAAAATTATGGTAAAAATTGCAAAGATGAGTTAGGCAATATTATAGCATAATAGAGCTGATTGTATTTAAGATTTGAGTTTGTCTAGGGGTTAGTTGCAATTATTAACAACACAATCACAAACACTCACACTGAAGCTATACTCACGACTATAAGGCCAGTTAGGAATTACATTTGGGGGTATTGTTTATTGCACATCTCTCTGTCCCACAAAACCTAATCATCATTAATATATTACTAATGAAACTAATATTACTTGTATTTCAATAAAACTGCTTATTTTCACAGAGAAAGAAAAAGAGTTACGCTCTGCCGGCAGTTCCAAAGATGAATCCCCAAATGTACTTGATAAAGGTAAGTCAAAAGTTGTTACAGACAGGAGGATTAAAATGGCTGCTCGTTTTTTCATGATTTAATAATTTTTAAAGATCTATATTCGGTCAAGAAAATAAAATACAAAAAACATTGGCCATAGCCAGTACAAACAGTAAGTCTCAAAGACTAATCCGCAAGCCCTTTTGTAGCCTTATAAACTTTAACAATCCTAATGGGTAATTATATATATTTCCGGTATTTTCATAATTTACAGTGGACAAAGTAACCAGCATGTAGATCTAGTGATTAATCTAAATCAAAATAATAATACTCTATTCCTTTGTATAACTGCGTATTATTGCCCATAACATCAGCCATCCCTAACTTTAGCATTTACGCAAGCTTTTGAACGTTCCTGCATTAAACTTAGTTGTCCCTTATTGGCAGTTATGGGTCCACCCTGATGACTGCATACACAACGTTCCCCATTGGCCGTTACTGATCCACCCTGTTCACTGTATCTTACGCGACATACGACATCCTTTGTTGGCCTTTTACTGGCAATTGCAATCTTCTGCTTAATGCTAGTAACGTACACATCAAGGCACTTAATAATTTGGCGCGGATACTGACTGTAGTATGCCTTCCGCAGCAGTTATGGAACCACACAATACTTACTTTCTTAACTGGCAGCTGCTTAGGTTTAGAGAAAATCATCAAGTCCGATGTTCCTGATAAAGTTGATTGTATTTAAACCTTGAGAATATGTCTAAGTGTTAGTTTTGGTCATTAACAACATTACACTCACACTAAAGAGGTCTTGGCTGTAAAGGTAGTTAAGAATAGCGCTTAATCCCATAGGAACCTAATGGAAACTGACATTATTTCATTGCAACACTGTGCTTATTTTTACAGAGAAGGAAAAAGAATCAACCGCCTGTAATGAAAACAATGATGAAAGTAAGTCAAAAGTTATTACAGACAAGAGGATTACAATAGGCACTAGTGTAGCCGTGATTTAATCATTTTTAAAGATCTATATCACTGTACAACAGAAAAATTGTCCATGTTTCAAAAATAGGCAATTCCAGCTGCATTTTCCACACCAAATCAACCATCACTCACATTTTCCTTAAAGCTCCGTCAGCCGTTCTTAATTTCAAATAAAAATCGTTTCAAGTTGATACTGACACTCACCTGAGCAAACGCTGCAATGTGCAATTACGTGCTTGTGCAGGGAACAATACACATTGCCGCATCTGCTGCAGTTTGTCAACATTGATTCAAAATAATGGAAATGACTGACCTAACTTCAAGGAAAACGGCGAACGGTAGTGGATGCAGCACAAAAAACAGCAGGAATCACATATTTTTGTTTCATGCACAGAACTTTCATCAGATTTTTTTGTTGCACGGTGTATTCAGTCAAGAAGGAAAACAATAATGTTGACATGTTTGTCTTTGTTATTTTCTCTTTGAGGAAAGTTCTTTCTAACTTTAAAAATTTGCTCAATTTTTTCATCAACTCCGAAAAATTTATGGAAAAATACTTTCTTTTTGTTGCAATAATTGTTCCATTGACCTGGAGTGTTTCTTTCTCTCTTTCTTTCTTTCCTTCTTTCTTTCTTTACTCAAATAAATGACTAAATCATGGCATTCAGATTGGAAATTGGATCAATGAAAGTAATAAGTTGGTTTAATTGTGTGCATTTCAGGGCAAGAAACCGGAAAATAAATATTAATGGAATTTTTCAACAAAAGAACTAATTCATAAATGGAAGATAATCTCGAATATTATTGCATTACTTTCTTTGAGAAAAAAAATTACATTCACTTTCTTATAATGATTCAAACAATGTATTTGTATTAATATAATTATTATAAATATAAAAACTCTTTTAGCTTTCATTATAATAATTATATTATATTATATTTTTAATTATTTCTGCACCAGAATGGATTTTTCTGCATGCATACCATCAGTATCAGATCTTTATCTGCAGTAAAATGCGGCATACTGCATAGTTTTCAGCGACAGAATAAAATTTTTCTGCATACATATAGGGAGTAGCAGACGACTATTTGCTCTGCATACAGCGGCACACTAAATCTGGTTTTCAGCGGCAGAATTGAAACTTTTCTGCATACATACTGGGAGGGCATTGTAATTATCTGCAGCTGAATGTGGCGTACAGCACGCATTTGTCTGCAGCAGAACAGAATTGTCTGCATACATACTGGCAGTAACTGAGTAATGATATGCAGCAGAACGTGGTATACTGTATGTGTTTGTCTGCAGCAGAACAGAATTGTCAGCACACACACTGGCAGTAATAGAGTAATGATATGCAGCAGCATGCAAGGTATTAAGCTGTCTTTTTTTTCTGTAACCGATGCTTCAGTCTCATTTCTAGTAGGCATCTTCTGCTACCGAATTTTCGGCCAAGAAATTGTCAGTAGGGCAGTGAAATCCACTTAGTATGATCTCGCTTATGAAAATAATTACAATAATATTATTATCGAATGTAGGAAATGAAAGTTGCGCGGTACAAATTGAAAATGTGATACTGGATCTAACAAACAGAGATGAAGCCAGTAGTTCTGAATTCAATGGTGGGTAATTTGAAGTACAGTGGAATCCACTGAGTATGATCTTGCTTATGAAAATAATTCGGCTATTGTGATCAAAGTAGGCTGGTCCGGTCCCGTTTGATGTTTTTCCATGTGAAATTGGCCGCATAGTATGATCAAAAAGCCAGATACAGTGATCAAAGTACAGACCGTCAATCGGCTATCAAAGTACTATCGGCACACCAAACTACATCAGTGTCTTTGAAGAAGCCGATGAGGTAGAAGAGAATTTGCAAAATGCTCTTTTAGAAGGTGGTGTCGAACCAGTTTGTTTTGCTGAGGTAAGTGTCTCATGTTCGAGGAAAGTGCCGCAAACGTCGATTGTTAAGAAACAGCATTGTTGTGGTAATGAAAAATGTTCAACCAAACACAGTATCATTTACATCCCACCATTCTAATGGAGGTACCCCATTTTGATATAGTGCGGGATATGGTACTCGATATCATGCTGTTTCGACATGAACTGAAAGAAAAATTAAATGAAAGCTCCAATGATCACGTCATTTTAAAATCGACGAAAAAGAATATGAGAAATCAGTTTGATCATAGATTTCCAGTAACGGAGCTGTTAATTACTGCATCACTACTCGATCAGGTATGCCGCAATTATTTACAAGACGTAAAAAAGTATTTAGCGGGAAATTTTACAGATAAAGTGAATTTTTTATCCAATCAACTTGAAAAATTCTAGATTCGTAATATGAATAAGAACAGTGAGGTGCAAAAAGAAACTTTAAATCCTAAAAAGAAAACTTCGGCCCAAAAACACATTGTTCAGTTTGCAAATCAAGATATACACTCAGAAATTAACAATTATCTTGGAATTCAAGAAGATGACATCGATATCCTTGATTTTTGGAAAAAGTATAGCGGAGCGTTACCAAACCTCGCTGCTTTAGCTCGTTTTATCTTGGGTGTACCTGCTACAAGCAGGCTACAAGCACCCCAGCTGAACGAGTTTTCTCCGTGGCTGGACTTGTTGTTAATAAAAAAAAGATCGTCGCTTTGTCCTTCTACTGTAAATAAAATTATTTACATTCATGATAATTATTCTTACCTAGATGACTTCAAATAACTGAAAATGTTATTTTCATGTTCATTTTTTACTTTTTCCGAACTGTTTTTGTTATTCATTCAAGTTTAAAAAGAGCTTATTGAAAATGTCGTTGCCTTCGTGTTCGTATTCATTTTTTCTTAATTTTTTTTTTTGACAAGTCTTTCATTTTTATTTTTATTTTTAAAAAAAAAGAGTTTTTTTAATATGAATTAAATATGTTTTTATATCATAAGTTGATAAGTGAGTTCCTATAATAATGGTTTCAAAAGTAAAAATATTCAAAAAGTTACTTATATTGTTATTAGGGTCGGCTACGAGTAGCCGAGCCTATTGAAATTGCTTTTTCATTTTTCTTTCTTCTCTTCTCATTCATTAGTTCAGTTCAGTTCAGTAGTGCGTCATTTGTCATTTCAGATGTGTTGATCGTGAGCAGATCTGAGTCAAACTTCAGTTCAGCGGCGCCTTATTTTCGAGAAATCAATTAGTTGAAAATAATAAAAGTAATTATAAGTAATTATTTCGATTATATTAGGGTTGGCCACGAGCCTCTTGCAATTACTTTATTTTTTCTTCTTCCGTAGTGCTCATTGATCTTGATCTTCAGTACTGTCTGTGTCTGCGCGAGTGTCATTTTTCAAATTTCAAGCCAAAAACAAAATGTGTTCACGTAAACGACGAATTTACGAAACAGTAATTCAAGTATTGTTGTTTGTTGTATTTATACTGAGAAGTTTCCTATTTTATTTTTTCGCAACCACACGGTAAAATTAAACAGAATCGAAGTACTGTACTTGTTGGAAAAGATATGGATTTAGAAGACGTAAGTAAGTTGTTTACTAATAGATAAAATGGGTTTTTAGTTTAATAAATGTACAGTTCCTTTGAATCAAGCCGTATGTCCAGTAGAAAATTCGGATTCGTCTTATTGTGAGTACATTCTTTCCGTAGGGATGTTGCAAATGTTCCGGATGTAGGGATTTCTTGCCTTATCAGTAAACTATTGTTCGCGAATTCTGATCAAATGAAACATGTTTCATTGAGATATATCTACAGAAAAAATCAGTTCCTCGATTTTCATAGTCGAAAAAATTTTCAAAGAAGAAAGTAGAAATGTCCAATTAGGTTGCAAATAAACATTGTGTGCATATTCATTGCGCCGTGGGCTTTCGCTGGAATTTGGAATTGGAACCAACTTTTGTCATACGCCATACCCGTTATATCTGTGGTACTCTTTATCAGTATATTAGGAAGAAATAATGCGATGTGATTTGGAGACTGTGGAGCAAAACTCGCTCAAGCAACATTATTTGTTGACAAAATTAATTATAGTATCCTTTCAAAGAGCGTAAAAAGCAGAATTTTTTTTAATTTGGTCCGATACAGAAATGTGCATCCACGTTGAAAAAAGCTTATCAGTAAACGTTATGTCCATAAACCGGCATTATGTATTGGCTCTTAATGTTACGTTTCCTCAAAAACAGATTTTGTCGCTTGAGCGGTTTTGGCTTGACAGCGTCCAATTAATTATGTCTTATAAATCATAAATATGTCATGCTTTCATAATTTTGAAACTCCTTAACATATCTATGTACTAGCACCATTAAAGCTGTATTTATTCCACTGCGAAAAACATTACAAGTGTTTTTTAAATTCCAGAATTGTTAAGTGACACATTGTCATTTATGGATACTTTGAATAAGGATGTATCTATTGTTTCTAATTTCATTCAAGGCACTTTATGGAGAGATTTCATGATATCATGTGATTTAAAAAAACCACACTTCCTTTATTTTTATTTTTCGATAAATACCTATAAAGTAAACAATCTTATGAGTTCACACGTCGGTTACGGGAAAACTGGAGCTACATATGTTAGCATCCCTTGTTTACCAATTGAGTACCAAGGAAAACTTGAAAATATCTTTATTTTGGAGCTCTTCAATTCATTAGATCGAAAGAATGTCGCTGATCAGTTATTTTTCCAGAAAGTACTTGAGGAATTGCAGTTTCTTGCGAATGAAGGGATAGTTGTCAGAATACATGATTTGTCAGAAATGAAAATTTATTTTAAATTTTGTCTTCCGTTAGGAGATAACTTGAGTGTTCATGCGATGCTGGGACTCGTTGAGTCTTTCAGTGCGCAGTTTTTCTGTCGTTTCTGTTTGGTACCTAAGTCAGAGATACACAATATTTTTTTGGAAGATGAATGCCCGTTGAGAAATGAGGAAAATTACAAAGAAGGTTTGCTTGAAAAAAACGTATCTGAAAGTGGCATCAAACAAGATTGCGTGTTCCACCAAATTGAAGGTCTTCACATAACTCGCAATCAAGCAGAGACCCAATGCACGATTTTCTGGATGGGATTTGTTGATATGATGTGGGTCAAATTTTACATATATGTATATAAAAGAGAAAAAATATTTTACGTTGAACCAACTCAATGATCGGATTAATGGTTTCAAATATGATGCTAATGATAAAAAATCAAAACCCCCATCACTGACTGAAAGTAGTATAAATAATAAATACATTTCTCTCACAGCTTCCAAAATGTTATGCTTTATTCGTATTCTCCCTATTCTAATATATAATACTAGCTGACCCGCTTCGCGGGTCATCTAGACCGTGGGCTAAAGTGAGTTGGCTAAGTTGAGCTGGCTTAAGTGAGTTTATTAATTCTTTTAGGTATCTCTCTATTTGTTCTGTCTTCAAACGATTGTATCTGTCCCAAATAGTCGAATTCGGAGATTTTTTCCATTTCAGTTCCTTGTATTGTGGTTTACAATCCCGTTCCATATTGGATAATAGTTTTGTTTTACTTGTATTCATTTCTGAATCCGCCTCTGCACTTATCTTTGCCAATTTTTCTCCTATTTCCTGTAGCATCTTTATATGTATTCTTGTCTATCAGTATACCACCGTCCGCGAATTGAGATGGTTCAGTTTTTCACCATTCATCTGTATCCCCATATTTTTCCATTCCGGTTTTCTAAATATTTCAACTAATACACAATTTAATAGGTACATAGAAAGCATTTTGCGCTCGTTTTGGAAATTTCAGATTTTCAATTCCCAAATTAGTTTCTAAAGGGAGACAGTTACCGCCACTAAATTTTGACATCCCTAGTGACAAAAGAAACTGAGAGTCGCACTGCTACCAGTCGCATCGAGTGCGATTCTACGATACGATCGATGCAACTGGAAGCAGTCGATACCATTATCGATGCCTTTTTCAAAAATTAAAAAAAAAAAATCGCATCGAGTTCTACTCTGGATGCTACAGTCGCAACTACAGGCGCTACGACTGTAACATCCAAAGTCGCAGTCGATGCCACAAAGCAAAAAAATGTCGCATAAACTGCGCCTCTCAATACGATAGGCGCTGCGTCTGTCGATACCTCTGAGGTATTGTTAGTGGCAGTCAATACGACTCAAAAAATAAAATCGCATCGACTGCCACTATCGATGCATCAGACGTATCGACAGACGCTACGTCTATGGTATCGAGAGTGGCAGTCAATGCGACTTGACAAATAAAATCGTATCGACTGCTACTCTTGATGCCTCAGAGGCATCGAGACACGCTTCCCCCTCCATATGCACATGCAACAGTTAGATGTGTCTGTGTTATCAACACCATGCCTTCATAAAAAAATTATTGCATACATTGTATTGTAGCAATTTTACATAAATCTATTTTGTTTTCATTGCTAGTGTTGTGTTTCAAGATCTAGGTGTGGTAAAATTAATAACTATTTAAATCTGTGATTACAAAATGTGTTGTGGCTTATCAATCTGAAATGCTCAAGTATTTTGTGCATGTATCATGGTAATGGGTAAAGTAAAAATATGTAGCATGTTTCTTTTTCTTCTTTATAAGCTGGTACCAATTCAGGATGCGTAATCGCCACGATGCCACAATGTCATTCTGACGATTATTATTTGTAATCATGCGGTAAATGTAACCGGTGATACTTTCTGAAACGATGCCAAGTATACGCGCCATCGTCAGGTTGTGATACTCGGCGATTATTTATCCGATTACTTTTTACTTACTCGTGCAGTGCTCTATCCCACATATTAATTTCAGGGTGATTGTTGGTTCATCTTTACAATCTTACAATCGCCCTGAAATTAGTAAATTATGAATATGGCGATCATATCATAGCAGGTATTTGTTATTAGTAGACGAAATTACCTAATACTATTGATCAATGTGAAAATGTGCAACGATTAATTCATTCGTTTTAAATGAAAAATGGCGCGGAAATTCGTGTGTTCGTTTGTGGTAGCTACCAGAATCGGTGAATTCGCATTCGAGAATCTAGAATCCGCATTCAGCGTGTGGAGGCTACTCGCGATGCGATATGGGATTCAGTCGCCTTGTGAGTCGCACTCGATGCTTCTTACGAGGCGATTGAATGCCAAATCACATCGCGAGTAGCCTCCACTGCGACTTTTGAGTATTAGTCGCCTCGACAGTCGTACTGGTGGCCACTCCGGATGCGACTCGGTATTAAGTCACATCGTTAGTAGTATCGAGTACGATTATAATGCCGAATCGCATTCAAAGAGGCCTCCAGTGCGACTATCATGGCGACTAATACTGGAAAATCGTAGTGGATGCGTTTTTAAATGCGATTCGGCATTAAATCGTACTCGATACTATCACCGAGGCGATTTACTTCCGAATCACATTCAAAATTGCATCCACTACCACTAATGAGGCAATTGTGGCTACCACTTCAGCTGGGGGTGAACAATTACGAATTACAAGGTGGAAAAAAATAGTACTAGTGCAATTTGTTGTAATAAAATAAAAAAAATAAAAAAATTGTTTGCTTATAATAGTGATGAAATATAAATAAAGAATTATTGTTTGCTCATTGGGGTTAATAATTATGAATTAAAAGGGGGAGGAATAGGATTTTTTTTTTAATGTTGTCTGTAATGTTAGGCAGGGCGCACACCAAGGAAACTGAAAAGAAAAACGTTGCATGAAACTAATTTCGTGTGCAACAAAAAAGAGCGTTGCTGAAAACTATTTATGTCGATATAGTGATGTTAATAGTATCGATACTATTCGATACCGTATCGATACTTTTTGGTATCGACACCTTTTTTAAAGTATCGAATACCATATCGATACTTGGCAAGGCAGCACTTTTAGTGGTAAAATGAGTAATAGACCAGTTTTGTGATGACGTCACACAGTGTGTTACTGCTCTTGGTTACGGTTAGAAGTACCCATCTTTTTTCGTGCGAACGTATTGACTCCCATAAGAAAAACACACGGAGCAAAGATCATCACGTTACTATATTATGTATCTGAGAATAAGAAATTTGTTAGAAATCAGAAATTTATTAGCAAAAGCTAAGAACCTTCTGGATTAAAAATATAGGTATACGCCTGCTTTTTAACAAATTTCTTATTCTCAGGTAGTAACATAATGATCTTTACTCCGTGTGTTTTTCTTATGGGAGTCAATACGTCCGCACGAAAAAATACGGGTACTTTTGCTAACAGTAACTCACTGGTGTGACGTCACACAAAACTGGTCTATTACGATGGAAAATTGAGTAATTACGATGGAAAGTCACAAGCCAAATATCGAGTGCCAATAAATTCGAATTCAAGATCAAAATAAAAAAGTAATCTAATTCTAATCTCATCTTGCGCTCTTTTTGCCATGCCTTTGCTTTGCCATTTGCCATGTACAGATTGAGTGAAAGTGAATAAGTGATTGATTAAATATCTATTTAACTTGAAATTCGTGTTGAATGGCCGTCGTTTTGGTGCTTTCTGAAATTTCAAATTACATTTCGCTAATTTGGTACAATCATTGTTGAAAATGTCCAACTCCAAGTTGCAAACCCAGTCAGAGTCCCCCGGGCAGTTGAAACAAAAAAGAAAGGTCCGCGGTACTAGGATTAGGTACTGATTTTTGGTCCAACGATCAACTTCAACGTCTCGCAAGTTCGTAATAAATCATTTATATTTACCTAATGAAATTTTGAAAGTACCTATGTGTAATATAATTTTCTTAATTATCACTTAATCAGAAGAAGAAGTGGACGATCCTGGTGTTCCAGATTCGATTATTCCTTCTCAGAGTTCATCTAATTCTGATGTAACGCAAGCACAAGCTTCACAAGCAATAACTACTCCTCAAAATGCACCAACTCAGACTCAGCATCGGCGTCAGCCTCTTAAAAATGATATCAGGTAACTTGAATGAGATGAGTATCAAAGTTTCGTCTTAAATCCTTAATTTTGAAATTTTTAAATACAAAATACACCTAATTTCAGACCCTCTGTTAAAAAACCCGGTAACGAATCGTCAATTTGGAAGTTGTGTGAAAGAGAGTACAATCCAATGACAAATCATAGGTATGCTGTTTGTAAACTCTGTCGTGTAAGAAAATATTTAACCAAAACTACCTCAAATTGCCGTAAACACTTGAAAACTACTCATCCGCTCGAATTTGCGAAAGCTGAACTTGAAGATGAGAATGAGACGGATTCAACCACTACTGATGCTGAAATGACAGATCCTGGCGTATCAAAAGTGAGTGAACAATTATTGATTATCCAAATTCGATTTCAAACTATTTCAATTTTCATGCTAATTTTAAATCAAATGTTTATAAAATTTTTAGACTGGTCCTACTAAAAATAATGGGGATGTGGAAGGTCAATCAAAGACAAAATAAATTCAAACAGTTGTCTTTCAAGAAAACATTACGACTTCGACCGAAAAAAACTCCGCACCCCAGAACGAGTCCGAGAAAAAAATATTTGGATAAACTATTGATAGAGATGATTTGCACAGATTTTCAGCCACTTTCGATAGTGGAAGATAAGGGATTTCTCCGATACTCCCATGGTCTAGATCCGAGATACGATGTACCTTGCCGTCAAACAGTAACTGATAAGTTGCTACCAGAAGCCTACGATCTATGTTTATCAAATTTCGTTGAAGAAATGCAACATGTGATGTAAGGAAATGAAATTAAAGTAATCAAAAATCGAAATAGAAATGATATATTTCAAATTAAATTCGTTCATCTTCGTTATATTTTTTTCAGGTACATGTCTATAACTTTTGATATTTGGACCTCGAATGGAAAAAGAAATTATATGGCTGTAACTGGACATTATACACGTGAAAATGAGTTAAAAACGTGTCTTCTAGGTTTTTTAGAGGCTTCGGAGAGTCATACATCGGATGATTTAGCTGCAATTTTGAAGTCAGAAGTTATTGATAAATATCCGCAGCTGAAATTTACATGTTGCGTCACCGACTCTGCGTCTAATATGCTTAAAACTGCGAAAATTTTGAATCTTCGTCATATTCCATGCTTTTTACATCGAGTTCAGACAACGGTGAACAAAGCAATCGCCCTCGTTTCAAATTCGAAGGACCTGGTTCAACTTGAGATCGACAAAGACGGTGGTACTATCCAGGATGTATTCGATGATTTAGAAGAATTGGATGAATCTATCGAGTTAGTTTTAGATACCTTTATTATATTTTATTTGAATGAGCTATGTAATATCGTAATACTAATAGAGAGGTGCTTTACTTCATGACTAAAATTCAACAGCATCATAATTTTTTTACCGAACAGTCTCAGCAGATCTCTACTTCTACCAACCATTTGAAGCAAATATCAAAGCAAATAATATTTAAACAATCAATTTATTTTCATTTCAGGCAAGACGAACTTCGAAAATCAGGTACTACTGCTCTAAAACTTCTGATCAACGTCAAGAGGATTGTCCAGTTCTTCAATCAAAGCAATCAACAGATGAATAAATTGAGGATCGCCTTGAATGCTAGCAAGAAACCTTACAACAGTTTGATCCAATCAGTCAAAACAAGATGGAACTCAACTTACTTTATGCTTGAAAGGTTCCATGATTGTTTAGATGAAGTAACCATAGTTTTGAACCGAGCGACACACAAATTGACTTTATTAACTACTGAAGAAATAAATATCATCCCCGATGTATTAGCTTTACTGAAGCCGTTCGCCGATCTCAACGAACCATTGAGCGGTGAAAACTACCCTACAATTTCGTTGATTACACCCTGTATAACAAGTCTATTCGAAGAAATCGACGAAATTGAAGTAAAAACTGTCCAAGGAACACAGTTACGTGAACAACTTTTGTCATTCACTAAAAAATATCTCGCGCCTTATGAAGAATAAATTGACTTTTGCAGGTATGATTTCCATATAATAGATTTTAAAAATGCAATATGTACCTATTTATCAACAATAATATTCATTTCAGTTGGGCAACAATCTTAGATCCGAGATTTAAGGACACAAGATTCCGTGAAATAAGGAATGCCACAAATAGCCTTTCTCAGATAAAAAATTACTTGGCAAAATTGAAAACCCAAGAAATAACAGCATCAGCGCCAAGTGCAAGTGAACAACCGAGTTCGAGCGTTGTACCTCCATCATCCGCTTCAAAAGCTCCAAAAGGTGATGTTTCAAAAAGTTTAAAGTCTAACCCCGTCCAACTTTTTAAACAAAACGATTGTTTATTTTCTTTACTTTGTATACAGGATTGTTGAATCGTCTGTTCGGACGTGGAAACAATAAACAAAATTCTAAGCAAAGCTCATCTCCAGCTCCAGTAAGAACAGGGTTGCCACTTTTTTTCAGGATTGGTTTTCCCTGACTTTTCCCGGTTTTCCAGGCCAACTTTTCCAATTTTCCCTCACCTTTTTTACAGGATTCCGAGGAAGCCCAGAGGGAGGAGAGTCACAGAAATTTTTTACAATACAAATAAAAAAAGTTTACTCTGATAAAATACGAACTCGTTTGTTATTTTCAGAAAATTTCCCTGACTTAAATGAAAATTCCCTGACTTTTCCCTGACTTTTCCCGGTTTTCCAGAAAGTGGCAACCCTGAAGAAACAACGCCCGATCAGAGGTAGTTGTGCTCCTGAATTCGTACAACGTTAGTCCTGTCGTATCAGACAACCCGCTGAATTTTTGGAAAAATTATGCTTCAATGCCAGATCTAGCGAACTTGGCATTTCGTTTGCTTAGTATCCCGGCTTCGAGCACGGCGTCAGAACGCGTATTTTCTGCCAGCGGATACACCTGTACCTCCCGAAGAGCGAACCTGTCGTCCGAACACTTGGAAAAAATCCTGTTTATAAATAGAAATACGGCATTCTTAACGGAAAAAAAAACAACTAAAACGTTCAATTTTGCAACTTTTCGTCAATTCGGTCAATTAAAAGTTCGTGTTCTGACTCTGAATGCTTGTAGTTTTTTATTTCAATATTTAATTACTTGAATTTAACAATGTAAGTTGAAAAAAAATGGAAAGGTAGATATAAGAAGTATCGATACCAAAAAAAATCGATACTTCAACATCACTATGTCGATACCGCACACCGAAGAAACTAGAACACGTTGTGCTGATACTGTTTTGAATTGTGCTGCTTCCCAAAGGGGTGAATCACCATGGTGGGTCGGGGAAATGCTACCACCCGAAATACAATTTGAGGGCTGAAACTGTGTAAATGAATTGTGTTCGAATTGTGCTACCCCCTAAAAGGGTGGGACTTAGGAAATGTATGCCCACCCCTCCCCCAAAAGTGGGTAACGGTTTGAAACTTGGTAGATGAATTGTGCTCGAACATTGCAAAACTTGTGTTGATTTTGAATTCCGCTGCCCCCTAAAAGAGCGTGGTGACTAACCAAGCTGCCGGCCTGAAAAAATACCCCCACCCCCAATTCGATTTCAGGGCTTAACTACTTTCAACCTTATATGTTCACAACGAGCAATGAGTATTATGAATATGAAGCTGAGATAGAAGTAATATGTTACCAAAGAGGCGGGTGAGTTTGGTGGGACTGGATTAGAGTATGTAGGTCTGTCCCTTGTATTGATTGTCTAGTAGGCTGACGGCCGACATACAATTCAAGCTGACTAAGTGAAGAACAATTTGATCAAAGTTTGGAAAAGACCATTTTTTGATGAAACAGTGAGAAAAATGTAATTACCTAATCATCTCACTCGAAAACAATCGAACCCACAAGACCTTGATTGGACCCTACTAAAAAGGATGCTAAGATATCTGAAGAATACAATCGAATATGGTATCTTATTAAAACCAGCAAATGAAGTGTTTGAAATATTTGTAGATGCTGACTATGCAGCAGACGTATCTTGTAGGTCCACTACTGGATACATAATTTGTATGTTTGGTAACCCGGTAGCTTGGGCTAGTGGCTTACAACCTGTCATAGCTGAAAGTACTGGCGAAGCAGAGTTTCTAGCACTATGTGACTCAATCCAGTCAACCCTGTACCTTAGTCGGCTGACTGAAGAAACAGTTGGACCAGTAGAATATCCGATTAAAGTTTTTGAGGACAATACAACTGCGATACCTACGTAACTGTGCCCCTACAGCCTCAAAAAGTAGACTTTAAACACGTTGAGTTGAAATATCTAAAAGCGAAAGAATATTTCGAGAAAAATATATTAACGCCGGTAAAAAGAAACACAAACGATCAGATAGCAGACCTACTGACCAAACCGTTAGAAATTCAATCTTTTAAAACCCTGAGAGACAAAATAATGAATGTACCGCTGAGACTGGAATAAACCCAGTCAAGAAGCATCCCTATATTATGTAGTGTGTGCACAAATACTTGTAGTATACGAAGAAAATGTAGTTTTTATTACAAAAAAAAAAAAAAAAAAAAATCAAATGTATATGTTGCAGACTTGTTGAAAATTCGAAAACATGGAAGATACTTCATGTAACTCACTCTCGTTGATCCGGATACTGTAGTGGTTGAAAGTTTTTAGCTTCTCTTATTATTTTTGTTTTACTTAATGTGTCCTTAATTTATGCTGTAATGCATTAGTCCTTAGTTATTATGATATTGTTACTGGTATTTTGTAGTAGTACTTATGACACTGTTATTATTCTATTTTCATACTTCATTCTTATTTTACATTGTATACGAGTCAACACACCATCGCTGTCCGGGGGGGGGGAGTGTTGGCTACACTGATTCGTTCTGTGGTGGTCGAACATTCTTAACTGTCGTTTTTGGCTGTTGTCTGCCGCGTGTTGTATTTCTTGTTGTTTCTACATTCTCGATTAAAATAAAAAAACATTAAAATATTGTCAGTGTGTTACGTCTTTATTCAGACAGTTGCCAAGCCAGGTTCAATAATCGGGAAACTTGGGAAATTTAAAATAAAGGTTTGTAAACTATAAACTACCAACATCGGCAACTTCATCGTCATTAATGTAAGGAGATTAACGAATGAACTACGAGTAAAATCTGTACAAACATATGAGACATAATCGTACTTCAACATAACTGACAATCAGTGTATCCGTTTGGTCTGAAAAAGGTCAACCTAAACAGAAATAATGTGGTAACTGATCTGGTCACTGCAAAGCACTTTGGGAGCTGGTGTACCAGAACTAGATTAAACCAACATCTAAAACGATAGCCGATGCTTGGTTTTGGTTACTACAGATGTTGTCTCGAATAAAACGAATGTTGAAAGAAACAATTCGAGTACTACAAAATTAAGCGAAACTGTGGGTTCACTAGTTTGAACTAAACAAATACACCTAACTGGATTCAAGATACGATAAGAACACGACCACTGAAATAGAATTTCCATCAGCTACATTATTGTACTAGCAAACAGTGTTTGGAACCTATTGAATTTTTCATTTTGATCGGTTTTGAGCTTTGTAGTTTCCATTTTGGTTGGTTTTGGTTCGGAACTTCCATCTAATTTGCCAATAGGTTTTGGTTTCAGTCATGAGACCGTTTTAAAATACTGAGAAGGTCTTATTTCGGTCTTCCATTGCTGGACCGGTTTTGGTTATGGTCTTCACTTCACAAAATGAATCTGTTTTAGTCAGGCTCAAAAAATCTTTCTCAAACATTTTTTAGAGTTAATTCACTTTGACAATTGAAATAAAATCCTAAAATCTGATACACTGACGCAAAGTCGCAGCACCCGCCCAAGGGGCGACAAAGAAGAACAGAAAACGATTGACCAATTGGGGACCTTTTCATTTAGTTGGTTTATGGTCTTGACGCACGCATGAGCTTTCATTTCAATCGGTTTTGGTTCCAGTTAAATCTACATTTCAAATATTTGGTTTATGTTTTGGTCAACGACCAGTTGAGTTTAAAGTTTCAGGTCTTAATTTGGTCTTTTGCATTTTAATGGGTTTTCGTTTGTCTCATGAAACTGTTGAATTTGAATGGGTTCCGGATTCGGTTTCAGTTCTGGTTCCAAACACTGCTAGCGAACTTCATACAATCACATTTTTTGGGAACAAAACAAAAGAATGTGGTATTTCTGTGGAAGTAAAACTGCGACATTTCATGGTATATCTTCATTGTCATTTTCCGGGTCAAGTATCCATAGTATTACAAAACTTCAAAATGTATCTATTTATCTACTTATTGGAACCGAGCTGTATTTTGGTGAACACATACCTGCATGAAATCATCGACTGGCGAACGGGTTCCCACTCCGTGACTAGTTATTTCAACGCGGTCGAATTGAACAATTGTAACACGCGAACGCATGGCCAAACAAATGCACTTATGTACGAAATAACGAAACCAGTATAGAACACTACTAAATTTTAGATGAATTGGTAGTACGAACATGGTCACACTTGAAAAAGTAATACAGGCGTCACATTATGAGAAAATATCAACCGAGCACTACTTTGCAAATTCCGTTGTTACATTAGATAACACGATCCAACATCGAACTGAAAGCCGGCTACCTCTCACATCAAATGACCACGCGTTCCTGTTGTTCGGCTGTGTGTCATTTCATGCATGTTGTACTTCGTAAGTGTAAAGATGTGAAGAACTAAACGGGTATACTGAACCGCCATTTTGATTCTCAACTAGCCCACACATCCTTGATCAGATGATCACGCCTTCACGCGTTTGAGCGCGTGACAGGGACTGAAAGTCAGCTGAAAGCCGAAAGCTTAAGCCGTATTAAGCTGTATTTTTACAAGCTATAAGCCAAAAGCTGAAAGCTTTATAAGATTTTTAAAAGCTGAAAGCTAAGCCAAAAGCTGTATTTTCAAAAAGGCTTTTGGGCTCGGTTACCAGTTCAATCTGGACCACTATTCTCGAAAAGTTGCTATGCGATGTTATGATAACAACGGTTGTTACCAGTTGTTATTGAACAGTTGAACACCAGTGTTGTTAGACATAACAAAACATAATGACAAAATGACAAAATGACAATTGAATTTTAGGAATTTTGTCATAATGACAAAACCATTTCTCAGTTTTGTCATATGACAAAATGGAAATGACATAACAAAAAAATGAATCAATGACAAAACAAAATGACAAAAAAATTTTGTCATGACATTTTGTCATTGCATTATTACGTTGGTGGAAAAGACAGAAGAACAAGAAAGGAAGAGAGGAAGACTGGAAGAATATGAACTAGTGTCTCAGGAAATGTATCTAAACCAACCCATGCATTAGGTCCTTTTTCCCGGACACTTTTTGTTAAAGAAGTAATCAGCCATCAGTTAAAACAAAAACTTAAGAAGTCAACCCAAGCCAGAAGCCAATAATTATTACCAAAGACCAAAGGAGTTAACAGTCAACGAGTGTCCGATTCGGTAGCTCGGTAGGTAGGTAGTATCCGAAGAAGTATCGAAGTAAAGTTCAAAACGTTGAAGTTAAAATAATAAAGTTATAAGTTTAAAGAAATGAAATCCGCATAAAGTAAATCAACAATCAAGTATGGGACGGCCCAAAAACAGCATTTATCACCAGTTTTTCACGTTCAATGGTAGCACCAATTCATCCACTTGTAATATAGCAACAGATGGAAAGAAATGCGGCATGACAGTGAAGGTAATTTGGAATATGAATCTATATAATCTAGATGTAACAATATGAGGAATGAGTATTCATGTCCTTGCAGTTGATCAATTTACACTTTACTTTAATGAGATAATTATGATGTATCTTGTTATCAGTTTATGATATTGTCATCTCTTCTGTGTTGTTAGGGTAAACATCCAGCGCATCTTGAATCTCATGTTTGCGTATATCATAAGACAGTGTATAATGAAGCTCAAGAACGAAAACAGAAAGAAAAAAGTGCTTTTTTATTGAAGAGAATAAAAGAAAATGAAGAATGTAAAGGACTTGATGGTAACTTTGTTACTCATCTTCGAAAAAGAAAACGAAATATTAATGTATACATCGATCCCAATGACATTCATGATGGCATTATGGAGATGGTGGCCGTTGATGGTTTACCATTATCAATTGTAGAAAGCGCCGGGTTCAGAAAAATAATTCAGCCACTGTTAGATGCGATCCCTGACGCAACGATTAAGCGGTACAACCGACACAACATTCGCAAGTCGATTCTAAATAAAGCGGATGATCTTAAGAAACATATGTCAAAATTGATGAAAGGTAACTTGCCATTGAATAGTCTTTTGTTCTTGTTGATGTGTATTACTGTGGTGTAATGTGCAGTACTGTCTTGCTGTCTGTTAAAGGTAAACTCTTATGCTTGAAACTGGATTGTGCTACAACTAATTTGCGGAGCTTTATTGGCATCAATGTTCAGTTTCGTTCTAAAGGTCGCCTTATTGTACTAACATTGGGTGTCGTTGAACTGTTTCAAAGTCACACCGCCGATTATATTCAAGAAATTGTTGTTAATGTTTTAAAAGAATACGATGTTACCCTTGAACAAGTTATAAATGTGACAACTGACAATGGCGCCAATATAGTTGCCGCAGTTTGCAAATTAGACGAGCTAAGCAAAGAAAGCCAAGAAACAGCCGGGACATCTTCCAGTTCAAGTTCTGGAAAACCTTCCAGTTCCAGTGGCAAATGCAATGATACTGATATTAAAGCAAAAGGAAAAGAGCCGACCCCTGCAGTACCTTCAAATGCTTCAGAAGAATCAAGTAGTGACCATGAGGATGACAATGATGATGAATGGAGTGAGTTCGATGTTACTGAGGAAGAAATGGATTTACGTGACTTTGAACAAGCTGAGAAATTAGCAGAATTATCTGTTGGTATTTTCGCGTCAAAAAATATTACCAGTAAGTATGTGTCTACTCTTCGTCTCGGAAGTTATATTGTACTAAAGTAGCTTTGAACATGTCGTTCATTCTGTGTATAGAATTTGGGTTATTACTTAAATAACTAATGAAATAATTTCACACATTTCAGGTACTCGTTGTGCTGTACACACGTTACAGTTGGCCATCATAAAAGCTTTAAAAGGTGAAAATACCCAACTTATTCTAAATAAAGTGCGTTTGTTGGTGAAAAAACTTCGAACTGGGACATATGTTGAACTTCTGCCCGTTGAACATTTTACGCTTAAAATTCAGAAAATGTTGACGTATAACGACAGCGTATGAGAGTTGTTAAGGTGCGTGAAAGCATGGAATAATTTGACTTTACGCAGAGGCATGGACCACGTACAAGAGTTGTTTCACGTACACCATGTACTGCTGAGTAGGCGGAATACGCATCATGTACTACATACATACGTGACTAAGTAATGTCTGCAACCTCTTCAATACTACACGTTTACGCACGCGTCAATGTATGTGTTCCGTACATTTGACGCAGACTTATGCATCTCGTGTACAACACATATAGCCCTACAAATAATACGTGAATTTCCTTAATACCACTCCTTTACGCTTGCGTTGAACGTACGTATCTGTACATTTGACGCAGGGTCAACATTGTCATACTACGCACTTCATACTACAGGTAATTGATAAATGTGGACTTGAACATCAATGAATCAAAGTATAACTTATGTATTAATGAATATATGTATTATATTAAAAACATTTCAGATAGAATTAGCCGACTTAAAATAGAAATCGAAAAAAAAAAAAAATTAATTTTAGTAATCATATAAATCTATGCCCCGACAAATGTGACGAATAATTTCAGACTGATAATTGTCAACACTTTTTATACAAAACGGAAGTCAAAAAAATGGACTTGGCAGTCCCCAGACAAATCTGTTTTTAACGAACTTGATTTTTTTATAATCAATAACATGAGTATTGTCGAAGACGTCAGCCTCCAAAAAAAGCTAAATTTTCCATCGCATCATAGGCCAATCCAATTAAAATTATAAATCCCGAAAAGAATCCAAATAAAAAATTGGAATAAAAACAAACACATAAAAGAGGAATCAATGATTCCAGTCCATAAAATAGAAAATTCAAAACAAGAGCTGCGTGCAGCATTAAATTAGGCTACCAGTTCGACAAATGGCGATACATATATGTATAGAAACAATACAACCAATTTGAAAAGGTTACAAAAAATATCGAAAAAGACAGGATACAACAAAAACCAGGAGGGAAACTCACAGACAAGATGTCGTCTGAGACAAAAAATCTCATGGAAAAAAAGAAAAATTCAAGACAAAAAGGAAAACTAAACAAGATAGGAAAAATAGAACTAGTCGAACTGAATAAAGTGATCAAAAGAAAAATTTGTAAAGACTTACACAAGTACAACACACGAATACAAAACTAGATATTATGAACGAGTCAAAGTCATCGATGAAAGTTAAAAAAGAATTGTACCCACACCGGGGCATAGTCCCAAAAATGAAAAATAAAGAAGGAGGGTTCACCCATGATAGGAATGAAATAGTTCATACAGTAACAAAATTCTTCAGCAAACTATATTCAGACAAGGAAACAATACAAGGGAGAGAACACGATAGCAAGTTCCGAAACAACATCCAGGATGACAAGAGCGACCCAATCCCACCTTTCCTTGAAAAGGAAGTACAGACAACACTGAATAAACTTGAAACGAGGAAGGCAGCAGGTCAAAACAAAAATCAGTAACTACACTGTAAGAACGTTTGCAGACGAACTGACACCAACATTAACTAAAATATTCAACTTAATAATTACATATGAAACACCGAAAGGGATCAATGGGCAATGGTCTGTGAGGCATATATATGCCCAAAGATGGGCAGAGGCATAGGGGCACGAGGAAGCAAAGTATTTTTTACGTTAAGTTCCCACTTTGTACTGATCCTGTTTCATTATTATTATGTACACATATTATTATATTAATGAAAAAATGTATCATTAATACGCCGATGGACTAATCACCACACTGCGTGAGGCTAAACGCGGCGACGAGCGCCTGTAAGGGGATGGGCAGGTATTCCGCGGTGGCGTAGATCTAGACGAGCCGGCACTGGGTGTTTTTTTCATAGACGATCGTCGTTTCTTAGTTAGACGGGCATTATCATCTGTAGGGCCGTAGCGCACTTTGGTTCCCCGCTTAATGCGAATCCATTCTTGAATCGTATGGTATGTTTCAGTCTGGTTTCGCAATATTTCCAAAGCTACACCTGAAAACAGGGGACAAAATTATAAATTTTCATTTTTTTATTAGCAAAATACCTAATTAAAAGACTTTCCAAGATTTACTTTAGAAGCTTACAGTTCGGAGGAATAAGAGTCCAACCAGAAATGATGAAGAGAATTAAAGGCTACCAAAAAAAGTAGAGAAATCACGCGACACGCATGCTGGAATATCATTCGCCAAGAAAAGTCTATGGGAATACACACCCATTGGGGAAAAAGTACCAAAAATTTTAATATACTGGGCATATATGCAGGGGCAATTGGGGGGGGGGAGAATAAATGGGACATCACAGCTACGAATTGAGTCCCCAGAGACCATAAAAGGAGGAAATGTGTCCCTGTATTAAGTGGCTCGATGAAATCTCCAGGGCAGTCGACTCAAAGTGGACAAGCACGGCACAAGATAGAAGAACATGGAGTAAGGTGCAAGGTGACAGACGCACATGCCCTACGGTGGGCGATGTAGTCGGGGACGTAGTGTACAATCCGAAGGATCATATTTTTAATCTTAAGAAATCTAATTTACTTTTAAGAAACCTAATTTCACTTGATAATAATCACCATTCGACCAGGCTTAATATGTATACTATATCGTGCGCTGTAAAAGTAAATACCTATAAAACTAAAATAAAAAATTACGCGAGCATCAAGTTGAAATTATGTACGAGTACAAAAATGAAATATCTGCATGTTACTCGCCACGTAGCAAATTTTATGGGAAACAAATTTTTGTACTTATCGAATTTGTTTCATTTAAAACGCATATCTACGAAATATTTCGATAATTAAATCTGAGTGACGGAAAACAACTATACAAAATCTATTCATCGAAGTGGGAGTTAATACATTATTACCGAGCGCATTCCGGATATACACGTCAATAAACTTTCACATATCATGAAAAAATATTTCTAAATACTTAGGCGATATCTAACCGGCTACAAGTTGAACGAAATCCTGAGCAAAGTTGTATGGGCAGCAATTTTGCACGCCCCTACCTTATTCTGAAACCCCAAAGCTAATATAGATCAGAACTTCGTATTCTTTTTATTCGTGCTTACTTACCAATCAGAATTTTGAAAACTTCGGATTCTTTGAAACACACACATGGCGTAATTGTTCGCTTTTTTTTCTCGTCATGAACAATTCTCGACCCACTCCAGTTACCAAAATCCGTAATGTCCTTAGTAAAAAGACATTCTATAATCTGCACAACAGCTAGTGGCTTATCAACTGTATTTTTGTGCAAATCTTTTAACCTTGCAAGGTACTGCCCCTGTAACAGTTTCATTACAAATAGAAAGGAACAGAGTTCAGTAAAAATTTGAAAAAAGTAATGAGGTACTTGCCCCGAAATACACTATGTTCTTAAATACGCCACCTAGGTACTTATTTCTCAGTAAGTAATATATAGATTGAGGGCCGAAACTTCATCCAGGTATGCTGAGCTGAATGTGTCATCATGTCGAAAGGCTTCATGTTGTAAAAATCTCGCACGTTGAAATCCAAAAAGAGAGATTTGAAATTTCTGTCTGCTGTTTCAGTCTTAACAAGTTGTTGCGTTAAGTGAAATTTTCGTAGGAAAAAAGCTCTCAAGTACGTTCTTTTGTTATAGTATTGAAAATTTCCCGCTTTTTCTGTATACTGCACTCATAAAATTTCCAAAATAATGATTTCTTTGAACTACGTTACACGATTAATGTTCAGTTGTACTTGCTCCTGTTTTTTGTTTAAGAATACAAAATAAGCAGACAATGAGCAGAAATTCGTGAAAGAAAGTTGTCTATAAAAATACTGCGAGTGCTTAGTATAGCATACCGCAACTGACTTACAAGATTATATTTTTCTCAATGTTTGTGACTTCTGATTAAAACTGGAATTGTGTCATTATTGGGAACTAAATTGTCCCCTGGCACCTCGTTTTACTTGCCACTGATTTACACTCCAAAACAACCCTAAAATATCCTCCAAAGAACAAAAAACACGACCGGGCGTTGTTAGGCACACATCAAAAGGTGTTGTGAATACCATCAACCAACTTTATGAGCCTAAAGCCTACGTACTTTAATCTTTCCTCCATCACCCCTCCCAGTCAAAAACCTCATAGGCAAACTACTTTGCCAACCATCGTCGTTCTTCCTCAGCATGGCGTTAATTGGGGTAGGTACCTTACTTAATAAAATACCTTACTCACAAATTTATCGCGAAATTCAGGATCATTTAGTAATTTTGCGTTCAGATTTTTAAATTCCTCCTCCGTTTTGATCGGGAAGATATCTATGATACCCTGCACATCTTCTGCCGACGGCACCTTCGAACTGATCAAGCGATCAAATCGACTTTCAATGTTCGTGACTTTTTTTAACAGCACAGCGATGGTACCCTCAACGCGGGTAATACATTTCGCCATGGAATCTGTACAAATGAAAAAGATGAACACTTTGAAACAGTAATTTTAGATTGTAAAAATGATGATTCATACATAAGCTTTCCTCATTACCGATTTTCTTAACAATGGTTGAATATTCATTCCCCAATTCAGGAGTATTTGAATCTGTAATGAAAGAATGCAATGTTTACATTTCGTCTCCTCTTTACAATTTCTTAAATTTGAGGCTGTCCCAAATTTTTCTATGCAACCCAATTACTTTGACAATTGTCACCCGTCAAAAATTTACTGGCAGGACATATACTATTTTAGACCCTCCATCGTATTATGAATTCTTTTAATAAAATAGTAACGAAACTGGCTGTATTAGCGGAATCCCTTGAATGTAAGTTTCCATTTCTAGAGACACTTCTTCAGGTGATAAACAAAATTCTTCCAACAGAAATAATTACTTACATTCTAAAGTGCGACGAACTGGTAACTCAGAAATATCATCATCATTTGTCCATGTGGGTGTTGATATCGACGCTCTTTTTACTCGACTTTGAGTCGACTGTTCGACCGCGCGACTACATGAGGCTGATGTGATACAAATAATAGTCAATATTGGTCATCTCAACGCGTTTTAATACAATATAGGTAAAAAATAAATTTACCATTCGCTTCTTCTGTTGATAGAGCTGAGGTTATAGTAGATATTAGCACTTTTTTTGGCGAGGGGTGTGTACCTACGGCAGCTGGCTGTTTTGAGGACGGATCAGCCGATTTCTTCGAGAGCTTCGAACGAGTGGGATCAAAACTAAATGTGGCTGTGGAATAATAGTCACTACAGGTCATCTCCGCCCTCAAAAACTTAAATCAACACAAAAGTAAAGAGAACTTACGTAGCTGTCCTTTCAGTTTTGTAACTCGTTCGGCAATGGAGCCAGTGCCCAATTTTCTCTTTGCCCGGACTGGTTGACATTCTTCATTCTCAGAGTCGCTCAAAAGTTTTAATTGAGAGACTGCGCGACGTAACTGATCTAGAATAAATAAATAACAGAAAATTATACGAGGATTATCATAACAGTCAAGGTCTCTACTGAGATTAGAAACAAAAAATTCATATGCTATTTTCACGCTTGCATTTAAAAGCAATACAGCCCCAACACCGAGTGCGCGTATATCATAATTGCAGGAGGGAGTGAAGCCTTCCTGCTGTTTTCTGAGATTCACAAATTTTTACAGAATGAAAGAATAAAACTTCATGCTTTTCGATAGTAACCGTCAAAAATCATACCATTTTCATGCTATCATGCCACCTCCAGCAAAATTCATGCTATTATCAGGTTTTTCATGTTTTTCATGCCCAGAAGACACCCTAACAGTGAAGCATAATTATGGTTTTTTCTCACTTACTAGTTTGAAAAAGAATTTCTGAGTATGAAACTTTCCGCCAATTTAATCTTAATTTTTTCCCATTTTCAACGGTGACTTCTGTTTTCTGCGGCTCAATCATATTCCGAACTGCATCTAGGTGGAGAGTATCCGATGTCGCTCCTGGAAACCAATACTTTTTTTCATTGACTAGCAACCAAGCCCTACAAATAATGGACATAGCTCGAGTCCCCGTTTCTTCAACAATGAGAAAATTTTCGTAATCATTAAAGCCTGTATCTTCCTCTTCGGCATCACTACTTGTAGTCGACATGATGAAATAATTGACCGAAAATAATATTGCTTCACAACAAAATCACGACTACAGTATTTTGAAAAAATGATGACGATACACCGCTTTCGTGGTCGACGTTTTGCAAGTGCTACACGTTAGAAAGGTTATCGGGACTAAAGACTTCAACGAATTTTGATTCGGGTCACCTGCTCTATTCAATTAGAACTACGCAGTTGTTTACTATGGGCAGTAAACAATAGCCTAGTAAACGGCGACTGTATGTCGGTGTAGTTCGGAATGAACAAAAGCCTACAGGAGAGGAAAGAAACAGTGTTTATATACGTAAAAAATGTTGAGAAGGCCTAATATTTTTTTCCGAGAGAAAGAGGGAAAGAGAGAAAGAAAGAGAGAGAGAGAGAGAGAGAGAGAGAGAATATAAAAATTAAAATTATTATACAGTTGCCATCAGCATTAGTTCGTCAAAACTGTATATGAAAACGCCTGAATTGATGACTTACTGAGTCGACTGTGTCATGCAAGCGTTGAATGTAAAAGTACTGAACAGATAAAGGTGTCCGTCGTACCAAAAAGCGGTACTCTGTATACTTTCTGCAACATAATCTCATCATCCAAAGGGAAAAATTGAGTTTCTTCTGTTAATCTTTTACACTTATAAATTCCAAAAGTGCCGCAATTCAAATTGTCCTTCTCCAACGGTTTAACACTTAAATACTTAAAAAGTTCATTTTTATCGTTTGACTTCGCAAAGAAATCAATTTCAACAAAGTTTCCATGTAAAAAGCAACAGCTGTCTCCCAGACGATCGCTTTTTAATACAAAGTTTTTTGAATTCAATTTTTTGAACTTTAAGTACTTATCATAACCAGCAATCGAATGATTAGGATGGCTGAGCCCTGATTCAACAACGGCTTTACTTGAGGATTGGTGAATAGACACCCACTCGAACCATCTGTGCGAAAAATAATTAAGAATACAAAAATAATGACACTAGATATGGTATGTAACTGAAGAATAGAAAGTAAATGTATCAACTATACCGATTAATGGCTTGTTTCAAAGGATGACGGCCAGACCGTACCAACTGCTTCAATGTATACATAAATGCTTCGAACATGAAGCAACTATTATTTTCTAGACAGCCAAATTTCAAGACATCATAAGGAATATGAAGTAAACCATGTACGTTATAAATTGCCCAGTAATCACCAAAAATTTCACATGAAATTGCTGTAAATATTTCTGCCAACTTAACAGCATACTCTAAAAAATTTGATGAGTTACTTATTTTTTCACTATCAGCAAGCATACGACAGTAAACTTGTAAGACCAGGAAATGATAAATATGGGTTTCTGGTAAAATATCATGCAATACTGCATAGCCTAAATACATTAGAAATTGTCGGTATTCGTGGGCACGCCAATATGCTAACTCCTCAAAAGTACGAGGAGCTCGCTGAAATTCACATGGATAGTAGGCAGTGACCTGGCCTAGTCTCTCGTTGATCAATTTCAGATTAGTGGCTGAAATGACACGTGGAATCAGACGAACCACTTTTTTATCACGTTTAACAATGATACCCGAAGTCCATGTTTCAATAAGCTTTTTCATTATACCTAAAAAAATTCAAGTTCTTTATGTTATTTTGTGAGCCTAAATTCAAACAGAGAACTGGAAATTTTGTAGTAAGGCATACCCAAGTAGAGGAGATGCATAGAATCGTAAACTACGTCATCCACAATGTTAAAATGTTCGAGCGGAATACGACTTAGTGGACACTCTTCTCCTTCACGATCAGTACCTTCATAGAAGGTCCCTGGTAACCTGAATAAATATACAATATGTCACAGAAAGTGAATAATCCATTTAGGTACAATTTTAATAAATCTGGAATTTACTTGTACCGAGGAGTACAGATTTCTCCTTCCAGTATTGGAAAACAGACCCTGCCTTCACACCAAGTTCCCTTCTTACGACATTTGGAACAACTGGAATGGGCAATATAATTTCATTTTAAATTGATTTGCAGACTTAATTCATAAATTTGCAGTGTGTGTAACAATGTTTTTATCATTTTTTGTACCTGAAATAACCGGTAGGCTGTTTTAAATTTAGTAGAAAAGCTCGAGCAGGGGCATCAGCTAAAATGCACACCAAATGGAAGGTGTAGTTTTTGCCATGAACTTCGACACCATCGCGAAAATAGGGTAAGATTTCATCGACGAAATGCTTTATAAAAGTTTTGCAGGAATCCGGTTTTTTACTTCCTTTATAAAGGGCAATTATGAAAACTGGATGCCTCTGAACTGATCCTAGCTGTGGCCAAAACTGAACAGGACTACTTCGGAATAATGGAAGACCATCAATGTGTGTAGTTAGATCAATACTATTTCGGTGTTGGTCGAAAAATATTTCACTCATCTCCAAAGAACGACGAACTCCTAATTTCAAAATAAATAAATTAATGATAATAGTATCCTGATAATGACTAATACTACAACAAATGGGGGGGGGCTACTCCTGACAAAGCTACTAGAAATACGCATTCAGTTTCAGCAAACAACTCAACTTTAGCCTAACCTTGTAATACAATAAGTTGAAGTCAGGATGAATGTAAACTATAACTTCAACTTTGGTTAGATTAGGTGAAGTGCTTTAATCACAAATAGGTGAGTATCCTGAACAGTCTGCATTTACGGTATACTTTAGTGAAAATATACACGAGTATCATACCAATATAAGCATATTCGCCTGGTAGTACATGATCATCAAATATAACTTCATGGCAAGCATTCACTTTCGGATACAAACTGCGTGGATCCTTGGGGATACTGCTAAATCGTTGACTTTGCGGATCGGCATTTCTTAAAATTTGTAATAGTTTTCGAGCAAGCCGTTGTGAAGTTCCATCACTAATAAACCACTCTCCTAATTTACATCGAAGGTCAATATCCGAAGTCACTTTCATCATAGGGTCGCCGGCGGAATCCTCGGATGTTTCTAAATCTTCGTCTACCTCATCCTCTTCATCATTATACAACCAGCAAAATCTATCTTCTTCCTCTTCCAAATTACTGCCCTCACTGCGATCCTAATCAAATTCAAATCATAGTCAGTGTTTAACGTTCTAGTGATTTTTTTTTTTTTGCTTTGATATGTACACTTCACACTTGAGGGTATGGGAATAATAGATTTAATCAAGTTAACAATGGAGGAGAAAATAGGAACCTTAATTGATCAAAGGATTCATCACTTTGTTGAGCCATCAAGGCAAGGACATAGGTAGATTGAATCATAATAATTTTATCACACCGATATCTTTCGCATTTCTGTAGTATACACGTAGTATATAGGTACCTCATTGTCGTCATCGCTCATGAGTACTTCAAATGGCTCACCACTTGCCACCACATTGCCCCTGTCGTCCATTGGCAAAATCACACTTGAATCAATAGGCTGTGTAGTTGTTAACGATCTTGAGCAGCAAGGTCTCATCTAAAAATATACCTACTTTTAACAATAAGAAAACCGTTTTCCGTACCACTACTGTGAACGCTCTGAAGAGGCAAGATGTAAAAACTTATAACAGGAATGAAAACAAAGAAAAAAATACCATCTAAAATCGTACAAAAAGGTGATAACTGGGCTGAAGGAAGACTTAGCTCTAACGATGGAATTTCTCAAGAAACGAGGGTCTTCTCACGATAAGAGCTGACAAAGGCAATGTTATGGTAATTATGGAGAACAAGGATTACAAACACAAAGTGGAAATCCTAAATGATACTTCTACATATGAAAGTATGAAATGTGATTCACACACAGGCTGCAAATGAAGAGCAGTGAATACGTTAAAAAGCTATTTATTAATATTGAAAAACTTAGTTTAGTTTTCTATCACAAAATAATTGTTTCCACCCTCCGAGAATATACGGTCTTCTAAAAATATATAAGCCTAATTACCCCCTTTGCGCGATTGTATCATTCGTGCAGTTACCTACTTTAATCTGTCCCAATTTTTGGCCAGTATTCTTTCATGGATAAGGAACGATACACTAAATATTCGCTCATTACATGCGCTACCCCAAAAGTTAAACTTCATTAATATATCGACAAGGATGACATTTTTGTTTCATTTGAAGTAGCTAATATCAATGTTCACCAACATTATGGTGGAGAGGAAAGATGGAAATATCGGCCGGAATAGGGTTCAGGATCTGCTCACAAATATCTCAACTTGTTAAACTATAATTATATCCGATTAAATTTTCCTCGTGACAGTTTTTACTTGTTCTGTAATTGCTATACAGCTACAGCAGTGTAAGCACTCATCAAGTATTGGCGTACTGTATACTAGCAAGCAAGGCTTGATTATCTTACCTCATCGCTACCGCTTTTATTTCGCTGTTCAAAGTATTTCGATCGTTTAACGAATTTTTGACTCTCCGGATCAAAATATTCATCGTGTCGACCATCTTTTCTTCTGCTGCTTCTTCCAGAACTACCGCTGTCAGCCATTCCTGTGTCAAAATTCACACATTTTACAATTCCAATTTTATTGAATTACTTCACACAAAAAATACACTTTGTTTACTTAACTGAAACTCGAACGAAGCTATTTTCTCAACAGATACACTCTGAGTTTACTTACTGGAAAATTGAAACTTGAACAAAACTATTTTCTTAAACTTAAATTTATTTAAGTCACTCAATTCATAATATTACAACCACAGACGTACATAAAGTGATTATAACTGTCGCAGAGCCATTAAACAGACAGCAGAAACCAACTCATTTTTCGTTTTGTAATCGCAATCGTCGCCGAGCCGTTATCAATTTTTGAAATATCTTTGCGAAGATCGAGACCGTTTGAAATAGGACCGTGTTTCGACCAGTTCGACTTTCGATTCTGATTAGTCACTACGCCAGCCGTTAGGTGGTAGCACAGTGTGTAAGGGAAATTACCTGCGTAATGTGGTTGTAAAACAACTACGAATAATGGAGACGTACATGATACGTATGTGGCACGTAAATACTACAACCATCGCGAACTCATACCAAAACAATCGTGTGTAATTACACTGGTGACTTGTAAGTGTAGTAGTGCAGACGTAAACCGCACACGTGCAACTCAATTACGCACCTAAAATGTTCAACGGGTGAGACCAAGAAATAAGAAACAGATCAAATTTATGTTAGACTGCATTACACGGTATACTTACTTCTTACCTTATACGTTTTCCTGAATTAAGTAAATAATATTATTTATTTTTTATTCTATTTTATAAGTATTCCTTCCTATTTTCCATCATTATGTTTTCTTATAGATGGAGCTCAACGTTTTTAATGCTTGAGCGATTTAAGGCGCACGAAAGTGATATCAAATGGCTTGGTAGTCTGTTTCCTGATTTTGAACTGAGTGATATTGAATGGAGTTTCATCAACAAGCTTGTTGAAGCATTGGAACCAGCCAAAGTAGTAACTACTAAGCTGCAAAAAGACCCGATCGGACAAACATAAGCGAGTAGCTCCTAAAATCGTTCCTGCGAGTCACTCGTGACGTCAGCAAAATGAAGAAAAAACGTGCGACTCGCATATTCGTGTGTACGAGTCAGTGAGCTTTGAAACGAAACATCACAGATGCGCTGTGATTGGTCGGCGAATGGGGATAGTGTGTAAGTCGAAGTGGGGAACGCGGTAATACTGAGATTGAGACGTTCGAACTAACAGGTGTCAGGTGATTTTGAATGTGGAGAATTCGTTAAACGTTCCTGGTTCCTGCCGTGTGAAACAGTACTGCTACATCTCCTTGGTATGTTAAATATGGTATTATTATTGAATATTACGTATAATAAGCTTTTTGTGTAACATAAATAGGTTGGCTGTTAGCGGCGAAGGCTTGAGGCATACACAGTGTATTATGACTTCGTGTGAACGGATTTCGTGTAATATGAGTTTGATATTGTACTTATGTATCTACATACGTGTGCATCTCAGCACTTGTCGATGTGTGAATCTCATGAATGATTTGTGGAAAACGAAAATGATTAGTACAGCCGTATGTAAATGTAAAGAAATGTCCAAGTGTTGGGTGTGTGTGTGTGTAGGTGTGCGTGAATGTCGTGAAGAGAGCAGCCGATGCATGGTTGATTCTTGATTTAGTTATTTAGTAGCTTATTCAAGTATGTGTGTGTGTGTGTGTGTGTGTGTGTTAGTTTCTGTCGTATGTGAATCAGTGTCGATACTGGATATCGCTTCTCCAAGTCGAAGAAGGCAGTATTTTTCTTACCATCGCATCATGTGTGTGTGTGTGTGTGTGAGAGAGAGAGAGAGAGAGAGAGAGGCAAGTGCGCGTGTGTATGCAGAGTGACTTTATAACCGGCTCGCTGTAGTTTGTAGCAAGTCCCTGTTAAGTACTTTGATTTTTATCAGGACTGATGTGCATGATAACATTGTTGTGGAATTCAATGATTATGTATAAGTACACGCTACAAAATCTGAAGATATTAGTCGAGTTCTGATAGTTTCATGTCGATGTTTGCATTTTTATTTTTGGCTCAAGGTTCCTGTTCTTTAGACGAGTCACAAATTGATCGAAATTGTTTTACCGCTGAAAACTAATTCCAGCAACGTGCGCTACGCTTCTTTCATTCCTGTGGCTTCATTCATTTTTTGGGGTGAGTATTTGTACCTAACTATACTCATAAAATTTGTTCCATAGGAACAGTGCACAGAATAATACAATTTGTGTAATTCTCCTTACAGTTCATGGCAGATTCGCAATCTATTGCTACGTGGCAACGAGCGCGACCTCTTGAACGAGCGCGACCTCTTGAACGAGCGCGACCTCTTGTGTATGGCAGAGTGTATGATCAATTTTCAAATCGGCTTAGAGATCACCAAAGACAACCCACCAAACACACAGAAGTACTACAGTCAGGTAATGAGTGTTGCAATTTATTCATGTGTTATATGGGGTGTTCCTTGAATGCTTTGAGTAGTGCATTGAATTCAGGTTGAAATTTGAAAGAAGCAGAGTGAGTGTCATTTTGAAAAGCACATTTTATGCGTGTGGAATAAGCAAAATAATTGTGTCCAGTATTTCTGTTGTGTTGAGCAATGAAATGATGATGAGTCTTCTGCTGTTGATACTATGTCATGAATTTGGGAGTAATAGATGCTCAAGTTTGCAGACATTCGATGACTTTTTCTGAGCCTTGTCGACAGAGTAGCAAAAAAACTGAAAATTGGAGACAAAATAATTCAGTTTTACAAAAATGTGATAAGATTTTCCTTGAATTTTGAGGAAAGTAGGTTCAGTTTCATCAAGAATGTGTGAATGTATTTCCTGTTCTGTTGTCTATTATGTACAACTGTATTACCTTATTTTAGAACAGTACCCTTGAATGATTGGCCCATTGGCCCCTATGTTCATTTCTCCCCCTCTCTCTCCCTCCCCTCTCGCTCCCCTCCCCCTCTCCTCCCACTTCCCCTGTGTGTGCCTGTCTCTTTCTTTGTTCCTGCCTAAATGTAATGTACTTGTCTGTTTATTTATGTCTGTCTCATAGACCAATGATGTGGCCATATTTGGCGATTGCATGGCCATTGCTATGAACAGTAAATTTACAAGCGAGGGTCTCCAAGTGCACCCGGCAATGAGTGCATTAACCTCACCATACATGAGCTTCTCAGCTCTAGGTCAATATTCTACATGGTATAGAGGAGCAGTATGGATCATACCAGTTTCCTGGAACTGTGTATTTAGCCCTTGGGTTTATGGAGCTCATGTTGGATAGTGTTGACTGTGACTTCATGTATGCAAATCTGCAGACTGTAATTGGGTGCCTGTCGCGCCACAGTGTCAAAGAAGTTATATTGGCAACAGTGCCCCCATCGTATTACCGGGGGAGTTCCCGGCTGCATTGGAACGAGATAATTGAATGGAACGACTGCTTGTGGCAAATGAAGAAAGATAATCGTCAAGTAGGTGGATGTGTCTCAATGCACATTCTGAACTTGTATCCCCGCTTTGTAAAGATACGGAGTACAGCGGCAGCTCGCGATGTCATGAAGCCTAGGGTGTTGTTAAAGAGATCACTGTATATTAATCGCGAGTACAACAGCAAGATGGACTTACAGCCTCCAAAGGAACACTTTACCGACGAGGGAAAGATAGTGCTGGCTGATGAAGTTGTCAGACTAGAGAGGTGGTTAAAGAAGTTACGCAAGCGCGAAGAGGAACAGGAAGCACCATCAAGTGCTGTAAGTATCTGCTCCTCTGAAGGTTGTAACATTTGTCCGCTGTGAATGAGTATAATTTTTTGACAAGTTGATATCTATGTGTCACAGGTAGACAGTAACTGTGGAAGTAGACAAGCCAGGGCTGGCAATGATGATGAGCCAGGACCTTCTAGGTGTTAGAAAATATTGTAAAAGAGGATGGGGTCATGGGGGGAGGGGGAGTATGATGTTAGGTGTCTGAAATGATTGTCATGCAAGTGGGTGGCTGTGTAGGGTGGGGGGGGGTGCATGTGATGGTCGCATCCTTCTGTTGAGAAATGCTGTAAAGTACACCTTATCATATTTGCGTAAATGGTAACCTCTGTGTGTGTGTGCATGTGTCCTCAGGGAGGGGGTGGGTCACAAGGGGTGGCAATGGGCGCTTTCAAGGAATGAATTAGGTTTGATAATGCCGTAGTGAATGCTTGTTGCAGTAGTTGGGGTACAGCCTTTGTTGAAATCTTTCGAAAACCAGGGGACTGGTGCAGAGAATGCCGATAATATTCAGATATTACTTTAAATTAACAATTGAAATTTCAAATGATGAAAAAAGGGGGAAGGCAACGGGCGCTGGCTTGAGTACCTGAATCAATTGCACTCTAAATTTCTGAGAATTGTATTCTGTGCTTCAGCCACTTATGTGAGGGCCGGGGTATCCAGTCATGTGGCTGTTGTTGTGGTCCACAAGTAAACAGAGCACGCAGTGATGGATACATTTCCCCAGCCCCCATTTTTCACCAAATCTGTCAAATATGACCTTAATGAATTGTACCGAAATGTACCACCAATATTTTCCCATTTCTCACATTTGATGAAGCTGTGGTAATGTTAGCCCGCATCCCCATTTGTTCCAACTTCACTAAATTTGTGCAGAATAAAATGTACCCGAAATATACCACCAATGATATAAAATGTATCCCCTCCCTTCCCATGTAATTACCAAATGCGTAAGGGAGCAAAAATGAATTAAAGCTCTCAAATTAGCTTATTTCGTCAAATTTGGTTCGAATTAAATGTGCCCGAAATGTATCGAAATGTACCACCAATTATGTGAAATGAACCCTCTTCATCAGAGCAGGGGTAGAGTTGAGTTTGGTGGGGCTAAGGTAATGTTAGCCCCTCCAGATTGTCTGATTTCGTCAAATTTGGTTAGAATGAAAAGAATCAGAAATTTCCCAGAATGTACCACCAATTATATGAATTGTACCCCTCCATCACCGCAGGGGGAGGTTTAAATTTGGTGGAGCTGGGAGTTGGAGTGAGATGTTTATTTTAGACATGACAGTGTTGATGGCAATCTGTGGGGATTTGCCTTTGGTGAAGCAAAATTGGTGAGGATGGAGTGGAGTTTTGCGGGAGAAATGATTTAGTAGTCTGGTTAAGATAAGTTTTTCAAGGATTTTGCTAATAACAGGAAGGAGAGTGATTTGTCTGTAGGCATCAGGGGAGGTGGGAGGTTTATTAGGTTTTGGATAAAGATTACTCTGCCTTCTTTCAGAGGGGCGGGGAAGTATCGTTGGATGAGACAGAGATTGAAAAGTTTTATTAGGATTTTCGGATTCTCGGGTGGGACCGGTGGAAAATTTTTATACAGGAATTTGAGATGTCATCTAAACCTGGAGTGGATCTATTTTTCAGTTTTTTATTGATTCTGCGGAGGTGATAGCATGGAAGCAACGATCTGGTGCGTTGTCATAAACATGAAATGGATATTAATATCCCAGTCTTCATCTTTGAGGATTTGTGGATTTTGAGGGAATCTAAGATTTAGGAGGTGATTGAGGTTGGTGGATTCTGAGAGGGGAGCGGAGGGTGGATAGAGGTGGGGATCACTACGGATTTTTTGAGTTTGCCGGCGCAACCCGGTATAGGAGACCATAGAGTTCGGAGGATTTACGGAAGTCTCTCCACGATTCGGTTTTTGAGAACAAGATTTCTTTTCGGTATATGTTTCTGAGTACTTTTCGGATCTCTTGGAGGATTTGAAGGGAGGTGTGGAAAAGAGTGGGAGATTGTTGTGAGTGAGAAAGTCGATAGATTTTATTATTTATATTGTTCAAGATTTTCTTGAGTAGTAACAGGTGGGGATCCACCAGATGATGGGTGAGTTGTTTGAGGGGATGGAGTAGGTGGCAGTGTTCAAGCATTCTTTTATTTTTTGTTGGAGATAGGTTATGTATGAGTCAATGGAGGCATGATCAGGATTTGTCTGGATGCTGAACGGGGTGGCATTTAGCACAATTTGTAGGAGTTCTTTGTCTGTTTTTAGAGTGAAAGGTTTTTTCCCACACAGGTGGATGATGCAGAGGCACACATTTCCATAGAGAAGCGACAGTACTGGCCCATGTTGATGGATTGTTCCACAGGGGCGAGGGGCGGGGGCAATGAGCACTTGCATTAAACAAAGCGAATGTAACCAAGGAAGGTGGTTAGTGGGTGGCACACTATGAAGTTGGTTGTGTGACAATAGGCATTCATTGTGGTACCAAGTAAGCTTCGGAGGCTACCTGTAAACCTTTGGCTGTGGGTTGTTGGAGTGTTTGTGTGGTATTTGTTGTGACTCAGCGGTAACAATGTGTGGTGTTTGAATTTGACAATGGCTGTTGCTGAGATGTTTGTGAAATGTTGTTTCTTTTCCTCGCATTATGTCAGGTCCACTGGTAGTATTGGCTTGCATAAAATGTACAGGGAGATTAATTTTAGGGGGAGGGGTGACTGCGGGAAGTTAATGGCTTAATGTAACTTCAACTCCTTTGCAATTATTGAAATAACTTATGACCACCTACACATGCGTCGGCCTTGCATTGGCGTCATTGCGGAGGCGTTTCCACAGAAGCTACAGCAACGTGCGCTCATTTTCGTAGACACCAACTGACCTATAATTTTTCGGTATGTACATTTGTTGGGTTCATTATTGAAGTGTGTGTTTCCATTTATTCTTTCCGTGTTCTTCTTTTTGGTTCTAAGATGTCGTGTCTGTGTGTTGTATATGTTTGTAGTGAGGACAGAAGTGGAAGGGAAAGAAGCACTTTTTCACTCATTCATCGGTGGCTCCCATCATCTTTGTACTGACGCAAGTGCATCCACAGTAAGTATGAATTTGTCTTTTATCAGTACTTTACAAACCCACCTCCCTACAACCCCTCCCCCTCCCTCCAACACGTACACCGTTAAACGACACTTCATATTCATTAATGTATGCGCACGTGTTGCAGTGGATAGTCCAGAAATAGAACCCCAGGTTACAGCGGCAGTGGTATCCACTTGCAGTAACACGGGAGGAGAACGAGGCATGCGTAAACTGCCGAATGGGCAGCGGCAGTATTGGTGGGATGGCAAAGTGGTCTGCAAAAGTGTGTACTACCAACGATTGTCCAGGAAGACAGTACCACAAAAAGGACCCAGGAAGTGTACCCTTGATGGCAAGGAAGTGGGGCACTCATGGTATTACAAGGTAGCACATCGACGTGCTCAAGAGAAGCAGGTGAGAGAGTAGTGGCAAACGACACTTCTCATTGCCTGCGGCATGGGAGGGGCAAGTATAATGGACATGCTGGGAAGTGTATGGGGAAACTATTGTATAACATTTGTTACATGTAGATGGTCGGGGAGTGAGGGGGGAGCATATGTAATGAAACAAAACAACGAACTGAGTTTGTCAGTTATGGAAAATATATAGGTGAAATGGCAACTGCAGTGACGGTACAGGATTGTGTGTCGCATATGATGGCAATTGTCGTCGGCTGCTGTGTATGTATGTTCACAACTGGAGTGGCCAACATACACATACTTGTGTACAGAACACTTCAGTGAAGCTACTTGTCTCGTTTGTGTGTACAGGAAGCAACAGCTCGTCTGCTGGAGGCGTTGGAACGCCTCAGACAGGTGCCTGAGTCTATGTCTGTTCCATCCGATGGCTGTACACCAGTGGTGACGGCTACTGACTGTGGAAGCAGTGATCAACCAACAGACGTACCTGCGACCAGGGATGCGGGGAATAATGGTGATCATGCTGAAGGGGAGGCTCCTGCTGAGATAGACGAGGGCGTCGTTGAAGAGCAGTCACTACCTACTGTAGATGTTGGCGCACAGAGTGACGAGTTAGATAGTAATGAGGAGGAAGAAGCTGAGGCAGAGGAGGAGGAGGAGGAGAGAAATAGTGTAGTTCAGCGGGCCGAACTCTTGCGAATATTGGTTAAACACCAACTCACTCGTGTGGCATGTGAGGACATGCTATCATTCCTAAAGCGCATGACTAAAAACACGCAGAAATCGTTACCTTTGACCATGCGCACTCTGCGGCCACAGTCATTAAAGTACGAGTTGAGTGAATGTTCCCCGGGACAGCTAGTATACTTTGGTATCGAGTACATAATACGGCGGCCCGGGGTGCAGTTGTTTGATGCAGAGAGCACTGAAACCATCCTGTTGTCAGTGAATATTGATGGTGTACCACTCTATAATAGCAGTGTACTGACTGTATGGCCCATCAGCGCTTCCATAGAGACTGGCCCAGTATTCATTGTAGGTTTCTATTGCGGGAAGTGTAAGCCCGACTCACCCAACGATTATCTTAGACCGTTTGTCCAAGAAGTATGTCGGCTGCAAAGGACAGGCGTGTCACTCAATGGTAGAGTATATAAGTTCAAGTTGCGCAATATTATTGCAGATGCCCCAGCGAAAGCAATGATTCTGCGGGTACAAGGGCATTCTGGATACTACTCATGCACTAAGTGCCGTGTGCAAGGTGAGCGTGTCGAAAACACATTATGTTTCCCTGAGACTAGTGCGCCACCCCGTTCCTCCGATGACTATGAACGACCAGAAAATAATGAAGGTACAGTTGATGATGATGTGTTACATGATGACCTGGAAGTGGGTGTTGGTGGTGGTGGTGGTGGTGGTGGTGGTGGTGGTGGTGGTGGTGGTGGTGGTGGTGGTGGTGGTGGTGGTGAAGCAGTGCAACTCGGGGAGTTGGATGATGCACACGCTCATTTCCACCGAGAAGCGACAGTACTAGCCGAGATTCCTGACTTAGACTTGGTGAAAGACATCCCCTTAGACTACATGCACCTTGTATGTCTAGGGGTGATGAAGAGATTGTGGTGCAAATGGTTTGAGTCCGGCGGATTGTTCCGCAACCAGAGACTGCACGTGGGTCCTGTCAATGCACGCCTTAAATGCATAGGTGAGCACTACTGTCCCTCCGAATTTAATCGTCGGCCAGAGCCAATGACGCACATGGGGACGTGGAAAGCCACGCAGTTCCGAATGCTGGCACTGTACATTGGGGCCGCGGTCGTTTCCGACATTCTGCCAGTGGAAGATGTACGTCTCTTCAACCACTTATTCATTGCGCTTCGTTGCGTCACACTTGATGTAAAGTACGACAAGAAGCTCAGTTTGAATGAAACCACCATTCAATATGCAGAACAACTTTTAACTGCATTTGTGCATGGCTGCGTGCAACAGTATGGTAAAGCATTCATCTCGCACAACGTGCACAGCTTAATACATGTCGGCGAGGACTGTCGGCGATTTGGACCCATTGATCGGTACTCCAGCTTTAAGTATGAAAGCTTCTTTGCAACGCTCAAAAGGTATGTACGAGCCGGCTACAATCCCACTCAGCAGATCATCAACAAGTACTCCAGCTTGTTGTACACTCAACAGTTTACCTGCCGACCTCAAAGGGATGATGCGTTCAATGAGTATTTCCACAAGCCAACAGTTTCTAAGCCGGGGTATGCAACAGATGACCCCAATGATCCAGAGTTGTATGAAAGCAATCTACAATTGCCCAAACGTCATTATGAGAGGTTTCACATTCTTCAATACAAGAACTTTGTCCTGCGTACTGACAACAGACGTCGTGATTGCTATTGCGCTGCACAAGGCATGTACATGAGAGTTCTGAGAATACTTAAGCAACGAGCGACTGGCGACATCTTCCTTGTAGGAAAAAACTTTGAAAGACAGCGAGACTTGTTTGTAGACCCCGGCCCATCAAGTAATGTTGGTGTTGTTGTGGTCGAGAAGGAAACAAAACGTGCAGTGATGTGCTTTGCCGAATCAGTGAACCAAAAGTGCTTTGCCATGCCACTGTCTGCCGAGGTGAACGACAATGAAGTCGTTCTTGTCAGCTACCTACACTAACACACTTCAGCTACATGGCCTGCTTCCCCGAATGTATAGTACCAGACAGGACAAGTGAGTATTACACTTAGTCACAGTAACATGTTTATACACATCCTGTGTTCCTGCATTATGTGGTCCACTGTTGCTAAATATCACTCTTTCTTATACAAAGTCGCGTGCCTGTCGCCCGCCTTCTCCTACTTCTCATTGCATATTAACAACTGCCCTCTTTCCTCTGATCGCAGTGGCGTCGGAATAGGTGGGTGGGCACAATGGGTACATTGTAGTACCCGACAAATGGGAGGACGGGGGGGGGGGCTGATTAACTGGTGCCAAAGAACTGCACTTTTTCGTGCAATGTACCATGTTTGAATATTGAATAAATATTCCAAGTTTTTCAAAGTGTTTATCAATTTTTACCCTCACCCTTCCCGCGTAAGAAAGGAGTAATGTTCTACATTCACCCCCCCCTCCCTCAAAACCAAAAGCTTCCGACGTCACTGTCTAAACATGTATTCCTTGTGAAGTGTCTAATATTATTATTTGTACACCCTGTTGCAGCAAACGTGTAATCATGAGCCAGCTGACTGTTGCAGATTTGATGACATATGAGTCAGCTGACAATAAGACGGTCCTGCTTGTAAGTGATGCATGTCAGCCGCATTACATGTACACCGTTCACAGAGAGTGGGTCAACAAAGTGAGAAATACTGTCAGCGTGCCATCTGTCTCCGACACAAAAAAGGAGAAGTACATCCTGCGAGGCGAGACCCCACAATCGCGCAACAATTGGGGCCAAATTGGTGTTACTTGGAAGGAATATGAGCTGTACAAAGTATATGGAACATTTGGTAAGTATACACAGTGTAGGGTATGGTTCTGCAACGGCACACAATGCATATTTACTAATACAAACTGAATTCCTTGTTATGTGCAGCTACTGTGTCGGAAGCCAACTTGAAGATGGAAAGTATGAGCACTACAACTAGTACAGCAGATGGTGTTTCCGCAGTGAAATGCCCGTCCACAGTGGCCGGCGAAGCAACAACTACATCCACAAGAACAAGTACAACAACAACATTGAAAGCAGCAACGTGCGCTCATCAGCCAGCACTGGAAGTTGGAACAAGAACAACAAGAAAAACGACGGCAGCATCAGCCACAGCCACCACCACTCCACCCCTGCCCAGCAGTAAGCAGCCTGCAAAGAATGTTGTAGTTATAACGGACACAAAAGACGAAGACGCCGAGTATGCTGTACTACGAGCTTGGATGGATGAGTCAGCCAGCACTGTTCAAGTACCTAACAAACGTGGTGAACAGTACAATCAGTTGATCCGGGATGGTCTACACCCGACAACCTACAAAGATTGGACACGCCGTGGAGTCAAGTGGAGCACTTTCACTGTTGCCAAAGTGCACAAGGACTTTGGTGAGTGTTTCCTTTTACAAATGGCATACACAGTGCGCTCTTATGTAACATTACACACCGCCAAAATGTCTGTGCTGCGAGAATACATTGTACAATAGGGTAGGTGGGTGTTGGTGGGAGGGGGCGACTACATTCACTTAATGGGAATGTGAAACATGATTTTTCAACTTTTCTTATGTATCATACATGCTTTGTATTGCAGAGACCATCGAAGAAGCTAATGCATACCTGGAGACTGTGTCCTGCTCACGCAGTCGCAGTGCTGACCACGAACATGACAATGATGACAAATGCAGTGGTATTGTCAGCGCTGACTCCTCACTGACAACTGATGACACCGGCATACTTTCAGAGAACGACTCTTATGCGACAAGTACACCAAAGTAAGTAAATGGAACAATTCATGACTGTACATGAAAAACCGTTTCACAGGACTAATTTCAAATATACTGTCGTAAGGCGAAAATCACCTTCTACACATTCCGAAGGCTTCTTTCTTTTACGCCATTCTAATCGGCATCATTTAGTCAACCATCAATCTACTTTTGATCATTCCGAGAATTACTCGAATAAAACAGTACCGCACCTATACAGGAGAACCGCACGGTACCTCACCCGTCAATCTATTTTCGACCATTCCAAGAATTACCAGAATAAAAACAATAGGCTCCGGACAATCGCCGATCTTACTTTCGAATATCGATGACTCACTCACACGCGCTCATCCAGCAGCGTCGTTTCCAAATTCTCAGAAAACCACCGATCGTACGATCATAACCCGGAAGTAATGTACTAGTACCTACACTGTCTCCCTCCGACAATCATAGCACCCAATCAGATTCACACTTGCACACCGAAAAATCAATCTATAACCAATCGCCAAATTATCCGGCACGTGTCGAGTCCGTCTCTCGACACAATCACTCCTCGCCTACCCGAAGCGACCCATCATCGGGATCTGCAAACCTCCGTGTGCGGCTCTGACGTCTTCAAAATTCATCCCATCTGGGAGAACACTTTTGCCTTTATAAACTCGCCGCAAGGGCCGAATCAATGGTCTTGTGGTCTTGCTCTCATCAAACGTTAGGTGGAGACTTTTACTCTTGTCTCGCATATCAGATCTGGGAACTCCGAAAATTAACGTAACTTTTACAGTATGTCGTGTTGTGCGCTCTCTTAGCCTATTGCTATAATCCGTAATTGTTAACTTAACGTAAGAATCAAAGCTGTTTAAAAACATCAATAAAACGTATTGAACCAAATCTGACTCGGCTATTTTCATAACTCGCGCCGAGGATAATCAACATACGGGCTCGTTCTATCGGCCCTCATCGCTCACGCTGCGGCCCATCTTTGGCCAGCGTCCACCGCTCACGACACACTCAAACCACCTCACGACATATACTCTCTCTTGTATGTCAGCTTGGTGAACCAGCTCCAGCATACAACGGGTATTGGTTTCGGCTTATATAGTACTACTACTCAAGAACACATACCGAAGGGAACTGCGATCGGCTCTTACAAAGAAAGAGCAACACCAGGTGAAATGTTGCTGTACGAAGCTATGATGGATAACCATAAGAAGACTATTGAGTTCATGAACGAAAAATTTGATAACCTCATTCGGGTCCTGTCGTCACATATTGCAGCAGGTAAATATTTGTTCCGTTCCTTTTATGTACATATCACTTGTCTCAGCACACAGTGCCCTCTGCTTGTTCACTCCTTTCTATTATTCACTGCATCTATATTATTTTACTTTCTGATTGCAGACACCACCGCTGCGTCTACTGTTTCTCCTCCAGGCACTTGTACGCCTAAGAAAATGCCGCTGCATGGGGCCACTAACTTACTTCGCACACCACTCAAACCCCCCGCTAAGTCGCCTGCTCTGAAGCGAATGAAAAGCAAACTGAAATTACCAATATGCACCGGCGAAGAGTTTCAGCATTTCGATGATTTACTTTTCACCAGTGTATTGCATGATTCAAGTAGAGGAACGACCGATACTCGTATACTAGATGACCACACTCCTGCTCACATTAAAGCGGCTCATGATCACCGCAGTAAATTTGTAAGTTGATATTTTCTTTCCTGCTAGGCTGTGTACTACTGCATGCTTACATTAACCAATTCCCCATTCTTTCAGGAACAATTTCTACACCTGTTACCGAAGAACGCGACTGCGATATTGAATGCATTGTTTGCACCCCAAATAGCCTCTTTCATGAACATGAATGGACTCCACAGTAAAATCAAATTCCGTAAGTCTTGTACACACGACTTGATTAAAGGTATGTACAAAATACTCCTATAATATTACTACTCTTCTTCTTGGGGGAGGCCATATACTCGTACCCCATCACCATATCACTCACCCCACCCCTGCACAGGTGGAATGAAGCATGCGGGCACTGGGCACAGAAAGGTCGTGAAATACTGAAAGTACAATCTTCTTGGTGGACACACACTTCGGGGTTTCTTCCCTGATGCCAGTGGTTAAAATAGTGGTGGCTATAGTTGTAAAACTTGTAAGGTACAGTGGAACGGGGAGACAGACAGCGGGCCTGACGTTAAGGAGAAGTGACATACATGTAAGTTACGGGGTATCCATGAAATACGTGATGAGGTATGGGGGGGGGGGTCACACAGGGGAGAGGTTCTCTCCACATTAATTTCTTCCTGCTAGGCACTGAGTCAAATGGCAAGAAAAAATGGGTTCAATGTTGTGAGACAATTGACACTTTTAGAAAATGTTACACCTCTTCCTCAATTCTACGAATGCTAATATACGCTTTGTGTTCTCCCCTGTAGAAACAGTGGCCAACACACAGAATGCGGAGCAATACAACGCAGTTGTCAGAAAATGGTTTAAAAATTGTAGAGATCGGGACTACAGAGTACGAACTTCGAAAATTACAGAAAGAACCAGCACGCCGAGTACTCTTTCAAAAAGAAAATTAGATTACTCTCAAACAACGAGTAAGTTGTATCACACATTATATACCTTATACATGTACTTATTTGGTCGTATTTCTTCATGTACACCCTGGCCCTTATTACTACATCATGTGTAACCACGCCTGATGGGAGGGAGGGCCAAAGGAGGCTATATTTTACCCGGGCCTGGGATCTTCAAAGGGGCCCAAGCATCCGAAATTCAGCATTCAAGAGATGAAAATTTATGTGGTCATGACCTGAACTTCCAAATTATATGAATTAATGAAATTATCGTACCTTACGACTTGAAACCTTTTACATAAAGCTGATCTATTAGATCTGAAGTGTATCGAAAGATTGATAGTCTGAAGGCACCTATGGGTTCTTTCTGGGCGCAGTGCTGAAAAAGGAGGCTCCACTGTCCCCTTTTTCGAAGTGAGATATATTATTCATCTTGGCAAAGAAGAAAATCATCTACAGAAGAGAAATAATCTGGCCATTGGACCAAAAATGAAAAATCTGTTCTAAAACTCTGTATTTTCCATTCTCTTCTGCCCCCTCTGGTACTGGACCTCACTCTTCATCTATCTCCACGAATCCCGCTGTTTTGCCCTTCTCCACTTTTCACCCTTCTCCCTATAAAAACAAAGAAGAAGGAACAGGGAAGGGGAGCCAGTCAGGCCCGGTAGACCAAAATGAATTTTTGCTTCCTTCATTTCTGTTACCACTTCAACACCCTCTTCTTTCTCCATACCTCAGTCCCCTGCAGTTCCTGCTTCATCCCATTTTGACCGTCCAAGCCCATTGGACAAGAAATCAACATTCGTTTCATCTACCACCCACTCCTCTTCCTTCAACTCGAAGCTGTCTCCTGAAACTTAATTCCATTCATTTCTTGCCCCCTGTATACACATTCGTTTCATCTGCCACCCACTCCTCTTCCTTCAACTCGAAGCTGTCTACTGAAAATTAATTCCATTCATTTCTTGCCCCCTTTATACCTCCCCCATCCCAGGCCCTTCTGCCTCCTCCGTCAAACTCTACTGCCTTTCTTTTCTCCTTCGTTCACAGCCATTCTCCCTCTCCTTCATCTCCCGCCACCTCCTCTGTTCGCTCTTTCTACTTCCTTATACATAACCTTCGACAGCTAAGTTGCACAGAAGAGTGGGAAGACCTACAATAAAATCAGGCTGGAAACTCCATCCTTTACTGTTTCTTCCCATTGCTCCAGTCCCAAATTCCAACTTGGGAGGGCGACGGGTGGATTATTTTGGGATGAAGATGGGGAGTAGAAGAGAGAAGGGTAGGATGGAGATAAAATGGCTGAAAAAAGGGGGAGGGCGGTGAATACCATTTGCCTCTTGCTCTTCCTTCCATCACACCATTACCTGCTCTTGGTACTTATTCGTTTCTGTATTCCTCCCCCTCCTCTTCACTTGCCCAGCGGATCGGCGAAGGTAAAGGTTGATGAGAGATTTCAAGCCCTTGAACTGCCGGTCTCCATTGTCATCGTCAGTGCCCCCCCCCCCCCAAAAAAAAAAAGCTGTGATGGCAGTAAATGTGAATCGCATGGATGATTTTCGGAAACGCTAGAGGGGCCCAATGAGGATTTTGCTCCGGGCCCACATTTTCTCTCTGCGGCCCTGTGTGTAACACACATCTCCCGAACATTTCAGCACATTTTCCCAATAGCTGTCCCCCAAACAAGCGGCTGCACTGCGCCATACACGGAAATGCCCCAATAACCTGCTGCAAAATAATGACAAAATAAAATTCCAAACACATCACACTACCCAATCAGTGGAAGAAAAAAATATTCGAATTCATATTATATTGCATTATTATACATCTTCATCTTCAGTGCACATTACTAAGGGCCATATATTTTACAGGTGCTACTAATACGACAAATACGGACGAGCAGCAGCATTCTGCCAACGTCCAGCCTTCTCATTCACACACTGATGATATAGCCATGGAGCCCACTGCCTCTACTCCAGATGAAACCCGTTCAATAACGGACGAAATGCTTGAACAAATGATAAATGAAATAACAAACAGTTAAGAATATCAGTCTTATGAGCAGAAGACATGTAGTTTACTAACTTGTATTAAGTTATACAGTTACCCAATACTATTCTTATGCAAATACTTTGTAACTTCGTTTTCCAATTTTGTGTGAGTTTTGTTATCTATAATACACTGTATTGCAAGTTTTCGCGTTCATTTACATTTCACCGGCAAAATTCAGTAACATTTATATGCCTGGGGTCACGTCACACGGGGGATGACATTATGAATTAATTTTCAGTGGCTACAGGCGCTGTAAGAACGAGAGGATGCTACGAGGAGGACAATACTGGGAACCTACTGTATATTCGTTTTTTCCTTGCTACTTTGCTTTTCAGTTGACATTTTTTATCCCTTCAGTTTCTACAAGTCGGCGCCTCTGTGAGAGGGTGCTGCAAAGGGGCCTATGACAAAGGGGGGTTCCACAGTGTGCACAATGCAGGGGGTTGCGGCGATCAACTGAGGGGGTCTGGTCGAGCAGGGAACAGGATGGGGGGGGGGGTCGAACAGAGTGCCCCGTCATTGGATGAGACCCTCAACCGACTACTGACTTGAATGCCTAGTGGAGTGATGTATTATGGTACTACAACCATCAATATGTGACTATTCATGCGTATTAATGGTTGCAGTAATGTGATTCATCACTCCAGAAATCATTCACGTCACTACTCACCTGAGGGTCTTGTTCAGTGACTCGCACGTCACTATGAAAGACACTCACGTGACTAGTCATGTGACTAGTCATGTGACCGACTCACAGAGTGACGTGCGAGTCACTTTTCGAGACACTCACGTGACTAGTCATGTGACCGACTCACAGAGTGACTCGGCGAGTCCCTCACCCGTATTGGCCCTGTGTTATTGAGTGACTTGCTTTCTGATTGGTTGTTTGAAGACGAAATCCAGCGTTCTGATTGGTGAGCTTTGGCAAAAAGCGCGACTCGCAGTGACGGTCCGTGTCCACTCGAGTCAGTCACTAAATTCAGTGACTCTCTCTGTCCGATCGGGGAAGACCTCATCATGTCAGATTTTTACCGCCAATGGGTCTTATGCAAATATACCACTGGTTTAAGGAGTACGTATTAAGTACATCTTATTTCAGTATTCATTACAGAGCTTTGCCTAATAGAATTTGATATGAAGTTCAAAGCGCTTCACTCACTGTACTTGACATCTCAATGCCAAATCTACGGAATTTAATTTGGTGTGGAATATCACATCTATTGAACGGATGATAAAATGTATTTTTGGTTTTGTATTAAAAGTTAGATACTTTCAGCTCTGTGTTCTATATCCTGTGTTAAATGGCTCTTGGCTCATTTAACTCTGATGTCATGCTAACATGAAATATTATGTATTTATTATGCCCTACTTTTAGAAACTGATATATCTCGGGAGATAGTCGAGAATATGGAAGAACGAGAAAGCAAATTATTTGAAAACGATTTCTTGATCGCCTCCCTTTTTCTTGATCCACGTTGCAATAGTTTGTTTAACAAATCTGAAAACAGTGCATTAAAAGAGCGAACCATCAATTTCCTGTGCAAAATACACGATAAAATTGAAGCTGGAAAAGGTTTGATCAAACTGAAAGTTGGGGAATTTTCCTATATTCTCTATATGAGAATACTGATCAGCTAAAAGTAATCAAATGCTGTTGAAAAACCCTGACACTTTTATTCAGCTTGTTTTAGGCCTAGCCTTAATTCAGTCCAAATAAAAAGAGGAAGCCAAAAGATTGGCTTGACCAAATTAGTCTGCTGTTTAGCATTTACTCCCTGTCAGTCATTGTTTTTCAGCATGGCACTTGGTTACTTACTTTTACTTCTTACTAAGGTAGGTGCGGGTATATCCGCCAGTGCGGTTAATTCCGCCATAACAACAAAACCACGTCAGTTTACAGTATGGTCGCTAGGTGGCGCGTGGAACAGGTGCGTAATACCATAGAAATTAAGTTGGCTATATCAGAAATCTAAAAAAAAGTGTTTTACGAGCGGAAGAGGAAAAATGTGATATCGCGCTCGAAAAATTTACGTTGTTATCATTTTTACATGTGAACAAGTGGAGTACAAATAAGGAAAAGAAGATCTTGAAAAAAAATGTAAGTACACTGTGTCTTATATCATTGAATAGATCTATCTCTCAGCTTTCAGACCGTCAAAGAGGTATAAAATTATCTTATTATGATGAGCGAATATGATCGAATATTTGGAAATGAAATTAATTTGAAAGCTGCGAGCTGGATGCGGGTAAATCCGCCATATCTAATTACGTGTTATTTATTGCTCATGTTTTGATAAGTTAATTATTATTTTTTATTCGGTTTGATATTAGATTACTAATCGTGATGCTTTCTATGTGATTAGATGGCTCCTACAGCCCGTCGCAAGTGGTCGAGCCAGGACCTTCAAAGTGCTTTGTCAAACATTCGAGCAAAGAAAATGAGTGTATTTGCGGCTAGCAAAAAGTTTGAAATTCCACGAAGTACTTTGCGTGACTACCTCAAGAAGGAGAACTGTACAGCACCACTGACACTGGGTCGTCCACCAGTATTAAGTCCAAATCAAGAAAACCAATTAAAAGCACGAATTTTCCGACTCTGCGATATTGGGTTTCCATTAACTAAGAAGACGTTGAGGAAATACGTGTATGAGTTTACTGATGAAAACAATATCAAAAATCCGTTCAACAAGGGTCGAAAACTTGCAGGTTAGTTTACTTACACGTCAGATTTTCTTTCCAACTGAGTGCATAGGTGTAATTTATATTTCTTTGCAGGCAAAGACTGGATGTCAGGATTTATGCGTCGCCACCAAGATATTAGTAACCGTCAGTCCCAGAATTTAAACGAAGCCCGAGCGCAAAAGATGAATAGGTTCATCGTTGACGATTATTTCAATAAGTTAAAAGAAGTTTTGGTTGAATTGGACATCGTTAATAAGCCCCAATACATTTATAATGTGGACGAAAAAGGAATACGTCTATGTCGTCATAAATCACCGAGAGTTCTGGCAAAAAAAGGTTCCAGGCGTGTTCATTCCCGTGGTAAAGAACATGGGGAGAATGTAACCATAGTAGGAGCAGGAAGTGCCCTAGGTACATCTATTCCTCCTCTCATCATTTTCAAAGGGGTGCGGAAGGATCCTGCATGGCCGAACTTCCTACCACCCGGATGTGATATTCAAATGACAAAAAAAGGCTCAATGACTGCTGAAACGTTTGTGAAATATTTAGACCATTTCGCAAAATATAAACCTCAGGGTAACTTTTTTTTTTAATAAGACCTCACCTAGTTTACTGACTTATTCAGCTTTCAACTCCCTATGGTGTTTATATTTCAGGAAAATGCCTTCTCTTACTCGATGGGGCAAAGTGTCACTTTGATGCGGAAATTGCTAAGCGGGCCGAAGATCTCGAAATTGAGCTGTTATGTCTCCCATCGAATACCACTCACGAACTGCAACCAATGGACAAATGTCTCTTCCGGTCGTTAGAGATGGCATGGGATTCAGAGGTTGACCTACATTGGGAATTGTCCAAAGAGAGAGTGCTCAACAAGATCGATTTTTGCAAAATTTTTTCTAAAGCCTGGTCATTTGCAGCTTCTTCAAGGAACATCATCAGTGGCTTTGAAGCCTGCGGCATTTATCCATTTAATCCGACACGAATTGCGGAGCAAGCATATGCACCCTCTGCGACGACACATTGTGAAATGACTGTAGCCGTTGAAGAAGCGTCAACTCCGAACATTGCAGAAGGAAGTAATGGTGGACAACCATCAACTTCAAACAGTGTGACAGGAGAAAGTGATGGCGAACAGCCATCAACGTCAAGCAGTATGGTAACGTCGTCTTTGTGTCTTTCAACGTTCAAAAAGTTCTTGACGCCCGAAATGAGGAAAAAACAAGGCAAGCAGACCAAAAAAGCTTTGAACTATAGAGCGGTTCGTATACAAAAATGTTTATTTGAGAAAGTTGAGAGTGAAAGTGATGGAAGCAAGGACGTCGATAATATGGAGGGAAGCGAGGATGTTGATAACATGGAGGGAAGCGAGGATGTCGATAATAATATAGAATTACAGTCAGAGCCACAACCTGAACCTACTGCAGTTAAAAAAAATGATTTTGTGGTTACTTTTGTCATCTTCGATTTTGGGACTAAAAAGGAAACTAAGAAATTTTACATCGGCAAGGTCATAGCTGTAGGAGTAGGTAGGAACAAAGCTCAAATCGAGGTCGACTTCTTCAGAAGGATTCCGACAAAAAATGCAGAAGGTGAGGAGATTGGATTTATTCAACCCACAATCCGGGATGTATGGAAAATCGGGGTGGATCAAATTGTACAAAATATAGGGAAACCAAAGTACGAGCGTCGAGGAAGATATTTCTTTGAGATAGCTGCGATACAGTGCGGCGAAATTTTGCAATGAAAAGCTTGTTTATATAAATTTTCAGACATTTGTTTTCGAAGTTGTTTTTTTACTTTCTTTTGTTCCCTTCGACTGAGTAGCAAATAGACTACTCAGCCTAAGTACTTACTTACCTTTTCTAATCAAATTGAACGTTACTCTCATTAATTTTTAAGAATTTATTTACTCAAGTCACTTGGGTTATTTTCAGTTAGAAGTGTATTCTGGTCAATAATTTTGTGCCATTTAAGTACTTATTTAGGAAGCTCTAAGTGATTTTTTTTAATTATAAGAATTGAACGTTACTCTCATTAATTTTTAAGAATTTACTTACTCAATTCACTTGAGTTATTTTCAGTTAGAAATGCATTCTGGTCAATAATTTTGCCATTTAAATACGTATTTAGGAAGTTCTAAGTGATTTTTTTTAAATTATAAGTTCAATTTCAAAGAAATGGTGCTTTACTTACTTACCATATTCGCTGTAAGTGATTTTTTTAAATTATAAGTTCAATTCCAAAGAAATGGTACTCTACTTACTTAACCATTTTCTACTCGTTTCTTGTCTCAATAATTTTAAGAATGAGTCGTAAGTACCTATTGTTCAATTTTTTCAATAAATTCTTTTTTTTTAAGCTATCTTCATTTATGTAAGAAGGATGACCAAGAAAGAAAGAAGAATAAGGAAAACGGTATGCAGTTTTCAACTGAAGAAAATTGTGACAATTTTACTACTCACACCCTATTTTTGCACTCGAAAAATAACATTAAAAATGTATGGCGGAATTACCCGCCTAACTTTAAAACCCTATGGCGGAATTACCCGCACCCGTGCGGGCAATTCCGCCACCCCTGGTTTTTATAAATTGACTTTATACACTCCTTCATACCACCCCTCCCCTTCATTTTGGTCATGGAAACATGGTCAAGTCCTTCCTCTATCAGGTCAGCCATTCAGATACTCTTTAGAAGCATTTGCAGAGGGTACAGAACACTTTTCCCTTAACATGGCGATATTACCCGCACCTACCTTAATTACAATCTTATTTATATCTACCAGTAGACTATTGAATTTTTCTTCAAGAATGCCAAATATTAAGAAGTGAATTATTACATTATTAGTATGCACGATTCAATTGTTCTTTCTGTTTTTTTGTATTCTTAATGGGTAATAATCAAACCCTACTTGTTCTATTGAATCTGTTAGTAGTGTTGGATACTTATTAACTGTTGTTAAAGCTTGGAATATATTGGTGCTGTAGTAGTTTAGATATCAGATCCTTTTCATTTTTTCATTTGCATGCTTCTACTTCCTTTCAGAACGCCTAATATTTTACACATTACTTTCTAACTTGTTGAATCACATAGTTGGGTATTTTGCTTGTAGGTTGTCCATTATTAGTATCAGAACTGGATACACAGAGTGGAGTTTTAGAAACAGAAGAGGACGACGAAGATGCTATCTTGAATAACATTTTTGGATACACTGAAACCGTTAGTCAGAATGTCTTACCTGATCTAAGAACCAGGTTACTCAACTTATTAATGGAGAAGATGGAACAAATAGAACCAGTAACATACTGGGAGCGTAATAAAAGCTCATCTCCTGATTTGTATAATTTAGCTCAAGTTGTTTTTTCAGTTCCTGCCACGCAAGTTAGTGTCGAACGGATGTTTAGTAGTCTAAAATTTGTTCACAATTTTAGGAGAAACTTGTTGAAAGATGACATTATAAATTATATCATGATAATACGCCATAATTGGAAAACGGTTGACCAATACTACAAAGAAGTAGGCGCTTAATGTTTATGTTAGCTATTCCATTAGTACCTATGCTTAAGTCTGTTTCCAAAACCAAATAGATTCTGCTCAGTTTCTAACTATGATATGAATTCCTTGCTATGTTGCTATGGATAAAGTAGTTCTCACATGGGACCGATGCACAATTTATTGTTCCAAACAGTTCTTATTCAAAAAAGTTGTGATAAAAGGTACGAATAGAGAAATTTTTATCAATTGAAAATATCAAATTGAACGTTTTCTCCTATTTCTTTTTAGCCTCCAAGTATGCAACCTTTGTTAAAATAACATTGGTGATTGGTGGGATTGGATAGTACCTAAAAATAGTAAAATACCTGAAAATTCGTGGATATGACAAAATGACAAAATAATTTTGTCATGACATAACAAAATTATGAAAAGACAAAATGACAAAACTCTGAACATGACAAAACTCATGACATAACGAAAAAAGTGAAATGTTCATCCGACAAAATGACAAAAAATCGTTTTGTCTAACATCACTGTTGAACACATCTGTGTTATTGAACTAAGTGAAATATAGGGTTGCTATCTGTGGTTATCGGAGTAATGAAATTGGAATTCTTGAAACACACATGTCCACTGTTGTTGTTGTTGTTATCATTATTATTTGTTGATGTTCGAATATGTACTCGATCACGTTTTACGGTTTGTCGTGTAAGGTGATGAATTAATAAAGTTTAATATTTTTGCACGCGTTTATTTTCCTTCAATGGAAAAGCTTCCCGATTCACAAACCTCCTGTGTAGCAGAAAACGTACACGAAAACGTTGTTATCTTCAATATCACTCATTATCAGCGACATAAATGTAAGGTGAATACTACAACATTCGCTCTCTGAAAACTTGTTTCCTTTTTGTTGATTAATTCTTCTTTGAATTACTTCCTGCTATAGTGATCAATATCACTCATTACACTACTGAACAACTCTCGACAGGTGATTCTGAGGTACTTTTTAACCAAAGTCATATAGATACACCAAGTTAGACGACTAGCGCGTTTCCGCGTTCTGCCGTCGTGCCAGCGCGCTGCTATCGCTGAACTCCTTTGTTTGCATTGCGCTTATATGGACATTTTTACGTTTTTGCGGATTAGCTCGAAAACTATCAATTTTGATGAAGAATTGGAAAGAGCTAAATTTGTTCACCTTGGAATTTCCCATCGAATGCGAGTAAATTCGAAATTTTTATGGGTAAAATTTTGAAACTGATCTTACCTGATAGAAAATAACAGGTAGAATAAATTTTGTTCTTTTCACTTTTTCATAAAACTCGACCGTTATTGAGATAAACGCAAAACCTTGTTAGGGCTCCCAACGTTTACATTGATTTCACGGCAGTCGAACGCTGCCAGCGCTGCTATCGGGATAAATTATCGTAACATACGAAGTTTAACATTGGTTAAATGGAGAGTCAAACGACTTGGTGTATCTATATGACTTTGTTTTTAACGCTGAACGCGATACTGCGATCCATTTTTCTCTATCACGTCACAATTCGGAGTTCTGAACGACTGAAATTTGCTTCCATTTTGTTTTTGCAATGGAATAAGCGGTACCACTGACTGATATTATCAGTGTTATCAGACCGTTATAACAGAAAACAAACAGACGGAATACACACCACTACACACAACCTCAACACACAACAACACGAATCAGTATGACCACATTCAGTTCCTAAACCTCTTTTAGAACACATTTAGTTGAATTTTTTATAATTTTTGATCAGAAGAACTAGACGTGATAGAGAAAAACGGCCGACGGCACTGTATTCAGCGTTGAAAAGTACTCAAGAATCATCTCCCTAAATGTATTGTGCAAACAAAAAATTTCATTTTGTTCAGTATAGTGTTATCAGCGACATAAATGTAAGGTGAATACTACAACATTCGCTCTCTGAAAACTTGTTTCCTTTTTGTTTATTAATTCTTCTTTGAATTACTTTGTGCTATAGTGATCTTGCTTTATCCCTAACATTGAAGATGTCTGAAGCGGCAGTCCCAAAGATGACATTTAAGTAAGTAGTAACCTTTTCATCAGATTATAAAAATACTTATATCATACTTGTTTCGCATGTAGTCAAAAAACGTACTTTTTCCCTTGTTAATCAGATTTGAAAAACATATCATTTGCTAGTCATTTTCCCTTTCATTCACACTTTGGCACTTTCATTTACTCACAGATTCATAAACATCTATTTCTTGCCTACATTTTTTTTACTGCAGCAGGTAGTCTGCTATCCTTTTTTAAAGCAGCTGGTCTGCACGCCTTCAAATGCAGCTAGTCTGCATTCATTCACTAGCAGCTACCTACTCACCATCATCTGTTGCACCGTTACCATTCTGTGTTTCAAGTGAGTACTTTTATAAAAGTTCAACTTAATGCATTTACATTAAGTTAGTATTTACTTTTAATTTAATTGTTCATGGTTTGTATTCAGATCACGTCAAAAAAAAATAACGGAAGCTCAAAAGGACTTTCTTGTCCAATATGCTGAGGAACACCCTAAATATTCTGACTCAACACTTGTCACCTGAGTTCACCAAATCTGTTGAAAATGAGTTATGGAAAGAGTTAACTATGAAACTTAATGTCCTAGGTAGCAAAAGAAGCACTGAGTCCTGGAAAATGGTTAGTTATTTGTATACTGTGATGTTTAACAGCTTGCCATTACTGTTTCAATGCATACTTATTTTATTTTGTTACATACTGCAGACCCTGAAGGATTATAAGGCACGCGTGCGTACTCAAGGTCGAACAGAAACTGAAAACGGGTGGAGGTCCGGCAACAATTACATATGATGCTTTGTCGCCTCGCAAACAACGCTTGCTTACAGTTATGGGTGGAAGTGAAGTCATAGAAGGTAAACAAGTGGCCGAGAGAGGGTTATCTGCAAAAGTCTGTAAAGAGCTGTTTTCTTCGCATATAACTGCCGATAAGTCACCCTGTCCTCCGGCTAGTTCTTCAAGTCGTCCACACACTGTACAGCCGAATGTGAACAGTTATCACAGGAACTCACCACCATCAGAAATTATTGTGAGTTTATTTACATATATTACTGGAGCTCGTGTGCATGGGGAAAATTTTGTACAAACATTTACTGAGGAAAGCCACAATTTGTTATCTTTAGGACAGGTAGAGGGCTTGAGAGTCAAAGGGCCTGGTTTGTTCCCCTCCAGCTAATGGTGCAAAAGTATCAATACAGTATCGATATTATCAATACTTTCAAGTATCAAAAGATATCGATACTAATTTTCAGTATTATTGTATCGATGTTTGTGCGTGGTGATCGTGGTGATGCTCTGATGTCTGATGCTCTACCTCATTCAAACTACAAAGTGTGTCACTTTCATTTTTTTTTCTAATTTCCTGTATTTATTCTTTTCATGAGTATAGTAGATTTTTATACTTACAAGTACTGGAGGCAAGAGGGTAAAGAGCAAAATCTAAATTGAGAACAAGTGGCTGACAAACTAGTATGAAGCCGCAGTATCAAAACATTGAAGTTGTTGAGAATATAAGTTCCTAAGTAACTCTCATTTCTTTATTTGCGGCTCTTTAGTCTCTTTTTTTATTTCGGGCAGGACAGGAACCAGAATGCAGAAATTACTCGCTTGTAGAAGTATCGATACTTTTTGTAAAAATAGGTACTGATATTATCAAGATATTTCGCACTGCTACCTTCAGCCTGCCCACCCCTACTTTCAGTACAGTGCAAACCCCTGAAAATAATTTGGCTTTTCATCAACTGTGAGAGGCTGTGAGTTCTCGATTTCCGCCCAAACTTTAACTGAAGTAACATGTCCTGTCCAGAAATAATCGAAATTAAGTTTTTTCAAGTTCGACTCTTGACAGTATGGAGTATTGCATTAATTTCTCCATCGGACTTTCAAAAACAGTGGAAATTTCAAACCTGGCTACCTCACATATTATGGACTTTTGGACTCACCAAGCATAGCTTTGGTTCTAGTATAACAATGTGTGCTGGCTATTGAAAATACACAATAACTTGCAGGATCTATCACAATACATGGAAGAACATTACAAAGAGTGTTTTCCACAAGTGTATTTGTTGGGCAGTGTAGTGGAAGTCACACAACAGACAGCAGCGGAAGTCCCACAACAGACATCAAATCTCTCCTGTGACCCACATATTACCAAAGAATGTACATAAAAGAGTCAAAACTAAGAAGAAACCGATACCGCCTTCTGCTAGTATGTGTTCCTTTCATAGGTACTTAGAGCATGAGTTAGATAATTTTCTCTCTGCGCTAGGTCCCACTCTGGTTTTTTTAATAACTCCTGGAACAGTGCAGAACAAACGCCCATATTCTGGAACATATTAGAAGAAATGCGACACAAATGACCCTGAACATTTCAGTTCAAAATTTGAAAACGGGGGTACGCGTCACCAGCACTATCTTTTGTTTTCTTTCTAACTAGTTTTATAATGTTTAGATTTTCCTTTATTTTCCTTATCTTTTTTTTGATTGTTAAGTCAGTTATCGTTGTACATCAAAATGCTCGCGTAGTTAAAAGCTGTTCATCATTTAAAATGCGTCAGAAAATGAACTGCACCGATGTCTGCTTGTTGTACAATTTTGTACGTGTACAACTGGCTGCACTGACTCGTATTTACACTTTCTTCAGCACGGTTCCTCGTTACAGTTGGTTTTTATTATTATTCTTACAAACGTTGTTTAAGGTTTTGATGTTTGTACTTTTATAAGGTGAATAAAGTTTTTCTGAAAGTTTCATCTTCGTCTAGAATTTTACTGGCGAGTTACATACAATTTTCTATCGTGGTGGAGGCGCCGGGTAGGGAAAAATAGTATTCCAAAAGTCAGTAAGTAAAGCATGCATTTACATTTACACTATGGATGCCATCTCGTGGTTTATAGGCCTAAACTGACGATGTAACAAACGAAATAGAAATAACGTTTAAATGCCAATACTTCTAGAAGTAACATTACTAATTGTCACGTTAGTACGAAAAGTAGCAAAAGAAATGATCTTCAGAAAGTATCTAGAGTGACAAGTAGCTATTTACAAATCAAATACAAGAAGTCGAGTTGAATAAAGTTGAACTAAATTAAACTTGAGCATGGTATCCATTAGCAAGTACTGTGCACAGAAATAAATAAACAAAACTAATAATAAATAAAGGAAAATAAAATAAAAATTATTGCTAGCACTTCGAAAATAAATCCGGAAATTATTCAACAAAACTGCAGTTCATTGAAAATAAAATGTACTCAACAATAAAAAAAAACACAAAAAAACAGTAATAATAAGAAAACGTAGCCTGGTAGTATCATACGTGAGTGGACCTAAGAATTACGGTGAATCAGAAATAACTGATGAAAGCTATAAAGCAAAGTTGTAAACCTTTGAAGGTACAACTGTAACAATTAAAACTGGTAGTCTTAGGTCAAAACTGATGTTTGGTGTATGTCTTACGTGGTGTAATAAAGGGGAACGTAAAACTAAAATCTGAAATAATAAGAAACGGAGGGACCTACACATAATTGAAACTTGAGCAAGAGTACTCTTAAAGGTGATATACTACCAGACAAGAGGTGGAAAAAAAAAAAAAAAAAAAAAAGGTAATGAAAACTATATGTTACAGAAATGGGTGAGACAAACGAAAATGAGGTCGTTGGACTCAAGGCTGAAATTAAGAACATGAAAAAAATAAATGAGCAACTCACGGATAGGGTCAAAACCACAGCGGAACCATCCATGAAACTGCGGTCAACCCACCCTCCAATGATCTTAGAAAAGGACACAAACTACGGAATGTGGCGTCAAATTGTGGACAACAAATTAAAAGAGCGTGAATCTGCTTCATTTGATCAACGCGGACGAACTTCCACCAGTCGAGACTACAAATGAGCAGAAGGAGATACAAAAAGGGTATGTTCTAACATATTTACTCACTCACCTCTGCGATGAGTACAAACAATACATGAGTGATATGAAAACACTGGTGGAGATTATCACAAAGCTAGAGGAATTAAAGTACCCGAAATTGCCTTCCTTAAAATTTGACATCAAGCGGCAGTGGCTGAACCTTATATACTCGAAGGGTAAAGAATCAGCCAAAGAATACTTGAAATGGTTTGAAGAAAAGATGAGGCAAGTGAAACGAGTTACGGAACTGCCCGAACTTGATATTGTAGAAAATCTTCTCATGTCCATAAAGGGTTCTGTTCTTGAGGTTATTCGACGATTTGATGCGTCCAATGGAACATTGTCTTACGATGACTTAAAAATGATTTTGCTGAATGAAGAAGCGAGGCAAAGAAACGCAGCGGCAAAGGCGAGCCTGAAGCAATGAATGCTGATACGCAGCCGAAAGGTGTCAAGCGACCCTGTCCTCCCGAACACGCAGGGGAGAAGCCGAAAGTGTGTTTTAGGTGCGGCAAACCTAACCATCACAGCAAAGATTGCACATCAAAGGCGTTCATATGTTATAATTGCAAGGAACTGATGACAAACCCGAATTACACTGCAGCTACATGTTACAAGCCAACGATGGCCGGCCCAAATAAAGTGGGTTACAATTTCAGAAGTAAGCGAGGCCGAGCAAGAGGTGGACGTTTTGTTGCAATGCCAGGTCGTGGCATCAGAGGTGGCAGGAGGCCATATGGTGGTGGCTCTAGATGTGGATACTACGGGCAGAACGCTGGGTGTGGACGTGGGATCAATATGCTGAAACGGGTGAAAATCCAAAATGGAGACAAAATGACCTACACATATATCACAATGGATGAGACCAACGAGAGTCACTTTGCTGAAGATGTGATGGAAGTACACAGTGTTGAAGGTATGTTTGGTACAAATTATGATAAAAGTAAGATTTGATTTCTGGCGGATTCCGGGGCAAGTGAACACCTAACAAATGAAGATGAAAGTTTAACTGAAGTAGAAAAGGTGGAAAGGCTAACAAAAATAAAGGGTGCAAATAAAAATTCGGAAACTGATTTAGAAATCAAAATGAAAGCAGTTGTTGAAATGAAAGATACAAAAGGTAGATTATATTATGTATGTATTAAGTCGCTACACTGCGATTATGCATTAAGTGGTAACACTGCAATTACGTCGGATGATGTAATATGTATTATCCATTATCAATTTCGAATTAATAAATTGTTTTCGACTAAAATACACAATAGTGGCGACGAGGATGAGATGTAACTGTTAGCAACCGTATCAATTATAAATGTAGCAATCGTGCGTATAATGACTTGTTGTGAACATTTTTCGATTGTGCATATGCGCGGTGTAATCCAGTGAAGTTCGAGTTCAAATAATGGGTGAAAATATAGCGGTGTTAACTACCGCGCTCACCGACTTCCTGAGAAGCTTAGAGGGTGCTCAAACAACGCATTCGAACCTCTCATTCAACCAGTACCAGGAGGAAACAGAGCCATTTACGAGTTATCGACAACGCCTAGAAAACTTCTTTGCCCTAAAACACATCGATGGTAACGACAATGCAGCTAAACAACGTCGCAGTCAAGTTCTTATCAACAGCATAGGCCCGAAGCATTATCAAATGCTTGTGGGATTGACTGCGCCAGAATCACCGGTAGGTCAGTCTTACAAGACCTGTGTCCAGCTCGGAACATATGTACAGAGCAGCATAAATTCCTAACTCAAACTCAACAGCTGGGCGAATCAATTGGACAGTTTATCGCTGCACTGCAAGGTCAAACTACGTACTGCAAATTCAACTGCCCTGAACAAGACTGGTAAGTCGATTGCTTCTATATTCATGAGAGCACAGCTGATACGCGGTATCACAGATGCCCACACTCGTGAAAAACTACTACAAGAGCCTGATCTCACGTTTGAATGGGCAGCTGAAATAGCCCTTACCCTCGAAGCTTCAAAAAAGGACTGCGCGGTCATCGATGCGCAAAATAAGTCAACCACGGCCAGTGTTCATAATGTGATAACGTTGCTTGCCAAAGCAACCAAAGCAACCCGTTCTGAACATCGACCGAATGCGGGAAAGCAAAAAGACAACCAAAGAGTTCGGCGTTCCGGGCCGATGAGGCCAAACAGAAACCAGCAGTCGCCAATCGCGCAATTGGGATTACACAGTGTGTGTCTCGCATGCGGAAAGGAGGGACACCCCTCACAGGAGTCAGTAAAGAGCGACTCAAATGCACATCCTGCGGTAAAACCAGGCACATGGCAAAGGTGTGCATAGGCACATATCTACACCAGAATTCGAACACGTCCTCGACTCCCAACAATCCATCCACCCAGTGAACAGTCAAGGTAATTGATGCAGAGTCCAGCTTCGAAGTAGCCAGTATGTTCGAATTGAATCAAATCAACTCCCAGGTACACGCTGATAAATTTTATATCAACGTTCAAATTGGCAGTAGTGTCCAAAGGTTTGAAGTGGACTCCGGCGCGTCTGTTTCGCTGATGTCAGAGGCAGAGTTTGCGAAACTGAATCTCAATGTGCCAATCCAAGCTCCACCGTGTAACTTCCAAACATACACAAAACAAGTATTTGCGCCAAGTGGATACGTGTGCGTTCCTGTACAGTGTCGTGGAATCACGTCAACAGAAGAGCTATACCTAGTGAGAGAAGGGTATTCCGCCATTCTAGGACGCGAGTGGATACGAAAATTCAAAATTAACGTCCTCAAACTCGAAAATTCTCCATCACAACCTGAGCCAGCATCCATTGCTAATTTAGAAGCAGCTCAACTGGACATCATAGAGAAGTTTCAAGATGTATTTCAACCCAAGATAGGAGCTGTGCCAGATTATCAATGTTCACTGGTACTCAAACAGCCAGTGAAACCTGAATACCTCAAACCGCGCCCCATACCATTCACCTTACTTCTAAAGGTCAACGCTGAGTTGGAAGCACTAGTTCATGCAGGAGTGCTAGAAAGGGTCGACTGTACAGAATGGGGAACACCGTTGGTCATTGTTCCTAAACCAAATGGTAAGCTGCGGATCTGTGCCGATTATAAATGCACCTTAAATCCACAGTTGCAGGAGGTAAGGTATCCAATTCCACGAGTCGAAGACATCTTCAACAAAATGAAGAATGGAAATTACTTCTGCAAGCGCGATGTATTCCAGGCTTATTTACATATTCTGCTTGACGAAGACAGCTCGAAGGTCGCTACAATCTCAACCCACAGGGGACCATATCGAGTAAAGCGGTTATTCTATGGCATAAAAACAGCCCCCCACGAATTCCACAAGCTGATAGACCAAGTATTAGCTGACCTGGTGGGTGTAGTGTCATACTTCGATGACATAGTGGTGCAGGGGAACACGATAGAAGAATGTCGCGAACGCCTATGATGTAATATGTATTATCAATTATCAATTTCGAATTAATAAATTGTTTTCGACTAAAATACACAATAGATTGCTCAAAATAAAAGATGTATTATTTAATCAAAATCTGACCAGAAACCTATTCTCATTATGAAAAATTGTAAATAAAGGTGCCAAGGTGGAATTATGTGCAGATGGAATTTTTATACGAAATAAAAATAACGAATTGTTAAAATCGGGAAAGTATGATGGAAAATTTTGGTGGTTAGATTTCAATTTGGTACAAATTGCCAATAAAAATAAAATGCAGTCTAAAAACGAAGGGAGGTGTGAAAACATTGTTTTAGGTCAAGTTACAGATCACGACTACTGCAAAGAGTACCAAACGTATGATAATGTGAATGATGAGAACGCCTTACAAGAATATCTAGATTCAATATCAGAAATGCGAAAAGAAGATCTTGAAAAATTAAGTACTGAAAAGTTCAAAGTCTTAAAAGAGAATATTGGTTTACTTTGGCATTATAGATTAGGGCATGTGTCAAAAACGTATTTAGAAGAAGCTGCGAAGCATATACTTGAATTGAAAAACGTCAAGTTTGACAATGCAATAACTGAATGTGAAGTTTGCAACCGAGCTAAAATTCTCTGTACCTCACATTGTTCAATGATATTATTAATTTTTATGCAATCATGTACAATGGTATTCTGTTGTGATCATTCTTTTTTTTTTTTTTTTTTTTTTTTTTGTAGGAGCGGTTTAATCTTACGCCGAATAGTTCTTTACATCTCTGTGTAGTATATCTGGTACTCGTAATGAAGTTATTATTCTCAGGGCAAAGTATTTGACAGAAGAAGAGATTACCCAGTTTCTGAAAGATTTTAACAATATTTATCATTCAACCTGGCGGATAATGAGAACCCATCCTGACGACATGAGTGCAGGCCGAAAAAATATATATTACACTGAGTTTCACTGCCAACATTCAGACATCAGAGTATCAACGGAACTGTATGCATCTTGTGCTGTAAAGCACTGCGACTGCCCAGCTCGAATGACAATAACAGTTAGAAGAGTTTTGAAACGTTGTCGGTAAGAATAATCCGATGCGCTTATTAAATTACTTATCAGTGTAATTTATCACGACAAAAATTAAAAATAAAGACATGATTTCATAGCCCAGGTTATAAAGATGCCTATTGTACTGAATTGATTTTTGAAATTCATTTTTGCATTGTGATAAACGATTGAACATTTAAAATAACTAAGGAATGAATTTTTCTTCGTAAAAATACGTATATTCCATTACAGTTGAACTAATTATAGGTATTTTAATGTATAGGTCTCAGGATCCACATATGCCATCCTATCCTACCATCATCAAGTTGTTCAACGTGCATATAATCATGCTCTAATGAGTGCAGATTTATTAAAACACAAAAATGTATCGAGTGAAACAATTGAAAAGTTCTCAAAGTTGTTCGAAGACGGTTATTCACCTTCTTCGGCACTCGATATTCATAAAATGGATTTGCAGGAAGAATTTGGAGATAATTTTTTTTTTAAAGTTGCAGATCGCTCTATATGTCTTGATTTGTGGTGGTGCTATCGGTTACTACAGTGATTTTTTTGTTTAGCACTTATTTTCAGTGCTTTTAAGTTTTATTGGGGAAGGGGGGCACACAAAATTCGCCGCTTTGAAAATCTGATTTAATATTTTCACAAAACCAGAATCATTCAATACAGAGAAAGGTCTCCCATTCACCGTCACCATTTCAACAACTGCATTCAATACATCCTTCACGTTGAGTTTGACATTAAATGACAATTTGTAGACAAATTTGGTCATTTTAAGTTGTTGTTCAGAAACTTCGATCGAGAATAATATAGTCGTGAATGAAGAAATTCCTGTTTCTCCTTTCACGTTCACCAATTGCAATGTCATTGTAAACTACTATCAGAAGTAGTTGCGTTATCATTTTTCTTTTTCATAGTTTCTTTCCTGCGTTAATTAATTACATGAAGAATTTCCTTTCATACATATGATTTTTTTCCAACCAAAAAGTTGATTTAAAAATATTGAAGGAAGCAGTATTCAGAGCTTCCAGTATCATCAGTTATCTTGTTCTTGCAGCACTAAAGAAACTCCGCTCATGCATCAAGGAATCTATTGAAAAAAGCATTGCTGAGGTCTTACCGCGGGTCTTTAATGAAGAGTGGTCCATGTATTTTGTGGAAAATGTTCGACAAGTGAGCTGATATTGTAAGATATAATATATTGTTGATGTATGAGCATATAAACAGGGCTCGCGTGACAATAATTTATTATTCAGCGTTAAATGTACGTGTAAATTAGTTCATTATTGGTATTACTACCAAAAGGAATGCGCTGGCTTAGTTTTCCCCCATTTACATTTGCTGTCTTTAACAAGACCCTTATTCTGATGAACGTGACCCTGCCTGCTCTGATAAATAATTGTAGTATTTCTTATCTCCAACATATAGAACTGTGCTCAACCTACGTTTATCTAGCCATCATCACTTACTAACACTAATATCCATGATCAAGTACTTCAGTTTAGTTCACTGTAATAAGAAACCGAGCATTCTCAGTAATTTTGGTAATGTACCAAGGTACCTACATTCATCAAAGGGGTACACGTACAATTCGAAACGTATTTAGGATAACGCTTCTGAAGCTTGATTCTATTCTTGGTCTCCTGATTCGGGTATTTTTGTTTTTCCTAAGGATGGTTGTGAGGAGAGAGAAGAGTTGTTATGCAGGACAGGCAGCATGCGAGGATGTTAGCTGATATGGATTAGGTATAGGGAGAAAAACACTGTGAAGAACGAAGGGGGAAATTTATGAAGAAATTATAGAAGGAGGAAAAAGAAGGTATGGAGGAGAAGGAGTAGGAGAAAACTGACCGAGATGGAGTTTCAAGAATAATTTTATACTTAATGCTACAGTCTAAATCGCCTCTTTGGTCCAAGTCCTTTCTTTTCAGGAGGAAAAATAGAGAACGCGGAGGTGATAATGATGAAGAGTGAGTGAGGGGAATGGAAGGGATGAAATTTGAAACAAAGTATCAGAGAGTTAATAAATTGCTGATTAATTAATTTTGAATACAGGTACTACAATAACATGAATTTCCACGAAATACCCAGCAGATGTTTGCTGGACGTAAAAAGCCTGAATTTCTAACGGAAATCAAGAGTCAAATTTCAGTATCGGGTGCATTTAATGAGGCGAAAGGAATGTGGATTATAGCAAGGCTATCTACTGCTGTCTTCGTTTGAAATATCAAAAGTCGTAAATGCAAATATAATTTTGGATGGAGGAAAAATTGAATTTTGAAATGGTCAAAAGAGATTTCAAGTTTAGGGGGCTTGGAAGGCGAGGTTACACCCCGCCCACGGACAGAAGGTAGAAAATTTTCTTCCCGAGGCTGCAGCGCTTGTAGTGGCCGTTGCTGATTTGAATAATGAGCATCAATAAAGTAAAGACCCAAGCGCAGCATGTGGGTGCGGGTGCTGCGAAACGGCCTATGGCAAAGCCACCCAGTATGTTACCGATTGATAGTAACGTAGAAATATTTCTATAAACGACATTGTGACTGTTTCAGGCACTTACTAATGCGTCTCCCGACCCCGACAACACAGAAGTAAATGAAGCTGCCATAGAGGATAGTATTATCAATCATACAAAATTCACAAACGACCAGCTGCCTGTTAATTCCATTGAATATTTCATGGAATTTGATAATAATTTGAAAAACAAAACGTTCTACTTGAAATTTGTAAGATTGGTTTCTTTATATTGATCTGATTCTTTGATTTGTTTGTGTTTTATTCATTGATCAGATTTCCTTTTTGTATTCTAGTTTTCACATTTCTGAAGAATGTCCGCCATCCCAAAATGGAGGCTACGGTCAATTTGATAATTCAACGCACCATTGGGCCATTTCTTGTTTGTTTATTTAACCTGACTGGGGCGAACAACAAAATAAACTTTTCGGACACACTTATGTTTAAAACTATACTCAGTAAGTTGGTATTTCATCATAGTATTTTGAACTTCTATTTCAATGGCAAATACCACTGCTTCGTTACAAGCCCATCAAGATATGCTAGATATTTCATAATTAGCTCTATAGAAAGTGAACTTGAGATCTATGTTCCAGACAACGGAGTTTTACAGGGATGTGGTGAGACCAAACAAAGGAAGGGGGTCAAAAATATGAGGAAAATTCTGTTGGGGAAAATTTTTTTTAGAGGAGGTAACTACCTTTTCTTTAGGAATGTCTAATCGTAAGGGTTAAGGTCACCGCACCGTTGGAATTTCAGGTTCTTCTTTCTACTTATTATTTGAAATACTCATGCATACGTGGTGTTTTTTTCGCACTGCGTACTTTTTTTATTGAAAAATGAAATTCCTATCTCGAGGTAATATATCAAACAATGATGGGCCCATGTGAAAAATATACGGAATCACTCTGAAATAGAATTAGCTGCGGCTCTACTATTTGAATATTACAGCCTTGTCACTAAAAGTTCATCAGCTTTCTTTGCGGTAATTTTTGGTTAAGTATTACTGTGATGTCATAGACAAAGTTCGAAGTTTATAAGAATTTAAACTACTGATTAACAATCTTTATTGCATTATGTGTAAAATACCCAACTTCATCTTTGCAGAAGCTGTAGTGGCGTTGTTTCCATATGCTCCAGTTTCTAAAATTCGGAAGCAGATCAGCCTCAAGCTAATTCAATTTTGCAATACAATAAAATCAAGGAAGAAAGATACATACAATGCTGCGCAAGTTGCTCTACAAAATTGGAAGAAAACGATTGAGAATGTGAGTATATCTGTATCAGCCACAACTACAACACTCCCAAGTTTTTAAAATGAAGTGTGTGGGGTACCAAAGGCCTATTTGACCACAATCTCGAAATTGTTCATTGTTCAGTACTTTGTTTTACGAGGTAAGCCATTATGATCCTTCCCTATGATCAGGTCATTGTCGGAAAAATCATGATGATTCTTCTGCAGTCTAGTTCTCTTGAAAAAATTTATATCCTCGCCCGCCCCTTCCCTACATAAGGGAGGTACCTTTGACTTCACAACGGAAAATATTACTATGCTTTCATTTAAACCATTGAAACAATGGCACCCAAATTTGTGACAGCTGAAGGTACATAAAGTATCATACAAACCTGAGAATAGAGATTCTCCGGGTCGCCAAATTCAAATGATATCTAAAGATAGGCACACTCCTCCAACCCGTAATTTAGCATTTCCTTTGCATAATTGTATTTCCTTGTGTGTAAACATTTTAACAATATGCATCAAGACATTTCCTTAATATAAAAACCGTTTCCATTCCTTGTTCCACCAAGTAAAGCCTCCTACCCCTCCCCCCAAACAAAAGGGGAGCCACTGTTTTGATCCGCTACAGAACTCGATCTTGCTACAAGATCGTCACAATGTGTTCAAAAATGATCCGAACATTCAGGAAAAACTGAGGAGTGGATGTTCCAAATGGTTCCCACTAAATGTTTCAACTATATTTTGGTAAATATTCCCCTATCTCTCAACCCCTACCCCAGTCCAGCGTCGGGTACATAGTACAGCCACAATGAGAAAGGTTTGGTATTATTTATTTACTGCATCACACTATTCTCACTTATTCCAAAGTGGTGTTCCTTGGAGAATTTCTTTGGAATGCTGCAAAGATGAACTGCATTAACTGCTGTTATATAAATATAGTCGCCTATTTCTCATTTCGTTTGGCTTATTAGGCCCAATGCGTGTTAGGTAATGTGGCGAGGGTCACTTAGGCATAGAATGAACTGAACAAGTACTAGACAACTTGTAACTGGGAATAATTTACTTTGAAACAGATATGATGAAACTGTTTCATTTTTCATCTTAGTACACAATGATGTAGGTATCGAGCATTTTTTTTTCTTTGATGAATACTGACTTAGGACCATTGAATGAATTTAATGTTGATATTTGTGGTACCTATGTTCAGGCCTGTTATGGTTACATTAATTTCAAGAATGAATACTCAAAGCATAGAGTAATACACTTTTTAGTGACTATTAATTTTTGTTACAGGAAGCCAGTGGACACACTCAGCACGGACATCAGAAGGAGAACGAACATGTTGGTGAGACAGAGGGACAGGAAGAGCAGGTCGAACATGTTGATGAAACCGAGGAGCACGAGCAGCCAAACAAACATGATGTAGCGAATCCCAGCACGTCAGCAACCCCTACTGAAACGGGAGGAACATAATTATTACCAGTTAATCCTGAATTTTGCATGCGTTTTTTACTCGTAAAAATCTATTTTTTTTATTTCTTTTGTTGATTAATAAAATCAAATAAATCTTGTTTTATAAATGTGTAGTCCTGTTTCATTCTCCCTAGTTCCGGGCAAAAAGATTTTCAAAAATTGTCGACCAATATGTGTATTATTTTGTCAATACCAATATCTATTGAAATATTGATCATGATGTCAACTGTAGACATGTACATGGATGTTCATTTGACATGTTTATGGTTTTGTTCATTACTGTTGATTGCCATTCCGATACTCGTATATTGAAATGTCTATCATAATGTCAACAGTCAACAAGTAGCTAAGTATTCACTCAACGCATGTCAATATACTGCGTACTACAATGTTCATTAATATGTCAATGATTGTGTAGTATTGTTAACTATAATGTTGATAGTAATGCAGACTGTAGACAAATTATTGATTCTCTAGTGTATGCATGTTCATGCTAATGTATGTTGCAATGTTTACTGTTGACTGGATGATTGACAAAGTGAATACATTTATGTATGTATGCATATACTAATGTTGAGTCAAATGGTCCGGAATTTTGACTATGCACATTTTAATTGACAATATAGTGTGCACGTGTTACATGGGCAGCTTACAATTGGAGGATTCATAAACGCAATGGGGCAATTTCTTCCGCCAGTGTATGTTTTTCCAGACCATTTGCGAAGCAGAAAGAATGGTCCTGTCCAAACTGATCCAGTAACTGGAGAAAAATATGTCGTGGGAGCTCCAGAAAATAGTTTGGGTCTTTATTCAAAACGCGGATGGATGACGATTGAATTGTTTTTAATCGTGCTGCAACATTTTCAAAAATACACACAAGCTAACTGCAAAAATCGAGTTCTTTTACTGCTTGATAATCACTCGTCTCACTGCGCTTTGGAAAGTCTGAAATATGCCAGAGAAAATGGAATTGAATTATTGACTTTTCCGCCTCATCTAACACACAGACTTCAACCACTCGACGTTGGGGTATTCGGACCTTTTAAAGCCTTGCTGAAACACGCTATTAAAGATGTAATCGATGATTCCAAATCAGTTCTTGACCTCGCTGCAGTTGCTAAGCTCTCTACGCAGCCATTTCTCCGCGCCTTTACTCCCGTCAACATCTTAAATGCCTTCAAAAAATCTGTTATTTCACCGGTTAATCGTCTAGTCTTCAGTGATGTTCTTTTGGAAATGGATAAAAATACAGAAAACGATGCTCCGGTGACTCCTGTATCAGGTGCAGATGCTGTAAATTTATCAGTTTCTTGGAACGAAACCCAACTAGTTGAAGAAAATGACTCGCCTGTAGTTGGAATTGTACCTCAGAATCCCAGTGCATCTACGAGTAATTACGACTTACTCAATTCTATCGAACATTTATCACCTGTTAAACCAGTTACTTCAAATAGAGCTGGTAAAAGTACTTGCTTAACTTCAACACCTGAGATAGAATTGTACCTCAGAATCCCAGTGCATCTACGAGTAATTACGACTTACTCATCAATTCTATCGAACATTCATCATCTGTTAAACCAGTTACTTCAAATAGAGCTGGTAAAAGTACTTGCTTAACATCAACACTTGAGATAGAAAGTAAAGGGGCAAAGAAAGCAGAAAAATATTATAAAGAAGAACGCCAAAAAGAAAAAAAAATTAAGCAAGTAAACAAGAATTTAAATTTTGCCCAGAAGAAGAAGATTGCTCCTACGCTTACCCCAAGCACGTCTACACCAAGCACAACTACAGGTGATTAAAATGAGCTCTCTTTTTCTTTTTTTTTTTTTTGTTACAGTGGTATCATATTAAATTGTACCCATTTTTTCAGATGTCAATTGTTTTGCCCAGAAGAAGAAGATTGCTCCTACGCTTACCCCAAGCACGTCTACACCAAGCACAACTACTGGTGATTAAAATGAGCTCCCTTTTCTTTTTTTTTGTTACAGTGGTATCATATTAAATTGTACCCATTTTTTCAGATGTCAATTATTGTTTAAAAGAAGTAGCAGTTGGCGATTGGCTAGTTGTTGGATTCCCTATTCCCGAAAGAAATCAAATCAGAAAATATGTATGCCGAATGATCAAAGTGAAGAAAGGAAAAATGATTGGTAAATTCGTCAGGGTAAAATGTACGAAGAAGGATTTGGGATATATTTACACCTACCCGAATCTTCCAGATGTTTCCAGTTTCAAATTCAGCCAAATCGTACAAAAAATTAAAAAACTAGTCCCATATGGCAGATATGCGGTTTGTTAAAATTCGATATTCACGCTAGCAAACTCGCGTAGGTAAACTCTTGTTGTAAAGTAATGAAATAAAATTAAGAAAAATAATTTTCACGATTTATTTCGTAAGAAAACGAGGGGAAAAAACGATGTCCATAGTATCCTTCTGCCTTGTCCAGACCATCCTACACTATAGGATGGTCTGGACAAAAATAATACTTTATAGAAAAATTAATTATGGACAAATTTGAACATAAGGGACCATGACAAGTACACCTAAACATAAGAAAAAGGTTGAAGTTTTTGGGCGTTATACTAGGATAATTCTAAGTATTACTGAAACTGAATAAATTAAAAAATAAAAAAACTGTCCAGACCATCCTACCTCTCCCCTAAGTCCGACATACACGGTTTTCATTCTCAATCAAATCGGCTGTAATGCGACTTACGAGTATTTTTAAGTAATACAGTGATAAGATTTTGTTGACCGTATTTTCGTTCATTATCGGTGCAACCGGTAAGAGCACACAATGATCGAATGATTACTTAATTAATGCAATAATCATTACGGAAACCAATAACATTATAAAGCCTAGTTATTACTTATTACGATGAATCGCGGAAAACGAATAATTCAACTGGCATTAAATGTGCAATCTCCACAATGTAAGTACCTACAATACCCAGCCAATAATTTTCATGATAGCGCGATCATAGCAAATGCTACCAAACCAACACAATGCAATTATTACAAGTAAATACACAACGTGACGTGATACACAACAAGCGGGATGTAGCCCGAACTACTATATGCTACAGTAGCGCTATTAGAGCGTCTGCTAGTACGTATATACGAAAAAAAACCGGAGCTGTGGTAGCCTGAACTACTACGTGCTACAGTAGCGCTATTAATAGCTTCAGCTAGTAGGTATATATAAAAAAAAAAAGCTGCGGTGGCTCTGTTAATCTGAGTAGCAAATATTAGCAAAAGCTACTGGTGGTATATTTCATATTTATACCGCCCCAGAGTGGACCTACAGTCTGAAGGGGGAACTAGTTCTGGGGTTGAAGACAGAAATTGAAACTAGGGATGAAAATAAGAGGAGGGCACAAGGGCAGCTAGCCCCCCCCCCCTCCCCCCTCCAAGCATCTATACCAGAGTTGAGAAATTTTAGTAGATGGATCAAAAGTTGGAAAAATCCAACAAGTCAAGAGGTTTTTTTCAGATAGTACAAAAATTTTGATAATGGGGAATTTTAAGTTGAGTCAGTTGCAGTTGGGACTTTATAAATAATTTTTACTCGTCCCACCCCCGAAAAAACTCAACTATGTCCCAGACTGAAATCTAACTCAAACATGGGGTTGCTACCTTTTAGCTCGAGATTTAAGGGGCCCAACCTTGTCGAGAGGGGAGGTAAAAATGGGAAGATGTTAATTCTTTTTTCATCTAACAATTATTACCTATTTCATTTATGAAGATACTGACTGCAATGAAAAGTAAGTATTTACTCAACATAGCTTTCGGTGTATCTTTTTGTTTAGCTTTTCAGAATATTTGCCTATTTCACGTGTGTCTAAAATCATCCCCGGTACTTTCCAAAATCTCCCAAGATGGAGGTTTGAGACGAAAAATCAAAAAAATTCAAAAATTAGTTTTTTAAATCTATTTGATAAGAAAAATTAATTTTTACACCACATGGGTAAAAAATTCACTTCTTCACGACTATGTGTAATCATTTTCCTCCTTGGATGCATAATTCATATCAGGGGCGGAAATAGGAGGGGGTTAAGGGGGATAAGCCCCTCCGATTTCAAAATTTGCCCCCCTAAATGTTATACTCGTAATCTTAATACAATAAGACTTTTTTTTATATATAAAGGAGTATGGCACCGAAAAAAACTACGTTTTATAGTTTTATACTTTTTTTTTTTTTTTTAAGGGGAGGCTACGATTTTTGGATTTTTATAAAGTTATTTTAGGCACTGGAGCTTCAGCCCTCCCGAAGTTTTCGCTCTGTTTTCGCCCCTGTTTTAGTGAAATATTGAAAAATCTGATAACTGTACGAAACATCCTCCCTCTGACCTATAGCATGTATAATGTATACACAATATTATATACTCGTACATAAGTTACTATAATAGGAATACGATCACGTCGTCACGACTTCAGCCAAGTGGACATAATAATATCCCCTTCCCTTTCGTTACCTACTATGCATGAGTATTCACAAAGAACGCTTGCGAGTAATGGACGCCATCATCTTTTTCTGAAGTTCATAATTTCAATTAATTGATAACCTTATCTTAGATTTTCGGCCCACACTGGCCCACCCAGAAAAAAATCTGGCGACGCCACTGAGTTTTCTCTAATGAGAAAAGTTGTTCAAAGTTAAATAAGAACTTATGGTGATTCAATTCCACTTCTCCAAAATATAAATGTATATATTTTTTTCATTTTCCAGTCAGGGGAACACCATCTTGTTTTTACCACAGCCTGTCAGTCCATATTTTTCATGCAGATAATTTCCAAAGTGATATCGGCTTATTGGCTTAATATGACTGATACAATGATCGATAATGCTGACCTTTAACAAAGTAACCTTGCGTACATCTTTTCTGTATTTAGGTTTTCCTCGGGAGTTTTCCCAAACAGTTGGGAAGAATAAATTTCTTTGGCTGTTAAAACTTCGGAGCATTTAAAGCTGGTGAATCGAGTTCCAGCTCCGAGCCACCTTCAAGTATGTAGAAGGCTTCAAATTAAAGCTCAGCAGTTTGACTCCGGAGCCTGGCGTTCTTAAAGTTTCAGGGTTCCAAAATCTAGAATAGAATTTCAAACTTCAAATTAACCAATTTCAGAAGCCCACCACACAGTTCATTATGCTTTATGCTTTTATTTGGCACCTGGGAGTTCGGAAACGTCCCTTGAAGCCGCTCTTGAACTTTCAGACACTGAGTTACGAGGGAAATAATGCTCAATAATGAACAGCCGTTTTTTGTACGCGGCGCCGGCGCCAAAATAGTAACACGCAGAGAACAATGTCTCGCCGCTACCGGTGCTCTTAGCGTTGTTGGAACTGCCGACAAAGGGCACATCACAGTGCGCCTGCGTGAAACATCATTCCTAGTCGACTGCATTCGGTTTTCGTGGGATAAGTGATAAGTTAAGGTTACAAATTTTCAATCTTAATGGTACGTTTGTTTTATTTGCGCTTTGCGGTTGCATTTAAGATTGACGTAAGATTTCGTTATAATTAATTGTTCGTACGTTATTAGTCCAGGAAAAGCAGCGTTTAATTCGGAAAAAATTAGAGACAGGTTTACGTGAAGAATTTTGAGACTGTGACCCAAAAGCTCGATGATTCACGTGTGTTATGCAGAATTACCTAATCGTGATGTTGGAATGACTCTCAGAAGTTCTTTTAAAGACTCAAAACCCAAACTTGCACTTCTATTTTAATATTCGATTTTATATCATTCCGATATCTGAGATTAATTAATTTCTAAAACGTGCGGGCACAATCTTTTTGCTATTGTTATATTTGAATTTATTGTTTATTTCAGAATGTCCTCATTTAAGCGATCGGAAAATTTGGGGAAGTGGGTTCTCATTGCAGAGGAACCAAGCCTCCTCAACGGGGAAAGACGTACTTTGACTATTATTAACAAAAAATGGATCATTGATCCGAAGAGGAGAACATTCCGCTGGCCGGATGGTTCGTTACATAGCGGTATGGAAAAAATTTCCGATGATGTGGAGCCAGAATCCGATTGGACTGAGGTTGTTTACCGAAAAGTCGTATGCTCGAGCGGTAATTTTTTCAACACTTGTGTATAGGCCTACTTTCTCGAGACTGTTGGAACAAATTATTGTCAATTACTTGTTCTTCCAGATCGCAAGGGCATAGTGACTATGAAAGAAAAATTGATGCAAGATGGAAAAGAGTGCAGCGAACTAGATACAAGCATAGAAAGCGAGGAAGAGAGAGAATATCGAATATTTACGAAACAACCCGCCTCTAAAAAGGAAGACTTCGAAAATCCCTATTCCTACTCAAAAGCTACCATTTCCTAAATCCAGGTACAATGCCTTCCTTTTTTCAAACTTAAATGTGTAGGTACTTTTACTATGGCCATAGTTCTGGCTTCAGAAGTATATTATATGGCTCTCAACGTCTCGCAGGGCGTTTCTTTGCGAACTGCCATTTTTCGTGAGCCATACGATTAAAGTAATTAGCAGAAAAATGTTTGCAGCACACTTGTTCTACAGCCGTCCATGACTAACAGGCCGAAATCCTAATGTCAAAATGTGACAACCCAGCATTCCAGCGCTCCATGATAGACATTTAAGTGTTCCAGCGGCAGTGTGCCACCATGAGGCTACCGTACCATATTTTGGTTTTAATTTTGAACGACTATTATTTATTTCTCAGCAAACAAACTCTGTTGTGACTTGAATCAAAAAATTTAGAAATATTTTGCTCTTTAAATTATACGCTCTTCATTTTACAATAAAACCTCCCTACAGTTTTTGCAAAAAAAAAATTTTTTTTAATGGAATATTTGAATTTTTCTTGGGTTTTCCCAAAGAATCAGCCTTCCGTGCTACCGTCATGTATATCTAGGGATTATTCCGTCTGTTAACTTGTACACAGCTGTGCTTGTTTCTTTTAATTGAGAAGTAGGGGAAAGGGTTTCAACATGACACGGGTTTCAAAATGACACAGTCCAAAGATCTCAGCCGCTAGATGATGCTTTGACTTGAAACTCGGAATGAAGATATGTGGCAACATTGCGAATGTTTTTCATGAGCGCATCCGTGGTATTATCAGTTTCTCTGAATGTTTTCGAGTGAAATTTGTTTTTCATTACGAAAAGTACCGAAGATAAAATCTTGATTTTTTTTTAAGGATTAGCATTTACAGAAAAGTAAGTAATTTCTATATACATATATTCTTCTACATTTTCTGCATCAAATGATGTAATTACATCGATAAATGCTCAATATTTTCCATAGTAAAAATGCCGGTGTTTATCTTGAGTCCTATGCGGGTTAGATGACACATCCCTAGATGACACAATACGTTTATTTTACATTATTTTAGAAATGGGACGCGGATACCATCGCAAAACAACTAGGGGTTGTTTTAATGAAAACGATATGACTGCTGCAGTGGCATTAGTGATACAGAAACATTTTTCATTACGTCGTGCCGCACAACAGTTCGAGAACATTGATTTCAAAACTCTCAGCCTGTGAGTTTTACTCTTGTTTCTACTTTCTGTTGTAAGTGGATTGGTAATTTCATCAAGGATCCTAATTTCTTTTCCAGTTATGTCGCTAAAGTGAGAAGTGGAAAGGCTACCAGCAACAAATTAGTGACAACATAATTTTAAGAAAGTATTCTCAGACGAGCAAGAGTTACTTCTCGTTCAGTACATCAAGGATCGAGTAGCAATGGGTTACGCGTCGTGATTTGCCGAGAGCAGCCATGGAATATGCCATATGCAACAATCTCCAAGTACCAGAAATTTGGAGGATAAGTGGGTATGCTGGAGACGAGTGGCTGAAAATGTTCCGTCGATGTCACAGTGATATTTCCTTAAGACAGCCAGAACTTTGCAGTCTATCACAGGCTACTTCTTTTAATAAGTCAAATGTTGAAAAATTTTACAATAATTTATGTCAAATTATTGTTAAGTATCCAGAATTAGGTAACGCTAATCGTATTTTTAACCTCGATGAATTTGCTCTCACCACTGTGCAAACACCCAAGAAAGTTCTGGCCTCAAAAGGAGTTAAACAATTGAACAAAGTCGTGAGTGCCGAAAGAGGTACTCTTGTCACTTCTTGTTGCATCATTCAGGCGGATGGCACTTTTTTGCCTCCTGTCTTAGTGTTCCCCAGAATTAATGTGACACCACACATGACTCACAGAGCACCTGTGGGTACGCTGAAACTTGCTAACAAGAGTGGTTGGATGACGGTGAAGCTTTTTAAAGATGTTCTGAAGCACTTTGTAGAATATTCGCAATCATTACGTGAACGTAGAAACTTATTGATATTCGACAACAGTGATACACATATTTCCCCAGAAATTATTCATATCGCTCGAGAAAATGGTGTGGAACTTCTAATGCTACCCCCTCATTGTAGTAATTGTATGCAACCATTAGATGTGGCTGTCTACGGACTGTTGAGAAGCTGCTACAATGCAGGGATGGATTCATGGATGCTGAACCACCCAGGAAAAACAATTACCATCTACGATATCCCCGGAATTTTCGCAAGTGCATTTGACCAATCGTTTAATCCAAGAAACATCAAATCTGGATTTCAAGCAACAGGAATTTACCCGTTTAATGCAAACATATTTGATGAGACCGACTTTGCGCGCAGCATTGTCACAGATCGCCCTCCATCTGACGAAAATACTGTCATTCATGAGACTCCAAACAGTGATCTTTCCCCACCTTCGAATGTGAATAATACCGGCACATCCATATCTTCATCCAATATACCACAACCTTCCATTGACGCACCATCTTCTAGTGAGGCACTGAGTTCCATTAAGGTTGTTCTGCCCAATGATTGTTTGGGATTGCCAAAAGCTGCTCCCAGAAAAACGAATCGAAAAAAGAGAGCTAAAGGAAAGAGTTCAATACTTACAAGCACACCAGAAGCTGACGAGATTTTTAGAAAAGCGCTGGAGAAGAAAAAAGTATTGAGGAGAAAACTGCACGGGCGCAGAAGAAGATCAGAAGACAATTATTTGCAAATTTGGATAAAATAGAGCCCCGGCCAAAAAAGCGGAAGCCTACAGTTCAACCTGTAGAACCATCAGATGAAGAATCAGAAAGTTCTTGTAGAATTGATGCGCCGGATTCAGATTTGGACATTGAATCATTTTCTTCATTGGTGAATGAGGAACTGGTCAATTTTAATGATATGGAGGCTGGCCAGTATTTCATTGTGAAGTTTCAAACAGAGGAGGATGGTCACATCAAACATTATATCGGCTGTCTCGTCAATTTCAGCACGATGATAATGTTTATGTATTCAGTTTTCTTCGCCATCAGAGGTTGGGGAAATTTGTTTTCCTGCATATTGAAGATTCGGCACGGGTCGGATGGGAAGATATTTACGAGGCTGTGCTTGGGTCCAAGCTGGGGACCACCAAGCGTCAACAAACGACATTTTATTTTAATTTTGATCGAACTAAATATAATATTCATTAATTAGACATAAATATACGTATGTATGCCTATAATATCTTTATTAAAATAAACATTATTTCATCTTTTTCAGGCATATTTCCTTATGTGTCATCTTGGACACAGGGGTTGTGTCATCTTATACACCCTCTGTGTCCAAGATGACACAAACGACGTTTTTTACATTTCATATCCATACATTCAAAATTTTGCGGAAACATATTTCTATTGTATATGATTTTGAAGCTTAAACTATGTACTTTCAAATGGTTAAAGCTCCATCCTGATCCATTATTTCTGTAAAAAGTTATGAGCCAACAAAAAAAAACGTGTGTCATCTTGAAACCCTTTCCCCTACCTATTATTTTCTATCTCATCCTTTAGTCATGCAAGAATTAAGCGCCCAGCTGATGCTCCTTCAGATCATTGTATAAAAAACCTAAAATCAAGGTAATGAACATGAATTTTCTTAGGTGTAAATATTTTTGTCTGGCAAAAGAAGCACCTTTTCATTCTCCTTCCTCCGATGAGTGAGTACTACAATTTTTTCAGATCCCTTTTCTACCAATATGTACTTGGATGAAACTGTATGTGCACAAGCAAAACTAGTACGAAAATCGTTTACTAAAGACCGTGAACGAGCTGTGAGTGTAGGTTAAATTATTCACGTCGATCTGGTAGGACCGATTTCCCCACCTACTTTTCACACAAAGAAAAAGTTTATACTAATTGTGTTGGACGACTATTCCAAATTTTTGCAGCTATTTGTAATGAAACTCAAAAGTGAGACTAATAAAATGCTCGAACTGGCGTATCGTGAAATCCAGGCACGCTATCCAGGCCCTGGTCAATTTCACATTTTTTGTTGTGACAAAGGGGGAGAATTTGAGTCCACAGAAGTAATCGACACTTTATCAAAATTTGGTGCCAAGCCACAGTATGCGGAAACAGGGGTACACGAACACAATAATACGGATGAAAGGATGATCAGAACAATAGAAGAGAAAACTTGTGCGCTCATTTATGATTCAGGGTTCCCTACAAATTTATGGGGTCAAATAAGTGATGCTGCCTGCTGGCTTTACAATCATACACTGCATTCATCGAATAATTTTGTTACGCCATACGAATTGTTTTACGGTAAGGTCCCAAACTTGTCTCAGTTGCGTGTATTTGTTTCGAAATGTTATGTTTATAAATCGAAAATTCCCCGCGGTAGTAAGTGGGATGCTCGAAGTGAGTGTAAGTATTTGATTGGATATACTCCAACTGGATATCGTGTGTATGATCCAATTCTAAGAAAACGACTGGCGAATGTGTACTATCGATCGATGAAACTATTACATTTGGTGATGTTTACCCTCCAAATAGAGGTGATTGTGCCTTTGATTTTCCGATTAAGACCTGTCCTACAGATTGGAATGTTCAGTTGGGAGGGGGAGATCTGCAATCTTCCTCACTTCCAAATACATCGATAGGTAACCACAATATCGTGTTGGGAGGGGGACAAGATACTGTCTCGTCTCAAAATCAACAACATGCCTTATCAGTCTCAAATAGCTCTGAATTTGATATATCTGAGGAAATATTTACTCAGACTCTCGAAATAGATGACAACTGGTCTGATGATAATCAAGCGAGTACGACAGAGATCACTGTCAACATGGCCCGCGTTGATCCTCAACCCTTTCACAATTTTGGTCAGTTTAATAAGGAGTATTCTACCTTGCAAACTCTACCACTAACTTACAATGAGGCCACATCAGAGGAACTAGCTCACAACTGGCGAGGCCCAATTGCGAAAGAATTAACAGCTCTGAAGGATTATAATGTTTTTTCGGTTGTGCCAAGAAAAGCAAATATGAAAGTAGTTCCTGTCAAATGGGTTTTCTCAATTAAGTCCGATGGAAGCAGAAAAGCTAGATTGGTAGCAGTTGGCTGTCGCGATACTGAAAAGTATAGAAAAGAAGACACTGCGTCCCCAACCCCTAACAGTATGTGTATCCGATGGTTTTTATCGATTGTCGCTCAAAATAACTGAGAGTTGCAGCAATTAGACGTGGACTATGCCTTTTTGAATGGCATTATTGATCGTGAGAAGTGTATAAGTACCTTTCCCCAGGGTTTCCCTGCAGATCGAAAAACACATGTCGGAAAATTAAATAGACTATCTATTGCACCGACCTGCAGGAATCGGCCAGTGGATAAGATCTTAAAATCGAGTGGGTTTATTGCTTCACCTCGTGAACCCTGCGTGTATGCGTTGAAACCAGATGGAATCGTTACCGTACTACTTATTCTTTATGTAGATGACATTTTACATGCCGGCGTTAATTCCCAAGTAATTGACAGTATAATTATACGTTTTTAATCCTGGTGCAAAATTAAAACCGTGGGGTTTCCGACTCGATTTTTAGGTTTACAATTTACTCGATTACTTAACTTTTCGTTCTTTCTACATCAAGAAGATTACACTAAGTCTATTCTGGATCAATATAACATGCAAAAGTGCACTCCGGAATCACATCCTATGCCTTCGTTCTCGAAACAGGAAGTTAAATCGACTGAAACTGTACGTTCATTTCCCTATCGAAGGGCTATACTGCCCTGCTTAGCAAAAAAGACGTATCTCAAAATTTTCGGGAAAATGAGTTATATGGCCTATTCAATTGTTGGTGGTCGACACTATGATGTTACTAAGCGAAAAGGACGTAAGTTGATGAAACAGTGTTGTAAAAGTCAAAAATAAAAAAGTCGTATCTCAGTAAATAATGGGGAAAACTAAGCTAATTAGACGTATGTCAGTGTTGCTTAGCAAAAAGGACGTATCTTCCATTCATGAACGAGATACGTCGTTTTTGCTAAGCAACACTGTGAGATACGTCCAATTTCCGAAGAAATAATTGCATACTTCGATCGCTTCGATTGCTATTGTGCTTGCCATGACGTACCTGCTACTAAAAAAGTGAAACTTTTTATCGCGAGTGTTGGAGCCAAAGTATACTCCAAGTTAATGTTGCTTGCTGTTCCCAAAGAACCTATGGAGTTATCGTTTGAGGAGGTGGAAAAGCTGCTCAAAGCTGAGTACACGAAAACTCCTTTGGTCCACTTCGCCCAGCATACCTTCCGTCAAAGAGTCCAGCGTGAGGGTGAGTCATTTAAAGAATTTTATAACGCGCTCAAGGAGCTCTCTAGGGATTGCCAGTTCGCTGACACTGCTCGCCTTAAAGAAGAATTGAAAACGCAGATTATCTCAGGCATCCGTGACAGGAAAACGCAAAGTTGTTACTTCATGACAAAAAATTTAACTTTGGACGACGTCATCGCAAAAGCGGAGATTGATGAGCAGGCTGTCACGGGCCTAGACCATTTCCGTAAAACCTCGGCTGCCGAATCGTCTGATGGTGGTGTTAATAAAATTCTCGACACCACTGTTCGAAAAAACCAATATGGTCAAAAGCGAGCTCCTTCCAATCGTTTTCGTCGAAATTACCCTTCAGCGCGTCCCTCCCCCTCCTCGGCCAGTCAATCGTCAAATTCAGCTACGAGCTCTTCGTCCAAAAATTCGTTTGTTTGTTATCGGTGTGCGAAATCGGGGCATAAAGCTCCAGAATGCCGTTTTCGCAACGCCACCTGCAATAAGTGCCACCGGCAAGGCCACATCGCCCCTGCGTGCGGAAAACCGAGGGAAAGTTTCCGTGACCCGTTCCCAGCTGCTGAAACGCGGGTAAACCAGCTTGAGCCGTACGAGATTGCCCCCATCTCAGCCCTGAATGCGCGTGACCCCCGTGACAAGATTTTTGTCAACCTTCTCATCGACGGTAAATCATCGCAGTTTGAAGCTGATTCTGGCTCCCGGTATGCTGTTATGAGCCAAAAGAATTTTCGTCGTCTGTGCCCTGGCAAAGAATTGCAGCCATGTAGTATCCTTTTGAAAAGTTATTCGCAAAATTATATAAATGTAATCGGTTGTACTTATGTTGACGTTACGTATAAAGGAAAAATTTTTCAAAATTTGCGACTTTGTATTGTAGAAGAGGATTACGACACCGTTTTCGGTCGCGAATGGTGGTTCGCGTTGCATTTTAATATCGATTTTTGCTCTAATATTAATAAAGTTCTCGATGTTACTTTTGAATTGAAACCTGCCCTAGAAAATCTTGCGTCGGAATTTAAAGAAATTTTTTCGGAGTCAGCCGGGACTCTTAAGAATGTTATGTTTCATGTAAAATTGCAAAATAACGTAAAGCCAATTTTTTGTCGCCATCGTAATATCGTTTTCGCGCTTCGTACCGCTGTGTACACTGAAATTGACCGTTTGGTGCAGTTGGGTATCTACGAATCAATGGATTCCTCGGATTGGGCTACGCCAATCGTAGTAGTGCAGAAGTCCAATGGTTCCGTACGATTGGTTGGTGATTATAGTGTCACCTTGAACCGTGTCATTGTGCCTGAGGAGTATCCCATACCAAATATTGAGGAAATTTTATACGATTTTGGGTGTTGCAAGTATTACTCAAAATTCGACGTCACTGAGGCATATATGCACATGCCCGTCTCTGACGAAACTGCCAAGTTACTCACAGTCAACACTCCAAAAGGGCTGTTCAGAGTAAAACGAATGAATTATGGCATTCAATCTGCGCCAGCGAAGTGGCAGAAATTTGTTGAATCGATCTTCAAACCCCTTGAAGGTTGTCGCTGCTTCTACGATGACATTAAAATTTTGTCAGGGACTCCTCAGGCACACCTTGCAAGTGTGAAGAAGTTTTCCCAAATTTGCAAGGAAAACAACATCAAATTGCGCCAGTCAAAATGCCAGCTCCTCACAAATCAGCTCGAGTATTTGGGATTTGTGGTCAACGAAAAGGGCATTCATAAGATCGCCGGAAAAGTCAGCGCAATTTTGAATGCCCCTGCACCATGCAACATCACCGAAATTAAGTCTTTTGCTGGGTTAGTGGAATTTTACGGGCGTTTTGTGCCCAATATGAGTACACTGTTCCATCCCACTAACCAACTCCTTCGAAAAGATGCAGTTTTTCATTGGAGCAACGAGTGCCAAGTTGCCTTTCAAAGAATCAAGAAGGAGATTGCATCACCGAGGGTTTTATGTCATTTTGACCCGAAGAAAAAGCTCATTTTAGCTACGGACGCTTCGCCATATGCCGTGGGCGCAGTTATCAGCCACGAATTTCCTGATGGCGAACGTCCTATAGCTTTTGCGTCCAGAGCTTTGTCGTCGTCAGAGAAGAATTATAGTCAAATCGATCGTGAGAGCCTTGCAATTTTCTGGGGCGTAAAACGATTTTTTAATTACCTGTATGGCAGGAAATTCACCCTGTTCGTCGATTGCAAGCCGCTCCAAGCAATTTTTGCTAAAGATGCTGCCAAACCAGCCCTTAGTACAACCAGGCTATTGCATTACGCGGTGTTCCTACAGGGATTTGAATATGATATTAAATACCGGCGATCTGACTTACATGGAAATGCTGATTTCCTATCCCGGTTTCCAGTGGAAACCGTGAATATTAGCCAAATCGACGAACCCTCGGTGCTTAATCTCCAGCAGATTAGTATGTTGCCAATATCGTTAGAAGAACTGAGAAACGAGACCAAAAAAGATGAAGAAACAAAACAGCTACTGGAAAAATTGGCAGTTACTGATTCGTTTGAGACTGATGCCAAAGTCTCAAACTATTCCGTCGAAAATGGGTGCATCTTGATGGGCACTCGTGTATTTGTCCCAAGAAAATTTAGAGCAGCTGTTTTGAAAGAATTGCATGTAGGGCACATTGGCGCAAGTAAAATGAAAGGTCTTGCCAGATGTTATGTTTTTTGGCCAAAGATCGATAGTGACATCGAAGGCATTGTGCGCGTATGCAAACCCTGCCAAATGAATGCGAACGCCATTTCAGTTCCAGTGCACCCGTGGATGCCCCCTTCTGCGCCCTGGGAGAGGGTGCATGTGGACTACGCCGGCCCCTACATGCAACACTCGTTTCTCATCGTTGTTGACGCTTTTTCAAAATGGCCGGAAGTTTTTCCGGTCCCGAGCTCAAAAGTCAATGGCACCAACTCTGCGGCAACCATTGAGAAATTAACCGAGTGTTTTGCGCGCTTCGGTTGCCCTGTCACACTTGTGAGCGACAACGGAGTCCAGTTCACGAGTAAGGAGTTTCGGGAGTTTTGCCAGCGCAATTTTATTAAGCAGATGCACTCGGCACCCTACTTTCCACAGTCTAATGGACAGGCCGAAAGGTTTGTGCAAACCATTAAAAGGGCCCTGCGAATTGCTGTCTCAGAAAACCCTTCTGAGTCATTACAGAAGAAACTGCAAGTTTCCCTCATGGCTTACCGGCGTGCGCCAACTTCGCCAACGGGAAAAATCCCGAGCCAACTTATGTTGTGTCGCGAGATGCGGACACGAATTGATTTGTTAAAAAGTTCAGCTGTGGAAAGTGGTGCGCCTGCGTCGAAAGCGGGTGCCGGTGCGGCCGTGTGGTTCAAGGACTTCCGTGGCCCTCAAAATTGGGACCAAGGGACCATACTACGTGCAGTCGGAGACGTCATGGTTGACGTACGCGATGCCGCCGGCTAAATACACCGCAGACATCGAAGTCAGATTCGAGCAGATCATACCTCCACTGCGCATCGGTCAATTCCCCCAGTTTTGGACGACGCCGAATGGGCCGTCATTCCGCCGCCAGCAGAGAGAGCAGAGTCCCCGGAGTTACCCCGCGACGAAGTCGCAACCGTCGATCATCCCCCTGGAGCAGTAGTCGACGTCGCGCCCCCGCAGAATCCCGCCGGAAGTATCCGCCAGTCAAGTCGCGAACGTCGAACCCCCCAGCGTTTCAGCCCCTAGAGGGGAAGGGTTGTTGTAACCTGATACAACCGTTATTGTTAAGTACGTGTGTCTTATCTTTTTTGGGCAGGTTTCACGAATGTACATTATTTTAGACTCGGATCGTTTGCCTCGATTGTAACTATCTTTCGTGTAAATAATCAGTATGTGAATAAACTTCGACACGGAAACTGCTTTTCCTAATACGTGTAATGCTGAAAACGTAACACTCTGGTTATCGTCATTCGCCCGAAAAAGTTATAAGAGCTCGGCGTCAGCTGAAATTTCCACCAACTGATAATTCTACGACGATGAGTTCTCCAGGTGGGTGCAACAACTGTTTCATCTTTATAATTGTGTAGATTCAGATACTATAATTGATCATTCGTTTTACAGAATTAGAAACTAATAAGTCATGTCAAAATAACGTGGAAAATCCGCGCTCGTACGCGGAAAATTCGTGAAGCTTGGACGAAATGGTGAGCAAATTGATAAGCACTATTCACATACCACAGCGCACTTCTTTAGGCTCATTTTTTCTCAGAAAATCAAACGAATACCTATTTTAGAATCATTAAAAATTGGTAGAGTAAACTTCACTCTATCTTTTGCATGTACATTCTATTTTTCAACATTGCGAGAATTAAGCTTCTGAGTTCTGAAAATTGGCCCTGTGTTATTTAAATGGAGCTTTTGTACAATGATCACCATCTCGTCCTCGTGGAAAGTGGCGCTCCTACAGTGTTAGAATTGCGAATTTTTATTTATTTTCCTTTAAGAACTCAATTTACAATGATTTGAGAAGGTCCTCTAAATCACAGTTAAAAGTAATGGGGAAAGGGGGTTCCCCTGTCTGACTTCTTCCACTTTGAAATATTTCCCCTCTTTATCTGTTTTAATATGTGCTTCTACGTTTTTTGTATATTTCCACGATTATTTTAATGAGTGGAACTTGGACTCCTTGGTTTTTTAAGGCCTTGAGTGAGAACCTGTACCGCAGAGAGTCCAAGACTTCATTGTAGTCTACAGAAGCTAACACTATTTCAAAATTATATTTGTATGCCTTTTCTAGCAGTTGATTGAGTTGATTGATTACTTATTGATGATTGACAGTCGAGAATCGCTTTCTAAAACCAGCTTATTCAAATTGTTGACTGTGTGATATTATATAGCGTAGCCAATTCTGTATTACATGCTGAAAGAGTGCGTTATTAAAATATTGTGCATTCTGTAGGAACAGCAGGAGGAATATAATATTTCAGTGGAGGTTTCAGATTCCCAGTCTTCCACAATTGCATCAGTGCCATCCACTACGTGGATGAATCACAGAGTTCGACGCCTGTGCTGCCTGTAAGCGTAAGCTCTCTTCATGCAGCACTGCAATCTGGTACTGCCGTAGAAGTTGCTGAATGTACAACGTCTGCTGCCAACCCAACTCCAACAGCTCAGTGGCGGTCAAAAAAGAGCACATCGTCATCGTTAAGTGTTTCTTCAGAGCCACCAAAGAGTAGGTCTCACTCGCGCGCATCAGGCTCATTTCCTAGCAGTAGCAGTAGTAATAGCACAGCTGAATAAGCAGTCCATCAAACATTACAGCGCCTAGAGAATCTCCTTCAGTCAAATGGACCTACTATGAAGGATCCATTTTGCGAATACTTGAGCGAGCGTTTACATGCATTTCCATACCGACGAAGAAATGCAGCACAGCTCGTCCTCCTGCAAGTAATTAACAAACTGCAGGAAACAACAGGCCCAGTCACTGTCACAGTGAACGAGCGTAGAAAAAGAAATTTGCAAAAGCTTATTACAGAGGAAGTTCACAATGAAAGTATTGTTAGTGATGATGAAATTGAAATTGTTGAATGCAGTATTTCAGAAGAAGAAGATGTATGAAGTTAAATGATAAGAGCGACAACTCGTGAGATATTATGTTTTATTCTCTTCAGTACACTTCTTACTGTACTCTTATTCCTTCTCACCTTTTTATTATTAAGTTAGAGAATAATGATTTTTGTAAAGTGTTCAATTTTTTATTTTATGTTAAATGATAAGAGCGACAACTCGTGAGATACCATCAATTGGGGTGACTTGTTACATCAGGGTGACTTGTTACAGTCAGCTGTTTGAGCGCAGTCTATCAGCTATACAGCACGTTAGGCTGCTGCTACTGCGTCCTGTTTATTTTTTGTTTGAAAGAAGAGTGCAGGCTGAATTGATTTGCATTAATCCTGAACTTCGCAACGTACATTTAAATGAACACAGATTTCAGAATTTTTTGGAATTTTTTTAGATGCTGCTAAAACAATTTCATTCATTTATATACTTATAAGAACCCTTTCTATACCTTATAACCAAATTTCAAGACTCTAGCTTTATTCCAAAACTTGCTATGAGGAGTAGGACTTTATATGCATGAGATTTTTGTTATCTCAGAAAAACAGAAGTACTCTATCTAATATAATAAGATAATTAACAAAATATTGAAAAATGTTTTTATGGTGCACAATAAAGCGAGAACGACTGATCATTTTCATAGTTTCAGATTTTGAATAAGCTTCACGCTTCCCTAGGGATTAAAGTTTAAAGTTTCGGTACATTTAAATGTACAGTGAGAATGATAACGGCTATGAACTACATTATTCAGATGTACATTCTAATGTACCCTGCGAGCTTGACTGAAAATTGACATAAAACGCATTTATGACCTTGGAAGAGTGCAGGTGGCTACTGGGTGCTGTCTAGACTGTATAGTTTGTAGACGAACGTTTTTTTAAGAACACCACTTAATTCCAAGAACCGTATTCATGTGTTGTCACCGTGCGTTCTAACTGTAGCATTCTGTCGGTTGGCGAAAAAACTTCGAAATAAGATTATTAGTTCTAAATCAGTGATCACCGTGATTTACGTCGTGTACGTTAAAGCCTCATGATGCCTTTCTTTCCGCGAGTTTTCACAAGAGCGCAAAAAATTTTAAATGCGGTGGTTTTACCTTCTGTGGAATCTGACGTTGAGAGTGATTCCTCTGAAGATTTAGAGGATCAAATGCTCAATAAGCCCAGCCGGCAAAAAATGGTAGCACTACCAGTAGGAAAGTGGTGGCTATACTACTATGGTAGGACACTGGTAGTGTCATGGTAGCTAAGATTCTATTCTCACTACTACAAACACAACATTGTCCTGTTCATAACTTTGAAGGGAGGCCTGTGTGAGTATGGTAGCTACATAATTGTGCTGATGGTAGGAAAGCTACCGAGGGCGCAGCCCAAATGGTAGCAGCGTGGCAGTTTTATCGGTAGGAATGCTACTCGCCGATTCAGTCTAGACAGTATAACCTTGAGAAAAGGAATAAACGGATGAAGGACTGATCTGTGTCAGATCACACATGTTTCATTTCAAACAGTGTTCGAATTCGACGTTTTGCGAGTAGGTACTTATGAAATTATAATAATTTGTGTTGTTTCTTTGTCTAAAACGTTCATCTGCTGAAGAAGGTAAGAAAATTCAATTAGTTTTCATTTTGTATGCTTGTGGACAAAAAGTCCCATGTCGTACAAGTACATGCTGAACGTACCTGTATTGATAGAGTATGGGTTTTTATTCTAAGATCGAAACGGAAAATGGCGACAGGTGTAGCATTTCTCAAACTGTTTGACAGCACAGTACAGTCCTGTAAAACAATACACGAATTTTCCAGAAAATATGTAATGCAGAAAACTTATTTTCTGCAACTAGATCTTGTGTTCTTGTAATCAGAAAATATTTTTCAAATGTTGCTCAACTCGGTTACAAAAAATTCGATAAATCCATTTGAGAAATGTGAAGATGCCCTGTACATTCGCCATTCGCCAAGGATTATTGATGTTATACGTTTCTGAATGCTTTTTTCGGGGTCCTTATCTGTGTCTTGTAGTATTGAAAATCGTTTTTTTTCCCTGTAGGTACAAGCACACTGTGTTCTATTTTTAGTGTAATGTCGTGTAGTTAGTGCATGAAGATGTGTCTGTTCTGTAGTTCCTTTGCGGGATATTTACCACTTAATTTGTTCCTCAGAAAGTCTATATTTTTCATTAGTCTCTCAGCACATTTTGGTTTACTAAAGATTTACTACTTCATTTCCTTTTCGCAAAGACTGCAAATCGCAATATATCAAGACCATTTCATTCTCTCCCGGGAGTACTATTACCTACTTTTTTCTCAGGATGGTTACCTTTTCATCTTGTACCTATACAGTATAAATGAGGAGTTATCTGTCAAAAGGGCCCCTGACGAGTGAGATTCCCATTCGTCAGGGGCCCTTTTGACAGATAACTTCTCAAATGATCTCTAAAAGATGTGCCTCTTCATTTCTTGCCTGGAAGTTTTTCATATTTCTTTCTCCGATGACCTACCAACCCTTTACTTCTTTTCCACTCTCAGAACGTACATTATATTTCATTTCCCCCTTATTTGTCTAACAAATATGGCTTAAAAGTTCGCGTATAGGAGATGGAAGAATAAGTTGTTTCCACTGCTGTTTAATAAATCAGTCAGAAATTCAACCACTTCATTTCAGGTTTGCAGCCCTATTGACCATTTTCACATTTAAATTCCGCAAGATTCCGCAGCGTCTCAAAATTTCTGCAAAATGAGACACTTTTTTCTCGCTACTGAAACGGAAAATAATTTCCGCAACTTCAGTCGCGAAGAAACTGAATCCGTTTCCGCAATCCTGTACGGTATTCCTACCACGCAACGTTCAGCTGCGGAATTCTATTCCTCTACTGACGCAGAAAAAATCATATTTCCACGAGCGGACTATATTGGAAGCAGAACTGCGCAGAAAATTTTATTCAGCAGCGTTCAGGAGCGACTATTATTTCACTGCTGTACAAAGCAGAATATTCTTCAATGCATACTACGCCGACTTTCATTAATTTCTGATGCTAGTATGAAAGAAAACAATTTTTATTTGAAAATAAACGAACAATTTATGCAAGTTTTTCAGATAAATTTCGCGTCGCATTCGCGTGCTGGGTGGCTGCATTTCTGGAATCTGAAAATTAAATTTTCAGCATGAGAGCAGATTATTGAAAAGTGAAATGTATACAGAATGAGTGGCAAGAAGTGACCTTTGTAGAAAAAAGTGACTAAATGGACGCCCTGCTAACCCCATATAATACGGCCAAGACGTCAGGAAAAAATATTAGCGTCTGTTGAAACAAAATAGGTCTGTTTGGGCACCATACAGAAACTACCAAAATTGACAAAATGGACAGAAAGTGCGTTTGGGCAACTTTTCTGCACTTTCTGTAACTGCAGAGAGAATGTTCAAGCACCCACTTTCTGGAGTTTCTGTAAGTTTCTGTAACTTTTTTGTGAACAGTTGGAACGGAAAAAAACTTTGGTTATTCCTTATAAAAAATTTGCTAACAATTAAATAATTTCATAAGAGAACGTTGAAGGTGATTTGCAATTGTTTAATTTTATTTTATGTGGAGATTTATCAATGAAATCCTTATAAAAAATTTGATAACAATTAAATAATTTCAAGAGAGAACGTTGAAGGTGATTTGCAATTGTTCAATTTTATTTTATGTGGAGATTTATCCGTGAAAATAAACGTTGATCGGAAATTTCAACAGAAAGTGCAGAAAAAGTGTTTGAGCATACGCTAAAACGATTACACAACAGCACTACAGAAACGAACAGAGACGTTTGTACAGAACTTACAGAAAAAATCATCAAGATTAATTTCTGTACGCTGCCTGAACAGACCTAATAATCATCATATCGATTCCCTCTATGAAAATGTACACGCAGCCAAAGAAATACTCTGAACCAGGAACTTTAAGATCAGATTGATTTTCACAATGTCGAATTTGGAATTCACCCTTTCTAACGCTACTGTATGGGAAATTTCACATGAAGGAAAAAACATCCGCCCACTGACTTCAGAAACCGCAATGAGTTCAACGAAATCCTATCAACAACAAACTATTTGTGCTACCAATGATAAATACTAGAGGTTTGTTCATTCAGCCACCAACTTCATTTGTATCAGTTTCACATTATTTGATTTGCGACGTTAGAGTTCTGATATTAAACAATCTTGAGACACAGCTATTTCACAAAATTTCTTCACAACGCTCACCTGGATAACTGATAGCAATCGTCCATGAACTAGTCAATTGTACCATGTACCACATTTCAGAACTTGAGACTGGCTTCAGTTTTTTTGTTAATCAAAACCAATGCCGAAATGAGAATCTAATTTGAATTTGACAAAACGGTACGCTGCATCTTGCAGTAGCGACATCTCATTTCTGAATACCGTTGAATACGTTCATACGTTCAGAATGAACATATTCAACGGTACTGTACATTGATTAAATGCGGATACGTTAAGGAAATTTGTTGCGTGACATTCGTTAGTGCACGCTCGTCATACGAGTGTAATTTTGCCAAAATAGTCGTCAAGCAGAAAGTTCCTGCACCATGCTCGAGCCTTTGAACGTGCATATTGAAACATGAATACTGTACTTAGGAGTGAACTGACGACTTGGATCGCTGAATAGTGGACAATGGGCACGTTGGAACTGCGATTACATTCATCATACATCTGTGTTCATGCAAATACACAAATGTCAGTGCAATATGAAACCGATGTCAGATAGTACTACCAGCTACGGGTAATGTAAATACTTACCAAGTTCATCAAATAAATTGATCACTTGTTCCTCTCTTCATTAGCGAATAACCGATATTAGGAAACGACCTTGTGAAAAAATCTTCCCATGAACCACAGTAATTGCAACAATTTTAACGGTTCAATTTCATAAGTTTGCACCATATTCACTTCGCTAGAAGAAGATCGGATATTGCACGAAACTTTCGTTTATCATTATTTCGAAATTCGAATAACGGCCAGCGGGACAGCGGCCGACACGCCGACACATCACACGACGACTCGGCGACGCTAAGTGACCGGCAGCTACGCAGCCTGCAGTATTGGAAAATAGTAAAGCAAGAAAGGCATATAACGTCCCCATGTTAAGGGCCTTTCTCTAAGTTCAAAAAATTTCTGTTCAATCTGGTCACACCGGGTTTGACATACACTTTCAATTCCGACATTAATTCTTGTCAACATTTTCGATTTTCATAATGTCTTATTGTATCGGTCTTGGATGACTTTTTCCGTTCAGTTATGAAATATTTGATAATTTGACGACACCTCACTGCCATAAGTAAAATAAAGTGAATTGCGAACGGTCGTTTGACAGTTATTTCGTTCCAATTTATACGCATTCAAATTATCGAATGGGTTACGGGTGCTCGAGTTAGTGAAAATAGGTATTTATACTCAGGTTTTCAAATTTTTAATGTCCGTTCTTGACAACAGGGTGCCTCGGACAAATATATCTACTTTTAGGGACGGACTAGGTGGAAGAGGACACAGATGGAAAATTACATGAAATGCTAGGAAAATTTTTGCTATACTGTTACCTACTATTTTTTCTGTCTGTCATCAACTTATGGGGCTGCGGAATTCTCCCCCCTATAACTGCATTATTCATACGGGGACTACATAGGGAAACCAAATCGTCGCGCACTGCGCTACATTTACATTCGTACATGAAAGGTGAAACTGGTGAAACGTGGTCTGTCAAAAAATCGATTTTCCGTTATTTTTGTGGTTTCGGGTAGTTTAATATAATATCTCCTCTTTCGCAACTTCAAGGCAACCACAATGAAACTGTTCATGGGGATATTCGTCGTATTATTGGAAAGGCTCCGAAAATGCAGGGATGTACCGTTTTTCCTGGAGGCAACTTACGCGAATTATACATGGTCAATCATTTCGAGCGCTGCGTCAATAATAAAGAACGTGTACACAGAACAACGTCATTATAATGATCAGAGACCATAAAAATGATCCGAGCGTCAATAAAAATTCAAAACAATTTGAATTTTTTGAGACACAAGAAAAAAATTTGTTCTACAGATATGTTTTCTTGGTGACAATGAGGATGGAAGGGAGGTTTAGGGAGGTTTAAAGGGAGGATTATTACTACAGATCCTTTATTGTTTATTATTGAATTTTGCGGTACCTTTAGCCTATATTAAGAAAAATTCTGTGCAGCAGATTGAATACACAGTCACAATGGAGCACTTCTAATATTGAAGTCCGCATCAGCCACTGCTTTGTATTTGCAGCTTCTAAACGATACTGGCCAAAAAATTCTGGATCAGCAGCAGTTATTAGGATCGCAGTAGAACGTGTCGACTTTCATGTTTCGCACTAATCGTTACTGCCGCGGAATGTGGAATAGTCGCGGTAGAACGCCTCAACTTTTATTCTGCGTCAGTCACTTCTGATGCGGAACAAATAAAGTCGCCGCAGAACATTTTATTCTGCGTCAGCCACTATTGATGCGGAACAGATAAAGTCGCGGCAGAACAGAAATTCCACAATGTCCGCTACTGAGGCACGTTCATTATTCGCAGCTGAACGCCTCAATATTTAAATTACGCATCAGTTGCGGCTTTATTTTAAGCTGCTGAATGCAGCGTAATAGTAAATTCCGCGCCCGCCGCGGGTTAGATAATCGCAGCGTAACGCAACGTAACGGACAGGAATTCTGGAGACGCTGCAGATACTGCAGCGGAAAAATCAGAAAAATCGCTACGTTCTGCTCCCGAATTCGGCATCTGCCTCGAATTTTTTGCGGAAATTTGAAATTTCCGCAACTGAGTAAGCGAAATTTCAGTAGATTTGGCCAATAGGGAGCTTTATCAGTGAGGGTCCGTCTTGTCATCTTCGTCTTCTGCCACTACGTCTGTCGTTTCTGTCAAATTATTACAACACGTCTACCGTGAATATCAGTAACTCCAAGTTTAGTGCCGCATGCTTAAGAAATCTATTATTTTTTACTCTTCATAATCGAATAAAGCTCAGTTTTTGACCCACAGAGTTTTATGTAGTATCCCATTCTACATATACTAGTAAGATTCGGATAGATGGTGTCAATTTGGAGTGGTACAGTTAAAATTAAGGCGGCGAGAGCGTAGGCTATAATAATCAGAAATTAGAATCTTTGAGTTTCAGTCAGAGAACTCTGTTTCCAAGTCGGATCTAGAATACGAGTCAGAGTGCTAGAGTAATATTTTGAGTGTTGATATTTGAAATGTGAAGAGAAAAAAGTTTTAGTATGTGTTATTGCAGTCAGATTGCTGGTGGTTGAAAGCACCGGATGAGAAGAAATCAGATTACGGCAAGTCGAGGTTAAAATACTAATTCCAATCATTCGAACCCGGGGTACTCAATAGTTCGCATTATCAGAACTGAAAGATTATTACTTCCACATACCTGAGTGTTCAGTTGTTCAAGTCGAAGTAAATAGTCTGGGCGAATTTATAATTTTAAGGTGGGGCAAGAACTATTGGTAGCCCTTAATCTTCCATTATAAAAGTAAATACCTAAGCACAAAAAAGCTTTATTTAGTTTTTACAAAAAGCAAAAAAAGAAGGTCATCCCGAACATTCAGGCTTAGTGAGGGCCCCTATTGTGATGGGGGCCCTGAGTACAGTGGTCCCATAGGCCCCTCTCTTAAACAATGAAAGTTCAAATTACAATAATATTAAAGGTTTTGTGAAGTGTAAGCAGGCAGGAAGAATGAAAATGTAAGTTATTGTCAAAGATATAGTCGAATTATAATTGTGGTGTCTGAGTTAGAACCACAGTTGAAGTTCAAACCGGTCTTGGAACTCCAGATCAGAGCCAAAGTTCGGAACTGAAATTTGGAGTAATTGTGAAAATCAATGGCAAGGGTTCTTTGTGTCCAAATCACAGTTACACACAGGTATCAGGGAAAAAAATTGATGCCTAAAACAAACTGAAAGTAAATGCAATGTCAAAAACGAAATGAGGGCAGAAATCACAGTTGAATGAAGAAGTTGTTCTGTTTGAATCATGCAGTCAGTGTCAAAATAACAGCTGCGGTCAAAGTCAACAACATAAATTATGAAAATTGAAGTTAGGTAAAAGCCAACAGTACAGGTAAAAGCTGAAATTAAGGTAACAGTCTACAGAAAATTGGAGTCGAAGTAAAAATGAAAATGTGAGTGATAATCGGTTAAAAATTGTATTTCATGCAAGAATTGTGGTCAGTGTCGAGGTCTCAACCAAAGTTGAACCTCAGGATCACAACTGGAGACTGAAATGGAAAAGTGCCTTTTCAGAGCTTTATGAGATTGAGGAGACAACAAGTGTAGCCCGCCTCTGTATTAATCAGTGTGAAGTGTGATCGTGTACAGTAGATGAAGTCAAAGACCAAAATGAAACTGCAGAATAATGGGGACAGGATTTTAAAGTGCATGTTGAAGGTAGGTCAAAACTGTAATCAGTGTCACTGTTGAAAAGTCGTGACTGAAGTCTGAGTTACAGTTAAAGTAAAAGTTAGAGTTGGAAGTGGACGTCTGTGAAAGATGAAATCAGAGTAGAAATGGAAGTCGAAATTAAGACCATAACACAATTCACCTCAAGTCTAAGTTGGAGTGGAAGTCAATGTCAGAGACAAACTGATGGTGTAAAAGTCACTGCTGAACAGCGAGGGGCAGTCGAAATCAAAGTCAGAGTGGAATTAGAAGGCAGACTTTAACTGGAATTTCGGTTAAAATAAAAATTTGTTAGAATTCAAGATGTGTGGAAAATACCTACGTCGACAAAAATTTTAATTATACCATCTGATGAGTTGAGAATTGATAGCATGTAAAAATGAAAAAATTTTCAAAGGGGACCAAGTTCAGCTGTCGAGGGAACTAATCCCAAGATCACGCCCCGACCAGACTTTCAGACATATCTTAACAAAACTATAATTTTGGTTATACACATCTACTTTTCACTTTTAGACTGCATATTCAAGTTCTACCCTTCTTGTATGTCTGAGTCATGAGTGTAATAGAAGAACCGTGCGTATCGTGCTTCATACGGGAAGAATGTGAAAGAATGAAAAATGAAAACTCAAAACTCCGTAACATAATCGAACAACTACGGAACGAAAATAAGAAACTTTCAGCAACAATAGAAGAAATGCGGGCCACGGATCAAGTTCTGAAAGAAGGTGGTAATACTAAACCGAGTGCACCTAAAGAACCTTCACCTAGGGTTCAGAAAGTATTAGATTTATTATTTGATCCTGAATAAAAAGCTGAAAAATAGTAGTAAAATACAAATTTTGTTATGTGATTACACCAGCCAATCCTATGTAAGAAAATGTTTTTAGCGGTCGTATAAATAAGTTGAATAAAAATATACTCGCGTTTTCTATGTGTAATCCCAAGTACCTATTCACTAATTTGAAGCAATAAAATGTCAAGAATACTTCCCCATTTAGATGAAAAAGAAGATTTAATAAGTTTCTGCTTTTCATTAACCAACTTTATTCAAACATTATGTTAGTACGATTCAAATGAAGTGAAGTGAAGTGTCGCCGGTGCGAATAAAACTTTTAGAACTGTTCTAAAGAAGTTAAAAAAAAAAAAAAAAATTTGACTATTTTTTCTAAAATTGCTCTTTACCTACAGCACAGTTTGATCAACAGAAATTTACATGTAGGTACCAACACACTTTATTATTTTCCCATATTATAATGAATTAACTGTTGAACCCTGATTTTGTTTCTTTGACGCTTCTTCTTCAGCCATGAATGAAGAACAAAGACGGTATTGCTTTGCAGACAGGCCATCAGTATCGAGAGCTACCTTCTATCGATCACTTGCTGCTTTTACCTCAGATAATATTGAACTGGTGAGAGTGTATTGTATTTCATTCCTCATAAATTTACTTTCGCTTCTGTTCAATAACACTTTTTCACCCTCTCATGTCCACATAGACATTTTAATTATATATATTTCCGCCAGACTGATACTGCCGATGATGATTATACTGATGCCCCACCACATACGAGTAATGAGCCCTCTATAACCACAAGTTCAATATTGTCTACCGCCATTCAACGGGATACGTTTTGTGAACATTTTTCAAGCAATGACGATGAACAGCTAGCTAGTGATGATGGTGACCAATTACCTAGCAATGATGACCAGCTACTCAGCGATAGTGAGCTAATATTTAGCGGTAAGCTTATGCCGTATGTACTGCCAGATCGTAGTATTTCCTCGATTTCTAGGGTTAGGCCAATACTCATTTCCATGAAATTTATGATGAGTTATTTCTTGAGCAATATTTGTTTTAATGCATCACTGCTTGATAAGGAAAATTACTTATACTGAGACTGTAGACTATACCTACTTGTGTACTGCCACGATAGCCTTTTGAGCATTTTCCTTTTATACTTATTTGTTCAGACCCGGATGATCATCTTGACCAGTCTACTGAACAGACCACCAGTACAAGTTATGTTGGCAATGAGCAATTGTTCAGTGTGTTTGCAAGCAGTAAGATAACTAGAACGGCCATAAATGAAATCATGGCAGTTCTGCGGAACTACACCATTCCTCACGACATCCGTAAGCTACCTGCTGACTGGCGTACAGTAGTTGGAAAACATCAAACACCAGCTATAGAATGCTCCGCGACTTTCCAGTATTCGTATTTTGGGATAGAACGAGCTCTGCGAATAGGCATTGCGGATTTTGACCATGATAAGGAAACACTTGAATTACATATCATGATTGATGGTCTTCCTTTGTTCAATTCCAGTAACAAATGTTTTTGGCCAATTTTAGGCAGATTCGAAGAAAAAAAGATTTTCCTGATAGCCCTGTTTTATGGAACATCAAAACCAGAGAACAGCAATATATTTTTGAAAGATGTTGTCTTGGAATGTTGCACCTTAACTAGTGATGGAATTCAAGATTTCGTTGGTAGGAACTACAATTTTCACTTGGAATGTATACATGTCGATGAACCAGCTCGTAGTTTCATTTTGAACATAAAACCACACAATGCGTACAGTAGCTGCCCAAAATGTACTGTGAGAGGTACTCATTTCACGTATTTTGAACACCGACGGTGTGCCATTCGGGTACCTATACTAATTTCTCTTGGTTTTCTTTAATGTAGGCATATATATGCATAACAGAGTATGTTTTCTTGACCAAAACGCTCTTCTTCGCACATCAGAGTCTTTCAGGGATGTAACGGATGTGGATCATCACCATGAAGTTCCATCTGAATTACTGAGAATTACTGGTTTTGATCCAGTGATGCAGATACCAATTGATCCAATGCACCACTTTTATTTGGGTAAAAATATGTTTGCGAATTAGAACTATATCCCTATTGATACAAAATGATGAAATTAGTGATTTTATATTCAATCCCGCTTGGAAATCGTGGGGCCAACCTGAATTCCAGCATCGGCGCCAGATATACGCCAAATTTACCCTCGATTCTGGCGCAAATCAAGCACCAATCGCAAATTGGCACTCAATTGGCACCAGGTGCCATAGTCGGGCCAAATATACGCTGGCCCCAACTGACTCAAAATTCCAGCAACGGCGCTTACATGTATATCAAATGAGAAGGCGCTAGCGACAAACTAGCGTAAATTTGATGCTGGCCCCACGATTTCCAGGCGGGATGTAGCGAACCTAACAATAAGAGCAGCATCCTTAAAAGAGTCGTCTCTACAAGAAACAATGAGTTCTTCAGCATATCTCTATTTTTTAACATGACTGCAAGGAAGAAACAAGGTGGGGGGGAGAGTATGCTGTGAGCTCATCTTTATTAAATTACAGTTTCGAGGAACTTCACTGACGGAATCAGTAGTTGAATTACATTTGCTTATTTTACTACATGCCTTTTGTACTTCCATAATTTACAGGTGCTACGCGCAAGTTACTCTTACATTGGTGTGAAGGCGATTTACAGTACCGCATTTCACTATCAGCTAAACGAGCAATATCTAAGGCGATGGAGGAGTTTCAAGTATACTGTCCTCGTGAGTTCGCGCGTCGTCCTCGATCCCTGCATCAGCTACATTATTTTAAAGCTACAGAATTCCGCATGTTCCTTCTTTATTATGGAAGTGTTGTGCTGAAGGGAAGGTTGCCTGAAAACCAACTGCACCATTTTAACGCACTTCAGATAGCTGCACGTATCCTTACCGATCCCTCTCTCATCACTCAGCCTAATGCTTGTGATTATGCCAACGAACTATTGCGGGCATTCGTTTCTGATTCTGCTGAAATTTATTCTTCTAAGTTCGTTACCCATAACATCCACAATCTGATACATGTAGTTGACGACGTAAAACGATTTGGCCCTCTAGAAATGTATTCCTGTTTTCCATATGAAAGTTATCTGTTCCAACTGAAGTCTTTAGTTCGATCAGGAAGACTGCCTGTTACCCAGGTCTTTCGTCGTATTCACGAGTTATCGGTTTTTTCGTCCTCCAAAAGTGACACAATTTTTTCTAATTCTGTTGGAAAGAAGGTAGTAGGTCGTAACACATTGCAACTGCCTGCGAACATCCCAGAGGATGAATATGATAAATTCTTCATGTACAAAACAGAAAAATACTGCATAAGAGGGGACAATCTTGCAGACAAATACTGCCGGATAGATCACGAAAAGCTGGTGGCAGCTCAGTTTTTTGCTAAAAGTAAATCAACCGGTGACGTGTACATGTGTGGACAGTCTTTGAGAAAAGTGAAGCCTCTTTACAAGGAACCATACACTTCGGAATACATCGACATTTGCATTTTTAAATTTGGAGTTGACGAACCACATGCCTGGAAAGTGGATAGAATTACAGACAAATTTTTTGCGGTTCCATACAAGGACACGGACCACTTTGTTCTCATGAAAATGCTGCATACCTACACTCTAAATCTAGTAAGTGTAGCACATGTCTAAGTTTTTTTAAAATAAATTCCATTGATACTACATCATAGTACCAATGTTCTGTAGTGTATTTGATCACTTCTCTCTTTCGTTTCTCATTCTCTGTTGCAGTGTCACACAATTTAACAGCATTTATCATCTACGTCAAATCCTTCGATCAAAATATAAAATTTGCCAAAAATATCTATAATTTTCTTTTTAAAAATTTTCTTGGAAATGAATGCAAATCTATATATTCTGCGCTTATCTTCGTTCAACTTCCTAATGGTAATTGTATGTGTTCATATTATGTGTATTGCATGTTAAATATTTCTTTTCTGCTTCCTAACAGCTCTAAATATGCAGATAATCTACCCGTTGAACATTTTTCATTACCAAAACTGTTTTACGTCGGCGCAGAGCTGGTGTGAATATGCGCAAGTCCACTGAACTACTACATGTACAAATTATACGAAAATATTATGCAGGAGTAGTGGTAAGGTCCGCGAACTAATTTTCATAGTTGTAATACCACAGTTCTACGTATCCGTAATACAAATGTAAATTTCATATTTTGCGCTTACAAGCGTACAGCACCCGCGAATCCCCGATTCAACGACTACATAGCTGCCACCTGCCGTGTAAAGTTAAAAGTTTTATTCTTTCTGTTATCTGCTGTTTGTGTTTACAACACTTTTAAAAATAACGAATAACGATCAGTTCGGCACAATTGCCAATGTTTGTCTTTTCTGTCATTTCTGTGAAGCTACAAAATAATTATTTGTGAATAGGTAAGTTAATCTCAGTTTTGTATGAAGTATTATTGTTCGGCATTTTGCGATTTATGGTACACCTTGGTGCTCCATTGCAGAGATGGATGATGGAAAAAAAGTGAACGAAAAAACGAGAAGCGAATTATATTACGACCCGGAAACTGGAATATACGTGAAGCGCACAAAATATTATGCTATGCGATCTTTACCAGTAAGTTGATAGATCCTATCTGAAGCGTATATTCTCATCACCCTATTAGAAAACTTCCAATTTTTATTCATGTGAAATACCGGTACTTACATGTGTATTTGTGAGACATGTACCAATCCGAGGACATTTGTTTATATTGTAGCATGACTTTCCGGAAAACAAAGAGCAGCCGACGACGTCAGCATTCCGTGATATTGAGAATGAACGAAAGGATAATGCTACTTCCTCTTTGGTGAGCACCTGTTGATATTTTCATGAACACAGATCGAGTGACAATAATACCCCTAGCTGATCTGTTTCTGTATAATTAAATTAGAATTACGGCAGCGTTGATGCTGAGGAGAACACCGGTATCGTATCATTGTTGCAGGGTGATGATCTTTTTGTGGTAAGATTTACTTTCTGTTTCTGAATAATGAGTACAACAGTGACAATGTATAGCAGAGTAATAATGGAGTTCGATTACAGGGTGATGACGAAGTTTTTCAGTCTTTTCGACTGCATGAGGATGAGGAAGATGACGAGTATGATGATGGCAGTGAAGAAATATGTATAGATACTGAAAATGAGGAAGGCGAATGTGAAGAAATCACAGAATCTGATGAGCTTCAAAAGAGAATAGGAGCTTGGCTGCTGGATAGTAACACTGCGGAACGCAAAGCTAGAAAGCTATTGCAGATATTGCGCAATGCTGACCCAAATAGTACCATTTTCAAATCTTTGCCAAAAGATCCTAGATCATTGTATCCTAAAGTCCCATCAATTTCAAATGTAGAATATAGTAATTTAGAAGAAGGGGAATTCGCGTACCTAGGTAATTTTAAACGTACTATTACATAGAATTGAGCGCAGCTCTTTCCTTCTTGTTCTATTCATTCATCTCCATGAATTGGTCTTCAAAAATGTTAACAGGTGTACGACATTCTCTGGAATTGAGTGGCAAATTCTATGATTCTACGAAGAATGAAATTGAACTGACAGTGCATGTAGATGGACTACCATTGTTTCGGTCAAGTCCTGCAAAATTTTGGCCAATTCTAGGCTGTATTGGTGAATGTCCAATCTTTATTATTGCCTTGTATAAAGGACTGAAGGACCCAAAATGTGCTAGTACTTATCTTCAGAATTTCATTGATGAAATCATTCCATATTTTTCGGACGGTATTCGTGTGTGTAATAAGGTGTATACATTTCACTTAGTATGCGTTTTAGCGGATGCGCCAGCGCGAGCTTTTTTACTGGGAATAAAACTGCCCACTGGGTATTACAGTTGCTCAAAATGCAATATAAGAGGACACCGATGCGAGAATAGAACGTGTTTCCCTATAGTTAGAGATGAAACTGCAACTTCTAGGTAAGAACATGAAATTCTATTTTTCATTTCAAAAAAGTTAACATTTTGGCAAAGTGCTGAGTTATATTTTTATGAAAAACCTACCCAGTTTTGATGTAGCTAAAAAGAACCATTTGTGTTCATGGATTACAAATCATTTCTTTTTTGAAAGTGGGTCACAAAGTAGTATTTGTAATTTAAAAGATAGCTCTTCATTTTGAACTACATGGCGGCACAATTATATGTATTGAAATCTGAAGGGATTCTTTCTGGTACCTTTCTTACTCTAATAAATAATGG